>BMAU01019618.1:745000-1345000 GCA_019973935.1 Trichonephila clavipes
ATTGAGAAAACAAAGTATATAGGTTTAGTCATACAAAATTTTGAGAAATTTTAATATACTTCTCATAATTGTATCTTAAGATGTCGAATGAGTTAAGAGTTATGATAGAAATTGGTGTTTTAAAGTTGAAAAATATAAATTAAGTTTTTAGAAAAATGATTAATGTACTAATACTAATGATATTTTGATAAGAAGCACAAGTAAAGTCACGTTGCATTCTCTTTTCTCCACTGAATTTAATTGTTTTGTTAATTATTTTATTCAGCAGTAATCTTACTGCATGTCATTTAATTTTTTTTATTTTGAAATTGTGTGTTTTGATATACCGGCCATATATCAGGATTCACTATTTCTCGAAAATTTCCTTATCTAAAATTAAAATTAATTTAATAACTTGAAGCTTATTTTTGGATATTATACAGTGGATAAGGGAGAATACAATCATTATAATTTTGTATGTCTCGAAACATTAAGAGGACAAACTTGTTTAGTTTGATATGTACACCTCTCATTGTTTCTTATCAGCATCCCTGAACATCTGTGAGTTGATGACGCAGATTTCTCAGAGAGATGTGTTCAAAATCAAGTAAGGGGATACAGTTTATATTAGTGAATGTGTGATGTAAGAGAAAATCAAGAATTTTTGTCTATGAAACGAATTTTTAGAAGGTTACGGAAAGATTCAAAATATTGTATGCGATATTGTTAAGTTACAGTGAATATTGAGAAAATTTTCATACATACTAAAAGTTATTATTGAAATGAATCCACTTTTCCGACTCAAAAATAATAAAAAAGTGCTCTTATATTCTTGTATTCTTTTATTCCGATATTCTTATAATTTTTATATTTTATAACGCATGTGAAATGAAATATTGTTTATTGTGTTGGATAGTGCATAGAAGTTGTGTGTTATACACCGTTTTCATATTATTAATAATTTCATTTTATTAGTGTCTCTATATTTTTTTATCTTTTTAAAAAATGTATTTCATATATGCAAAATGTGTGTAACAATATAAGGTATTACTACGATGGCGCCAAAGTAGGTTTTTAAACAAAATTATTATTTTAATATTTGTATAATGTCATGTATTTTTATATTTACTATCTTATTGTTTGATATATTATTTTCCAACATAATTTTTTGAAAATATCTACCAGCTATAATACGAATCTATTATTATGAAAGAATAGGAGGAGAGAGAAACGCGAGCTCTTATTCTAGATGTCGAATAGATTTGAACAAGCTAATCTTTATTTATATGTATGGAAATTCATGTTTATCAATTGATCTGTTGGAAGTGTCCTTACTGCAGTGTTTCTCAAAATGTGGGGCGCGCCCCCTGGGGGCGGGATGACCTACAAGGGGGCGCGAGCGTATCGAAAATTTAAAGATTTTTTTAAAAAAATAACCGGAAAAGAAGTAAAACAAAATGCTTTCTTCCATAATAAAAAAAAATACACACAACAACACTGACATAATTTATGTTTATTATCTGGCTTTTTTCCGTCATCAAATGGCTATCTTTGATCCCAAAACCAAGTTAAAGAATAAGAAAACATTTTGTTTTATTTGCTGTATTTCGTCAGTGAGAGATTTTTTTATTACGTTTTAACATAAAATATTACTCGTTCAAAGAAAAAACGGAACCCAGACCCTGAGAAAAATTCTAAGAAGATAAACAATTCACCACTGTAATTATTAATGAAATACACACTGTACATTAGTTGTAGAAAAAGGAAAGGAAGTCATGATTCACTTTTCAGCCAGGCTGCATAGTACGTTTGCTAATCATTTGATTGACCTTCAATCTTATGGTATGGTTATTATCAATATTAGTTCCCTCCCATCTTTTAAGCGTTTGCTTTTCGCTTAGGGAAATTGTAAATAATTGAGTTTTGCGATATTTAGAAAAGAATTGATTGGTTTAACATTTCTGTAGGATAATTGAAAAGTGTCCGATTTGCGTCCTTTATTATTGTCTTGTACTTTTGAATCATTTTAGTTCAGTTTTATTGGATTTTTCTCAAATCATCAAAGAATTGAATAGTCCTTGAAAGAAGGTGTAAGTATACTTTCTATAAATTAAAATATTCACTAGAATTCCGATTTGTATCGTGTACAGTAAAAATAATTCTAAACAAATGATTGGGGTGACTGAGTCCCTCCGCACTACCATTAATGTTAGTATCAGTACGCGCCTGCTCCCGGGTTAAAACATTTTGAAGTCTTCTCGTTTTAAATGTTAAAAAGTAATACAATTATTCTTCGTCGGAATTTTATATTCTTTTTCATAATTTAACATTATAATTCTAAATGCTAATTGTGTGAGGTTTAAAATTACAGTTCTTTTAAACAGTTATTTACAATTATAGCATTTATCTAAAAAAAAAAATCATTTTACATTTTTGTATACAATGTCGTGCACACAGTTTTACTCTCCTTACAGTTCAGCTTTTATATCAAGAATAATGTTTTTTTTTTTAAAAAATGAACTCGTGCGAAGAGAGTCGGTGTTTCAGCCAGTATGCGTTTGATGTATCAGTTCTGAAGAAGGTATTTTATAAATAATTTCTTATTACTGAATTTGGCCGCGGTAGCCAGTGGTATAGGTATCGGATCGTGGCTTGCCTTGTCACGAGTTCGAGCCCCAGTACCACTAAAGACCCACCGTGTAGGGCAGTGATGCACGTTAAATCTGTTGAGAGTTGAAACGTGTTTTCCGTTGGTGTGGTGTGGTAGTTAGGAGAGAGGGGTGCCAGCTGAGGTGTCATCCACGTCACTTGACCATGGTTCAAAATTACGTGGTCCGTCGTCAAAAGCCCTCGTGCAGCTGAACAGTGCGACGTTAATATTCAATCAATCAATCTTATTACTAAATTAAGAACAAGTTTAATAATTATTAGGGACTTCCACGGGCTTGTCTTGTAGAGGGGAAGTTTTTCAAAGGAAGGTTTAATATCAGAAATTGACACTTAAAGAGTTATTTTTCTATATTTAGCTGAGATCTATATTTTGTCTTCAAGGCATCCACTACAGAAAATCCGGTTTGAAAAAGGTAAGATGTTGAAAATGGTAGGATGTTGAAAATGGTAATAGTATACGAAGTGCTTTTGTTTTCAGTACAGATAATTCCTCCTCCACCTCTACCCCAAATTCAAAGAGCGATTTATTACAAAATTGCCTTTTAATTTTTCACTGGATGTGAAATCTATGAAGATTTCTTCTTCGGAAATTGAGAGCCCTTCTGGAGTATCTTGAAATAGATCCCTAAACCACTCGTAACTTGCTACCAAGCTGTCCTCATCCAGAAAATACTTTTTAAAATTCTTTGCCAACATAGCTAAATGATTTTACATGTTTTAAAAACAACGTTCACATGTTGTTCTGCAGATTTGTAAGTTTTAACACATATCGAGCTGGGGCTTTTTTTCCATCATTTATTTCAGTAGTGGTAAATCCAAAATTTAAGTATTTTTAGAAGATCGCCTTGATTTAATTTTCGGAACCATGCTCGTTCGTCTGTGTACTTATTGTCTTTATTATGGTCGAATGTTTGCTTACGACTTAAAAATGTATGTATGATATTGTTTTAATCTACTGCCGTAAATACTTAATTACCGTGAATTACAATTAACGTGGAAATTAAAAAATGTACATCAAGCTAGATTCGGTAGCTATAGGAGTATCGAGTCGACCAAAACTGACTAAAATTGTACGAGGAAATGCATTTTTACATGTTTTGCGCAGACGTCCGATAGGTTGCCCAGATTCACGCAAACGTACCCTATAATGCCAGATGTGATGGATATGATAGAGAGCGACATTGACTAGACTATTTTTCTAATGACATTTGTACTTTGAGAAATGAATGCTGAAGGCAATAAATCTTTAATTAAATACATCATTTTGCGATCTGTTCCAATTTAAAAATTAGAGAAAGAAAATAACATAATTCTAAGTAATATATATTTTAAGTAATTTTCTTAAAATATATATTATAAAGATTATATACACAAAATTTAATATACTTATCGTATTACTTTGTACGGTTTATAATTAAGATCGTATTGTAACTTTAGCGTCTCTCTCTCAAAGTGCATTTTTATTGCAGTAAATACATTATTGTTGTACAGGGGGCGAGACAAAAATTATGATTGAAAATTGGGTCGCCAGTATTGAAAGTTTGAGAAACACTGCTTTTAATGTATGAGTGGTGCACAGAGTATTTTATGACTAATTAATTAATACTAAATTAAGAACAAGTTTAATAATTATTAGCTACTTCCATGGGCTTGTCTTACAGAGCAAAGTTTTTGAAAGGAGTTTTAAGATAAGAAATTGACCCTCTGAGTTCATTTTCTATATTTAGCTGATATCTATATTTTTTGTCTTCTAAGCAACCACCGCATTTTTTAATATGTTCCAATTTAAAAATCAGAGAAAGGAAAAATAACTTAGTAATTATCCTATTACTTAACTTTTTTGCTTAAAAAGTAACATATACAAAATTTAATACTTATGTCATGAATTTGTACGGTTTATAATAAATATTGTTGCTTTATCGTAAAAGTGCATTATTATTGCATTCAGTAAATTATTATCTATAAGGGGGGGCGCGATAAAAATTGTGATTGAAAAGGGGGGCGCGAGTATTGAAAGTTTGAGAAGCACTGCCTTACTGTGTTTGCTGTTATAGTTTCGTTTATTGTATTGCATTTTGATTTTAATATTCCTATTGCTTAAATATTTCTACTGTGTTAATATGTCTTTCTAAATAATGTTATGTATTGTTTTGTGTTTATTGAAAATTGATTAAGTTTGTAAAGAGAGAGAAAAACCACGCCATGACTCCCTTTTAAAATTGGGAGGCAAATGTAAGGATAATTAAATTAGATTAAAAATTAAATTCCCTATGTAGCACTTGACTCATCTTTTTCCGTTCCCATATTCAAGTATCAAGCTAATCACCCATTTATTTCTTCCGAACATATGGCCTAGCCAATAAACATGTCTAATTCCAGATCGTTAGATTTAATAGTCAACATATGTCAGCATTAACTTGCAAGCCCCTCTTCAAAGTAGCGATACTTACCATATGTTTTTCAAGTGTTATCCGCTTGAAACCACCACCATGGCGTGCTTTTTCCTCCCAGCCCTTAGCGTCAGAACAGATGTACAATTGAAAGAATAAAGGTCGTCTTTTCACTTCTCTAACTTTAATCTGATTCTGTCTTAAAAATCATGACATATATATAGATGTAGGGTTGGATATTTGCAATGTGACAACCCCTCCCCCTGTTACTTAGTGTGGAGCAGTTCACAATGACGTCACACCCCGTCAGAAATGTCCGACTAAATGACACACGGGAAAATACGCAGACGGACGTTAGGGACGCTAAACTCTAGACGTAGGAGAAAGACGTTCTTCTTTTCTGTTTAGTATAATTTAGATATTTCATCCTTCATCTTGTTAAATAAAGCATTTATCATCCTTAGGTTGTAGTCATTTTCCCATATTTTGGGGGCTCGACCTTTCTCTTGCATGTTAAGGAAAATCTCCTCTAGACGAGAGAAAATTTTTAAGACGCGTTAATGTTTTTCTTCAATGGACGCTACATTGCAAAAAGCGTAAAAACGACTTGTTGCTGTTGGACTTTCTTTTTCTTGGATTCATATAGTGCCTCAACTGGTTCTGGATTTATTGTACGGATTGCTCCCCAACCCCAGGTAGGCAAAATTTAATTAAACGTATTTTTTTGTTTGTTTGTTTTGGCTTTAATATTACTGTATTTAGTAGTTTTAACTCAGAGTGTGATAGGGAAATATTGATTACAACCTTGCACCGTCTATAAATTTTCAAAGTGATTAATGTTGTATATTAAGATGCCCTGTAAAAATATTAAACTACGTTATATTCCTATAATTGCTAATTCGTTGAAATGTGGTACAACTCGTGCTTTTAAAACATTAAATTCTATATTAGGATTCACCGAATTTAACCGTTCTTCTCGAAATAAAATAAGAAATTTTTCTACATTCCCTAAAGAGTTTCGAGTTGAAGAACACAAAGAAAAAATTTTAACCGAATTCTCATTGCCTGATTTCACCGAGACGTAGAAACAAATGAGCAAAATTTATGCAATAGTATATTTAAAGCTTTGACGAACTTAGATGAATTCCAACTAACATTAAATAATTCGGAGACATCCTTTTCTGAAAGCGAAAACGTAGTTTCAAAAACCACGTTTCAAAAACGAATCACGTCAGACAGGAATTTTTCATTGGAAGGGACAGACCAGCACTCCCCTTTTCAACATTTGGTGAGCAACGCACCCCTACCCAGCGTTCAAGGTTATTCTTTCATGCCGGCACATCAAAACGCTTCATCTCTTTGTACATAAAATACTTTTCCTCCCTATTCAAACGATGATTCCCTTACAGAGATGAATACCCAGTTTTGGACTTTATTGCGGGATATTTCGGCGACTAGTAGAAAATTTACCAGTGAAGATTTTTATTCTGTAAATAGTTTCTTTCGCGATGTTGAAGAAAATTTTGATTTATTCCCAACTATCAGTTCTTCTCAAAAATTAATTTTCGCGAAACGTCTAGTATGTGGAACTGCTAAATCATTTCTTTTTTCACAAAGAAATTTAAATACATACGAGTCATTCAAAAAAGCTTTAATTGAAGAATTTTCAGATTCAGTTACTTCCCTAGAAATTCACCGCGAATTAGAAAAAAGAAAAATGTATAAAACCGAGACTTTAATGCAATATTTTAACTCCATGCGTGAATTAGCAAATAGATGTGATTCAAAAATTGACGAAGCATCAATTATCCTGTACGTCATTAATGGAATTAATGGGCCTCGTTCAGATAAAATAATCCTCTATGGTGCAACCTCATTTTCCGAATTTAAGCAGAAATTACGTACCTATGAAACTGTCATTAAAAACATGGGAATACATAACTCTAATTCACCAAATTTTCGTCATTCATATGAAAGCCGAGGACGCGATTTTAAACAACAAAGCTTCCAAAGAAAACCCACAAAATTTAACGCTTCCGACGCAGCTAAAAATCCCCAACGTTGTTTTAATTGTATAATGATATAGGTCACCTATAAAAATCTTGTCCTAATCATTCACGTGGTCTCAGATGTGCCTCTCAAGTAATCTTTATAGTCACAAATCATTTGAATGCTGACGAGCTAATTTAAATAACACTTCTACACCACCTTCTGGTGTAAATGTTGTGCATAAATTGCCTTGTCCTATTAATATGTGTAAAGACGTAACAATTTTTGGCCGTAAACTTAACGAGTTAGTAGACACAGGCAACAATTTAACACTGTTAAGAAATTCTACTTACATAAATATAGATGCACCGCCACTGAAACAAACCAACACATTATTAACAGGTTTTGGTTTTTCTCGAATTAATGTGATAGGAACTTTTGATTCTGAAATTACTATCGATAATCAAATTTTTCCTGTTACTATTTCTGTTGTACCAAATTCTTGTACAAATTATGACCTTATAATCGGTTGTGACGTAATTAAACAAGCACATCTAAATATATCGCCTACAGGCGTAAAATTTGCACAAATTTTAAGGCCTTCCGATAATGCAAATGAAAATTTTATTATGACGTTTTCTGACGGTTCACCCACATTTGATATCAGTCCAAATGTTTCTCAACATAATCGAGCTGAAGTCGAACTACTGCTATCGACATACACGCCTAAAAAAACAAAAACTGTAAACATTGAGCTTGATATCGCTCTCACCGACGACGAACCGATATTTCATAAGCCCCGACGTTTTCCATTTGCTGAACGAGATATAGTGGACGCTCAAGTTGATGAATGGGTTAAAAATCGAATTGTTGAGCCGTGTTCATCACCCTACGCTAGTCAAGTTGTGGTAGTAAAGAAAAAAGACGGGAAATCAAGAGTTTGCATTGATTATAGACGCTTAAATCGCAAACTTATTAAAGATAACTATCCTCTTCCTTTAATTGACGATATTTTAGATTGTCTCCAAAATGCTAAAATATTTACTACTCTAGATCTAAAACATGGATTTTTCCATGTCGCGGTAAATGAAAGGAGCCGTAAATTTACTAGTTTTTTTACTCACAATGGTCAGTATCAATTTAAACGAATGCCTTTTGGACTAAGTACTTGTCCTTCCACCTTTATGCGGTACATAAATGCCATTTTTCGACATCTGATTTTGAAAAGTATTGTTCTCCCATATATGGATGATGTCGTTATTCCCGCTGCTAATGAGTCCCAAGCCCTTGAATATCTAAAAATTGTTCTGGAGTTAACTTGTGATTACGGACTTGAAATAAATTCTAAAAACTGTCAATTTTTACATAATACAATTGAGTTTCTTGGCCATATTATAGAAAATGGTAGATTGTTTCCTTCCCCTTCAAAAACTAAAGCTGTTATTAATTATCCTGATCTTAAAAATATTAAAGACGTTCGCCGATTTCTTGGTCTTACTGGCTATTTTAGAAATTTTTTTACCCTCATATTCGACCATAGCAAAACCTTTGAGTGACCTCCTTCGTAAAGACTCCCTTTTCCAATTTTATGCTGAACAACAGACATCATTTCAAAAATTAAAATACTTACTTTCCCAACAATCCGTTTTAAGTATTTTTAACCAAAATTCTCCCACTGAGATTCACACTGACGCGTCAATCGATGGTTTGGGTGCAGTCCTACTCCAAAAATCCATACATGACAACCAGTTTCACCCTGTATTCTACATGTCAAAAAAGACATCAGACCATGAAAGAAAGTACACTAGTTTTGAACTAGAAGTCCTTGCAGTGGTCGAAGCACTTAAAAAGTTTCGCATCTATGTACTAGGAACATCATTCAAAATTATTACTGACTGTGACGCCGTCGTCAAAACACTTAAGTAAAAAAGAGCTTAACCCCAGGATAGCCAGATGGAAACTTTATCTCCAAGAATTTAACTATACAATAGAACACCGTACAGGCTCAAAGATGGCTCATGTGGATGCTCTCAGTCGACCTCCACATTGTATGCTAATCCAAAATAGTGTCCATCTTCAATTTCTCAAAGCACAACAGGCTGATGACCAAATAACAGCGATAAAGACGCTTCTAGAAACAACGCCGCATGATAACTATATCGTAAAAAACAAACTTCTGCACAAAACAGTCAATGGCAACGATTTACTAGTGGTACCTGACGAAATGTAGGCTAACATCATTAAAACTGCATATGAACGTGGCAATTTTGCTGTTCTACGTACACAAGATTTAGTTAGCAAAGACTTCTACATCCCACGACTTAAAGACAAAGTTGAAAAATGCATTCAAAACTGTGTTACATGCATTCTCACAAACCGGAAACGTGGTAAACAAGAGGGCACGCTTAACCCGATAGAAAAAAAAACGATTTACCACTCCATACATTTCATCTAGATCATTTGGGTCCCCTAGCGACAACTTCTAAGAAGTATAAGCATGTTTTTGCAGTGATTGACGCATTCAGTAAATTTACATGGCTGTATCCCACTAGATCTACGGAACGCTGCAGAAGCCATAAATCGATTAGAAAACCAAAGACATGTCTTCGGAAACCCCGCTAGGATTATCACTGATAAAGGATCCGCATTTACTTCCTCCGCATTTGAAGATTACTGTAAAAAGCAAAACATCCTTCATATCTCCATTACAACTGGTCTCCCAAGATCTAATGGTCAAATTGAAAAACAAAATTCCACCATCATTGCTGTGCTGTCAAAACTTTCTGTCGACGATCCTGAGAAATGGTACTCTCACGTACCCCACCTACAAGAAATCCTGAACTCAACTTTTCAAAGAAGCATCAAGATGACTCCATTTGAGCTCCTTTTCGGCACCAAGATGAAGTCTTGCCAAGACATTGAGATTGTCGAACTTCTTAACGATGAGATTACAGCTCAATTCCAAGAACAACGGAATGCTCTCCGTCAAGATGCCAAAAAGCAAATCTACAAAGTTCAAGATGAGAATCGCCGCACGTACAATCTCCGGCGCAGACAAGCTCATAAATATCAACTACATGACTTAGTAGCAATTAAACGCACTGAGTTTGGTCCAGGCTTGAAACTTAAGCAAAAATACCTCGGACCATACAAAGTTACAAAAGTCAAGCACAATGACACTTATGACGTAGAAAAGTGTGATTTTGTCGACAGACCATCAAAAACGTCTACTTGTGCAGAATTCATGAAACTCTGGCCAAACCAAACTAACTCTACTTGATTTCTCCATTAAAAACTGTTCACAATTTTTCTTCATGTGAAAGACTTTCGTTATGGACATTAACAACAGACTTTTTATTTATTTTTGATTCTATTTTTATTGAATGACTCTAACATTTTTTTATTTCATTTTAGTAAAAATTTATGTGTTTAGCAGTAGGAGCATCTTGCTTCAATATGTTCCTGTTCCTTATTCCAGATTCTTATCTTAGCCTTGATCTTATTTGTATCGTTAACATAATTTGTTTTACCCTAGTGGTAATGTGTGAAATTTTTTCTATTTATGAAATATTAATTTAAATTTGTTCATTTTTCAGTATGATATTTTGATGATATTTTGTGTTGTGTATAATTCTTTCATCTATACTGTGTAACTGTGTACATTTTTAATATTTCATTACTATGTATTTGTACCATTTTATCATTGTAAAGGGTGTTTTTTTTAGAGGTATAGAACTTTAAATTGCAATAAAATAACGATGTATTATTCGATTGACATGAAATTTTTTTATTCGAAAGATAATCTTGTGGCATTACATTTTGAATATGATTTCTGGCATAGGACTGCCACGGCTGGCTCGGATGTAGTCCAATCTGGACGTCCAATTTTCGATGACTTTTTCCAACATTTGTGGCCGTATATCGGCAATAACACGGCGAATGTTGTCTTCCAAATGGTCAAGCGTTTGTGGCTTATCCTCATAGACCAATGACTTTACATAGCCCCACAGAAAATAGTCTAGCGGTGTTAAATCACAAGATCTTGGAGGCCAATTCACTGGTACAAAACGTGAAATTAGGCGGTCACCAAACGTGTCTTTCAATAAATCGATTGTGGCACGAGCTGTGTGACATCTTGTGCCGTCTTGTTGGAACCACAGCTCCTGGACATCATGATTGTTCAATTCAGGAATGAAAAAGTTAGTAATCATGGCTCTATACCGATCACCATTGACTGTAACGTTGTGGCCTTCATCGTTTTTGAAGAAGGATTCCACCAGCCCATAAAGCGCACCAAACAGTCAGTTTTTCTGGATGTAACGGTGTTTCGACATACACTTGTGGATTAGCTTCACTCCAAATGCGGCAGTTTTGTTTGTTGGCGTAGCCATTCAACCAAAAGTGCGCTTCATCGCTAAACAAAATTCGCTTAAGAAAATAGGGAACAACGGCAATCTCGTTTTGGGCCCATTCGACGAATCTACGCCTTGCTTGATCATATTTAAAATGTAATGCCACAAGATTATCTTTCGAATAAAAAAAAATTCATGTCAATCGAATAATACATCGTTGTTTCATTGCAATTTAAAGTTCTATACCTCTAAAAAAACACCCTTTATATATATCATTTTCCAAAAACTGTGTGTTATAAAAATGTTTTATTTTTCAAAAATATTGAAAATTTTGAAGTATATAAATTTTATTAAGTTCTAGTGAATGATTTTGTTTCATTGATTTTTATTAAATACGTGCATCTTTGTAAATAAAATGTACTCTAATAAACTTAATTTTGTATAACATATATATATATATATATTTGAATTGTTCTTTAACATGAAAAAACATTTCAGTCCTTTAAGTTTCGTGTTAAACGTTTTGCACTGTATATTACAAAGTTATCAACTTCCATCCAATCAAAAACTGACAAATTTGTAGAGTAGTGCACTGCAAATTGCACCGCGTGCCACATGTGGCACGCGTGCCATAGGTTGCCGATCCCTGTGCTACAACAATTACTAAGCTTTTACTTTTCTTCCAATAACCTCTTGAAAATTTGGACAGGGCGATGACAACCCAGGCGATATCCTGCCACTGCTGGGAGTCCGGCTCCCTCCCGGATCTCTGATTAAGTCCCCGGACAGTAGACCCAATTGGGTGGACTTACACGAGCCGCTGGTTACATTAATCCTCCCCTAAAGGATTCCAATAATAAGATGGGAAGTGGTCCTGGAAGACAAGATTATGACACAGCTTCTCCCTCCTCTTCCGGATTTCGATTCTTTTTTTTTTTTTCTTTCTTTCTTTTTTTTACTTTTTTCTTTCTTTATTTTTTCTATACAACCGCAAGTCTTCAGAATCACGCTCAAGTGGATTGAGGGGACGCACTAATCTGATCCCTACATTCCCCCTTCTCTTTTGGCAGGGGTGCTCTTCCCCTGGCTCCCGTCATTTGATACGGTGGTTTGATACTGATAAATCTTTGACGGAATTTGCATTCTACAGGATTTCGTATTCATGATGGATTCTTTCCTGGAGGCATGGTTTTGGTTGGAATATTTATTTTATTTTTTTTTTTTTTTTTTGCTTTGTTTTATTTTTAAATTTTTTTTCTCTTTAAAAATGGCAGCGGGGCGATTTTGTTGTCACAGAATTCCAGCTCGTTTTGATCTCTTTGTCTGTAAATTTTACAGAGGGTTATTCGAATATGTTGGCTGGATTTCCGACAGATCTCACTGTCATTTTAGTCATAAAGTACAAGGTCTTATGATCTTTGAATGCACTGTAAGCTTATGTTTTCGTTCTTCTGTGAGACTATAAATACTTCGTGCTGACGCCTTTTTTTATGTTTTTGATACATAGAATGTTTTTCTTTTGCAGATGAATGATAATGTATTACATATTTACTCGAATCTAAGCCGCCATCAAAATTCACTGGAGTGCACCCAAACTCTCTACATTCCAAGAATATATTATAGAAGTATATAAAAGAATTATTAAAGACTGTGTTGAACATATTTACGAGCAAAAATTGTATCATTTTGTTTTCGCTGAAGATGTAGATTTGTTTCATCCGTGTCAAATTTCCAGTAGTCACTGCTCTGTTTCTGTTTTTTTTCCTGCATATAAAATCGACTTCCTTTTCATACTTGCATCATAGTGAACTCGTCTTGGTATTATTACCGATATCTTTGATGTTTAAGTCATTGTCCCTCAAACTGTGGGGCGCGCTGCCTTTCAGGGGCGTGACAACTCTACGAGGGGGTCGCGAGCATACTGAAAAGTCGAAAACAAAAGCTTATTTAAAAAAAATTATTAATTTACTGAAAAACAAACAAACAAAATAGATTCTGACCTGATGAAAAAAATTACACATTTACTCTGACATTTTACAATTATACGTATATCAGTGCTACACATTGTATTTTCTAATTAATTTAACAACACTAAGTTGTGACAAATCTATACGGAACTTTATCACTAACCTTCTGAGGCGTCCTTTTTAGGGAAATTTAATTCCCTACCTATTTCCAATCAACTCCAAAAAGAGGACAGGATTCCTTGTTATATGCAGATTAGATAAAGTATTTAAGTCAAACGGAATAGTAAAGTTAGAGCAGTAGGAGAGAGAGATTGAAGCAGAAAGTTATAGTGAAGTTAAATTGAAGATTTCTTGTTGGATGATTTAATCTCAGATAATAGCTGAGCTGAGCTGAATTGCAGTGTGGTAAATATTAGTCTTATATATATATTATTGCGAATGAAATTAAAATTAAATGTTCAATAAGAACATAGAATATAATTCTGGGATCTCTTATCGTGGTAATCTCTGCGTGATCGTTATTTAATTGTTAATTAATTGGATCATTAATTAATTAAGTTAATTTAAAGGATATTACCTTTAAAACCTCATAATACTAGTTAGATATATTTGTTAATAAGTCTTTGATTCTATTTGGATAAGATAACCAAATAAAGAAAGTTGTTTATAAAAATGGCTACTGGTTCTTATATGACTCCTATTTATTCTCGTTCTCAAAGTGAGGTCCAAGGAGATCATCACAAAGTTAAGAACAAGTTTAATAATTACCAGTGATCCCATGGAATTGTCATAAAAAAAATTTTGCATTTATCTTGATCATTTGCACGTTTTATAATGAATCCTTTAAATGCCCATTAAAAGTTACGAGATTCACCTCCGTATACCAACTCGTAGACGCGCGTATGTGATGCATTGAGGGGAGGGAAAGGATTAAAGAAGAGCATGTAATCTGAAATAAATAAATCCTTCGTAAACATTGTTCATGCCCTTTTATTGCATTTCAAAGCCTTCGGAATAATGTTATGGAAAGCTGTGCACAGAAAAGATCGTACTTCGGAAAGACATATACGTCCGGGGAAATTAATGCTTTGGCTGAGCGAGACGTTTATATACGCCGGTGGCACTTAAGAGGTTAAAGTTGTATCGTAGTTTTAGCATCAAAGTATAGTATTATTGGATTCAATACATTGTTGCTGTATGAGGGGGGCATGATGAAAATTATGATTGAATATTGGGTCGCGAATAGCGAAACTTTGAGAAGCACTTGTTTAAGTGATTAAAAGAAAGCGAATACAAAAAAAAAATTCCTGTATACGAGCGGACAACGATGTTTAGGATTGATTGAATACTGGATATCAACTGCGGAATTGGATAAGTCATCGATGCAAGTGGCCAGAATGGATGTTTACATTATTTCTTTTGAAATGTTTAGAAACTCAATTTCCCCCATCCAGCAAATGTTTTCCCTTTGAATCTAAGCCGCACTCGATTTTTCTGGAGCATTAACACTGGGAAAAAAAGTGCGGCTTAGATTCGAGTAAATACGGTATATTCGGTATTTATAACCCAGAATATTGTATCTAGATAAGATGTTCTTACTTGTGTTAAGTACCGACCGTTTCTGAGAATTCACATATCTTTGAAAAATAATACACAAACATAATTAAGATATGTTAGGTACCCGCCCGTTTTATTGACTAATATTTCCGGTCATCGAAATATCATGTATGACGTCAGTTGCACCAACTTTTTTAAAAATTGGTTTTCGACTTTTAATTTTCCGTGATCTGGTATATCGAAATTTTTTCCTCGCCATTCTTCATATTTTCTGTTTTTGTTACTAATGCCACCCGATTGGCAATTCCAGATCGAGGTCCACGAAATTCATCGAGGCAAGGGGATAGTTTTTTTACACCTGTCTTTATCCGTAAAAACACCCTGCAGCTTTTGACTCCATCTTTCAGCACCCTGCAGCTTACAGTACAATCTGGCTCGGTATATAAAACCAAATTCATTTATAGTTCAATTTTTGAAAGTTGCATAAAATGAATAAATAAGATTCCTTACTCGAGAGTTGTTCTGTAGTAAGCAATGGCTTCTTTATTGTAATGATTCTCGTTTGAACGAGTTTGATGTAATACTATAAAAAGATAAATTATTCATGGTAGCAAATTGATAAGATTTCTTCAAAACTACAGCTTTTCAAGAAGTTAAAGATGCTGGAATGTTTTTGTAAACTTCTGGCTGGTATCAAATAATTTTTTTTTTTTTTTCTTCTGTTTTTAAATTACTGTCAAAACTGCTCTTTTCCAAGTTTTGATAATCTTTTCCAAAAAAAGTTAACATTTTATTAAAATAATTACAACTTTCTTTTTTTTTTTTTTGTTGTTGTTGTTGTATTTTTTCAATCTTTATGAAGTACTTTTAAGCATCCATAATTTGGACTAAAATAAAAAAGAAATAAATAAAAATTCTTAAAAATTGATATTTTTATCAGTGTAAAAATAACAATAATGTCAAATGAATGAAGACTATAAATACCACAAAATAACAAACGCGAAAATTGGTTATGAATTTTCTCTAAGTTATCTCAACACATATTTGTTTATGTGGGCACCGAGAAGACAAAAACACTATCACACTCCTGAAGTCCTCTGATAAAGACTGTCCTACAATGACCCACCACACGTACCAATCAGCATTGTGCATAATAAATACATAGGATGATTCGCTACAAGACCGACAAACTTGTAAGGTGTGTAGGGGTTACAAAATCGACTCGAAATCACATAGGAATGCAGGGTCACAAATGTCGTAGTTGCGAGCTTTGGTGCAAAGGAGTACAGAAAAAGAATAGAAACAACAACGCATTAAAGGGACGGGAAAAAAATTTTAAACGGTTGTACTACAACATGTGTTTGAAATTACAACCAAAAGTTGTGTGGCAAGCCTGACAATGACACCGCATGAAATTCCTGACGTTCTGGGAGATTCCTCCAGGCAATCTTGCGGTAGATAGCAGAAATCTTCGTGAACACCAATCCTGCTGGAAGTCATCATTTGCGATTCCTTTTCCCGAAATAGTAGGGTGAACTCGTATACAAATGAGGAACTGTGCTGATATACTGATCGTATATGGAGATGCGGATTGTAGCGGGCACGCCGCTCGGTGGTTGTTCCAGGAACATTACCCAAACAGGCATGTTCCACATCACACGACCTTCGTAAGTGTGAACAAAAGGGACTACATGAGAATGTTTCTACAAAGAGTTAACTGGTCTTTTTGGTGCACGAGACACCTGTCAGTTGAAGACCTCATCACTCGAGTATCTGTAGTTCCCGGGAAGATACATGACATGCCAGGGATCTTTCAGAACCAGGGACGGTTTAACCATTGAATGCTTGGGGCGGGTGCCTTGGGACCCGGATAAATTGGACTTGACCATATTTTCTGGTTATAAATTTCGATCCTCCAGTGCCAAAAGGACCTGTAGATCTTCTGTGCCCAGGGCCCAAAATGAGCTTAAATCGACACAGTTCAGAACGTAAGGAATTCGTGAAGCACCGCTGTCAGGCCTGAAAGATGACTTCTTGTCCTATTTTCGAACACCTGTTGTAGTACAACCTTTAGATAAAATCTTTTCTGTCCCATTAATGATTTGCTGTTTCTGTTCTTTCTGCTTCTTTGCACTATAGCTCGCGCGAGTGAGTGAATATTAATGTCACCTTATTCAGCTACACAAGGGCTTTTGGCGACGGACCACGTAATTTTGAACCATGATCAAGTGACGTGGACGACACTTGAACCCCCTCTCCTAACTACCACACCAAACGGGAGGACGTTTCAGCTCTCGACAGACATATCGTACATCGCTGCCCTACACGGAGGGTCTTTGGTGGTACTGGGCTCGAACTCGTGACAGAGCCAGCCACAATCCGATACCTTGACCACGAGCACCATAGCTCGCAACTAAGTTATTTGTGACCCGGCATTTCCTATGTGATTCCGTCTCTGTACCCCCTACACAACCTGCAAGTTTGTCAGTCTGGTAGTGAATCACCCTGCTTTCAGGGACGTTTTAAGGCAAGGGGCGAACTGGGTTTGGACCCAGGGTCTCAGCTGCTATGGGGGCCTCGTCTCATTTTCGACTCAGCCTTAAGAAGATCATAATTCGAACAATTTCAAAGGTCAAATGTTATCTCTGGTTATATTCTCCGAAAAACTGGGAATTTCGAACGATATGTCAACTGGATACAAGTGATGACCGTCGTCCATGTACAGGCCTAGGCCAACCACCAAACACCATCATTACTTATTCAATCAAAGGCGGCAGTCTGTCGAGCTGGTTGTGACTGTAAATCATGCATATTTATTTGTTTCGGGTTATTGTTTGTACGAGTATTTGACAACGTATGCTATGTACTGTGTTTACTTTTAAGGATCATAGATGGGGCCTACATTTGTGCAGTGGCTGAGAGCAGTTGGGGCCCAGGGCCTCAAGAAGTCTTAAGACGTCCCTGCCTGTATACACGTTTAATCTTTTAATCTCAGCTCATCGTGTATTCTCAAACAACCGCACTTCACACAGGCACCTTCAAGATGATCCTTTCTCCGATGTACAACTTTTTGTGTACTTTTTGATTGCACTAAAACCATTACAGCGGATCAATGTATAAGGATTACGTATAAGTTTAAAACCATTTTTTTAAAAAACTGAAAACCTTTTCATTATTCCATTGAAAAATTGGTTTTCAAAACAGGTCTTCAAAAACCGACAAAACATAATTATATCCTTATCCTAATGTTTCATGGATTTTTTTATGTCCTTCTATTATGGATGGGCAGTGGTAGCCGAGTGGTTTAGGTATCGGATCGTGGCTGGCTTTGTCACGAGTTCGAGTCCAGTACCACCAAACACCCGCCGTGTAGGGCGGCGATGCACGCAAAGTCTGTCGACAGCTGAAACGTCCTCCCGTTGGTGTGGTGTGGTAGTTAGGAGAAGGGAGTGCCAGCTCAAGTGTCATCCACGTCACTTGACCATGGTTCAAAATTACGTGGGCCAAAAGCCCTCATGTAGCTGAACAGTGCGACGTTAATATTCACTCACTCACTCCATTATGGATAATCGTCTGTAAGAGAAACACTGGTTAAATATTTAAAAAATAATACCTTTTCTTAAAAAAAAATAACTGTAATAGAAAATAATTTTATAATCAGAAATTCTTTTTTATGACAATGATGGAATTTTATATTATCGCGCTTGGATTAAGGGGAAATCTTAGAAACTGACATCAAAGAATTGTTAAAAGAAAGTTTTAACCAAATTATTGAAAAGTTTTAGAGAGAGATTAGCTGATAGATAAAATCTAGCTTCAGAAATGGATTAACTCATATTTTTACTGTGCTGCCATTCAGAGAAAAAAGACTTAAAAAATTCTTAAAAAAAAATCATTCTAAAACTTTTTATCCACTTATTAAGACGGAATTAAATTTTAATTATTAAATATAGTAAAAAGAATTGAAATTCAGATTATATTCAACTATATTTTTCTTTTAATTATATTTATATTCCTGAAGTTAAAATTGTGTGTGTAGTAGTAAACAGTATTAAATATTACAATTCAAAATGAAGACATGCAAGTTCTGGAAAGTTTCTCGGTCTTTTTTTTTCTATGTCAATGAAGCAGTGTTCCAACAAAATATTTATAGATTTATTTAAAAAAACATTCTAATTTTTCATTGAAGTTTCCATTTATTATAATTAATATGTCATCACAATTTTACAGTAAAAACAACTTGTCAGTTTCAACATGAATGCAAACTTTCTTTTCCACAGAGTATTAAACATACGTGCTGCCATCTCTTGGAAATATTTATAACAATTAGGTCGAAATTTCTTTCGTTGTAATTTCGAACGTTTTGAGTTCTGATAAATTTTAAAAACATTATAATTTAAGAACTTATAGAGAAAAAAAATTCATAAAATTAATTTGAAGAATATTTTAAGCGTAATATTTTGCGTTAATAATTAAAAATTAATAATGTGGTACAGAACTTTTTCAATCTTTTATTCCTTTTGTATTAAGTAACTCAAACACACTGCATATTTTAATGCCACAAAGTAATGGTATCTAAGTATAAAACTTTACACAATGACTTCCTTATGACCACCGCATTTAAATGTTTCTTTTTTATGGATTTGTAGTATTAAACACATATTTACTTGGTTCAAATCTAAAGACAATCAACTAGAAATTCTTTAATGTGACCGCGATCGTTCTTCACATATCAGCCTGACATCGTGCGATGGGTATTTCAGATTCTAAAAAATGACGCATGTAAAATTAATTCATCGATGAATAAATTGTAATTCAAAAAACTAAAAAAAAAACATCCTTTTACTGTAAATCGAACTAAAAAATGAAAAACAAATAACTGTTTAAAAAAACTAAAAACACGCTTTTATGGTTAATTGAAGTAAAAAGTAAAAAAAAAATTCCTTATATAAGAATGAAATGAAAAACGAGAAAATTAATGTCATTGTGGTAAAATAGGCGTTGAATAGGCGTTTTCTTTTGGGCATCCGGTCTGTAACACAGTCCTCAATCCCATGTCTTGATAAAACTTTGATGTGGGGCTTGACGAAAGTGGCTTTTTTCATTCTGCTCAGTGGCATGGCGGCAATTGGTTGGACGATGGAATCTGGGAGGCGTGGCTAACGTGCTTCGTCGGGATGGGAAATTTTCGAGGTTTCTGGCATAACTGAGAGCTTAGAGGCTGCTCTCTGGTTGGATGCTTGGTAAAGTGATCATTGACTCCAATCGGCTGTCCTGGGGGCTGGCATTGTAGTAAAAGCGTGTGGGGGTGTGCTTTATACAATTTTACACAACTCAGCATTTCGGAATAGAACTAGTAAGAAATTATAACAATTCATATCGAGCACCCCACGCTTTTACCACAATGACATTAATTTTCTCGTTTTTCGTTTTATTCTTATATAAAGAAATGTTTTTTTTTTTTTTACTTTTCAGTTCGATGAACCATTAGAGCGTGTTTTTAGTTTTTTTTAACTATAATATATTTGAAAATACTAGTTTGTATGTGTAGTAATTGCAAACAATAAAAAAACATGAATTAATATTCTTGATCGAAACACATCTTCTAGTAGAGTTTCTTTATTGAGGGCAATTTAGTGATCTAGTCTAGGAGGGTACATCTTTCGATTTTTCCTCCAAAACATTCCGAGACTGTAAAAGAGGGAAATCTTAATATTAATTGAGAGCCTTTCGTGGCCCCCCTAGTTAGGTGCCAAGAACCCCCATTTAAGAACCACTGCTTTAATATGTCTTGGAAAAAGAGAGATCAAGGTGCAACAGGATATATACTTCCAACATCTTATTCAAATAGAGGGGGGGGGCTAAATCTTCCAGGATTATGATCATGATGATGTCGTATTCATGATGGGACCAAATCAGATAGTACCATGGACCCAGATGACTGTTCTGGCAATCTGCTCAATATTGTCCACATAGAGATTTGTTGACGAAAAGAGGACCCCTATTTCTCTGATAGAGCAGCAAGAATAGCTGGACAGTCAAAAATATGAGCAGGTGTTAGCTCTATATCTAAACAGTTATCACAATTCCTATAAGATCTTTTACCTTCCCCATCAAACTTCATTCCTCTCTAATGACCTGTCCTTAACCTAGAAATAGTTTTTGTTAATTACAGATTTGATGCTTTAAAGAAATTGACTTCTCTCTCAATTTGAAATTTGCGACAGCACTTGCATCTAACAAAGTAATCTTGACAAATTTGCCATTATTAAGATTTCTAGCTTCTTTAACCAGTTTATATATATATATATATATATATATATATATATATATATATATATATATATATATATATATATCCGCGTTTTCATTGCCTGTAATGTCAACATGTGCAGGTAACCATTGGAGGAAGCAGACTTTATCTTACCCCTGTAATCTAAACGGGCGAGAGAAAATCTCCTCAGTAATCCTTGAATTTCCTTTTAGAATTGCCTGGAGGGCCGCTTTTGAGTCACAGAAAATGACGAGACCTTTAGCCTGTTCTAGAATAGGGAGAGTCTCAATTATCGCCCGTTCACAAGTGAAGCAAGAGGCAATGGTACCAGCACCGATTACTCGTTGGTAGTTAGTATCACTTGGAGTGGTCATAAATACTCCCGAACCTCTATTCAAGAATGTTTAATCAGAAGAACCGTCTGTATAGGCAAACACAAAATCATCTTGTGGATATTTAGCAATAGTCTTGTGCCCTTTTTCTTTGATGATACTAGTAGACTCACTTTTAGTACATGGCTCTAATAGACTTGCTATAATTGTGGTGTTCTTAGGAAGCCCAGCAGAAAAAAGAGGTTCCTGATAAATAGAAAATTTGTTGTGTTCAAGGCCAAGGAGTATTCTGATTTCACTATAAAATTGCATTGGAGAAGATCTTTTTAATCTTGCGTTACTATTATACTTTTCAAAGGTTCTTCTAGCAATATGTGTCGGTTCACGACTTCTAAACTTGTTTGTGAATTTGATCAAGTTATATCTTCTCATCTTCTCAAGGCTATCAAAGCCACTCTTTTACGACCTTTAAGTTGTTAGCAGAAGACAGCCCAGAGTTATGGCAGGTGTGTACAGTTACGATGTAGTGGTCGGTTCAGATGGAAGGAAGTATGCAAGGTTACATTTGCAAGTCTGCATGGAATACGTAAGCAATGTATTAAGAGCAGTGGCGAACACACATATTAATTTTATGGGAGGGATTGCTTTTTTAAAAAAGCACAGAAGAAGGAACTGAGGCGTAATCTTTGTGCTAAACATAAAAGATCTGCAGGTAATAAGAATCTGTTGGCAATCAGAGGAGTGAATTAAAATTAAATTTCCAGTAGTTTTTTCTTCGCCAGAGCGAATAAAAAATCTGAAAATAGTTTTTATGTTAGCAACATAACAGAAAAAATTGCCTAGCGTAAAAAAACCCTTTGCTGATGGAAAGTATGAAAAAGAATGTCTTCAATGTGCTTTGTCCATCCCAGGCTCAAGCCATATAGAATATAAACTTATCTGATGTAACAGTGGCAAAACGCGTCGAGGATCTCGCAACAGATATATTCAATAAATTAAAATCCAGATGTAAAAAGCTAATGAGTTTTATTCTGTAGCAATGGATGAATCAGCGGATGTAACATATACAGCAGGAGTAGCCATTTTATATATATTCATGGAATTGTACAGGAATTATATACATAGTCAGTGTCGTTGCACTTAAAAATACAACAAGCGGAACATATTTGGATAAATGTGAGTTATTCTTCGGCAATATATCTGCTGTAACCCCACATGGTGCTAAATCTATGACTGGAGACAAAATAGGGGTAACCATATTACTCAGTGGCGTAACGGAGAATATTAGGGCCCCCTTGCAAAATCAGGTTTTGGACCCCAAGCCTAAATATGCACTTTGTGTCAGTCAAGCTTTGGGCCCCCTTAGAGTTCTTGCCCCCCTCCCCGCAATGCGAGAGTGTACGTTACGCCAATTACATTACTCAAATCTTATGAGAAAGGAAATGGAAATAATACTATGACTTTCCGATGTACCATCCGCTAAGAAAATATATGCAAGAAATCATTCTCAAACTTTGAACGTGTGATGATTGTTTTTGAGCGATTAAATTCATTCGGTGTAAAGGACTTAATCACTGGTTTTTGAGAGATCTGGAAGTTGAACAAGTGATGTGAGCATTACGTGGAAGTGCATTAGTTGAGCTGAGGAAAGAAGCTTCACATTGCCTGTTTTCTTTGAAGAGCAAAGTTCAACAATTGATGGAATCTAAAGGGAAATACACAACTGATCATTAAAACCGCTTGACAGGGAAAAAATGCAGATAACAAAATGATATGTTTATTGGGCAAATATATTATAATGAAAATAATAAGTGGGGTTAAATTTTCAAGAAATTTGGTTGCATATAGATCCTCAGAAATGAGTACTCAGAACAACAACCTCTGGCAGTAATAACAGCAAATATGTTCCTGGGCATTGAGTCAAACAGAGATTGTATAGCATGTAGAGGTACAGATGCCCATGCAGCTTCAACACGATGCCACAATCAACCATTGTGACTAGCGTATAGTGACGAGCCAGTCGCTTGGCAACCATGGACCAGACGTTTTCTATTGGCGAGAGATCTGATGAACGTTCAGGACAGGGAAACAGTCGAACATTTTCCGTATCAAGGAAGGTCCGCATAAGACCGGCAACATGCGGTCGTGCATTATCCTGCTGAAACGTAGGGCTTCGCAGGGCTCGAAAAAAGGGTAGAGCCACGGGTCGTAACACACCAGGAATGTAACGTGCAATGTACGAAGTACCATCAATGCGAACAAGAGATGACGACGACGTGTATGCAATAGCACTCCATGCCATCACGCTAGGTGATGGTCCAGTATGATGATGGCGAATGCACGCTGCCAATGTGCGTTCACCACGATGCCGCGACCATCTGTAAACAGAACCTGGATTAATCTGAAAAAATAACGCCAAGGTTCTCGTCGTTGATCACGCCATTGAAGACGGTCTTGTCTGTGTTGCAGCGTTAATGGTAGTCGCAGCAATGGTCTCCAAACTGAGAGCCATTACTGCTGCAAACGTTGTCGAACTGTTCACGCAGATAATTGTTGCCTTACAAAAGACCCCAAATTTTCCCTCAGAGCTCATCACGTGGCTGCACGATCCATTAAGGCCTTGCGGGTGGTATGCTGTCTTCTCGGCTGCTAGTGATATTGAGCCGTTGAGATCTAGCACAGTGTTCCGTATTACCATCCTGAACCCATCAAATCCATATTCTGCTAACAATCACTGGACCTCGATTGACGCGAGCAGCAATACTGCGATACGATAAACCTTATATATATATATATATATATATATATATATATATATATATATATATATATATATATATATATATAATCCCGGTGCGTTACAATTCGACCTTTATCAAAGTCAGAAATGTGCTGGTACACACATTTCTGCTTTTTACACGAGGCATCACAACAACTTTTCACCAGACAACAACGTTCAAATGCAATTTGTGTATGAAAAATCGGCTGAACAATTTCCACACTTAAACACATTGTAGGAGTCGCTACCAGCGCCTGCTTTGTCTGAATGCGCTAGAAAGCTAATCATTTGCATGTCACAGCACCTTTTTCCTCTCGTTTAAATTTCACGTCTGTAGCATGTCTCGCCTTCTTGGTTTAACAAGTTTAATGATCAGTAGCGCACATTCACGAGTTCAAAGATAAGAACTTGTTGAGAGACTTCGCATTTCTTATCGATATTATACTATTGGAACTTATATTTACTGGGAAAAGATCTATTTCTTCATAATCTTTAACTCTGTGAAAACTTTTGAGGCAAAATTTAATCCTATGGGAAAGTCATTTGCTAAGAATTCCATTCATTTTCCAAAATTGATGGTGTGTGTGAAGAACTCTACAATAAGGAATGAATTCAAATGATTCTGTACAGTGAATTTCAAATTTGAAAGAGGAATTAAAAGGGATATTTTCCAATTTTCGTGAGAATGAAATTTTTATGAGAATGTACTTCTCGTCATTTTCAGTAGAGACAAGAAGTGTTGCACCAGAACATGAATTAGAATTTATAGATTTTCAGTGTGACTCTGCAGTAAAATGCAAGTTTATTGAAAATTGTACGTTAATCAATGTTTATTCGAAGTGCGAGACTAATGACAAATATCCAGGAAATCGTGAGCATGCACTGGTTATGTCTTCTATCCTTCGCAGTATCTAAATCTGTGAACAGTTTTTTTTAGCAAAATGAAGATCCTAAAATAAAAAACAAGAACACGGTTGATAGACAGACATAAGGAAACTTTACAACTTGCAACTACACAAAATAAACCGAAAGCTGAAGCTTTTAATTAAGCAAAAACAATGTCAAGTTTATCATCAAGACTGAAGTTAACTGCTATCTCCGTCCCCCCCCAAGTAGTACATAGTTTATGGTAAGTGTACAGGATGAGTACAAATGCTGGACATGATTTTAAAAAATCACATTATCGAAATTATTGCATGTATTACAGTTAGTGATACATGAATGTGAAGCGAAATATACCAATTTTAATTCCTACCACGCATGTTTGATATGTGATCCTCTAGTTACACGTCATATGTCCAATCTGCAATCTAGTTCGTCCCATACACTTTGTAGCATCACTCTATGAATGGTTCGAATGCTGCATAAATACTTACTTGTCCTCTGTCATTTGTTATGTCAATTGCAAATAATAAGGATTGAAATTTAATTTTTTTCATAAAATTTTCCATACTTTTTTCTGGGTTATTGCAAGTTCACAGGCGGCAATTCTCGTTGATTTCGAACAAAACTCTGCCTCACCCTCTCCGTTGCAATTTCCGAGACGCTGCTTTTCTTTTTACACAAGCAACCTGTTTTCTTAAATTGATGATACTATCACAGAATTCTCTTGTTAGTTGGTGCCTCTTTGCCATAGCGATTTCTAAATGCTCGTTGCAGCGAAATAACTGAAAAAACCCGTGTATACTCTTAATATGGAAAAACTCTAGTCTGTCATTGTTGCCATGTTTGGATTTCAATCACAGCAATCTTAACCCTCTGGCTGGAACATCAATTTTTTCTCCGCACTGAGAAACATCCGTCTGACAGATGGGTACGTAATTTTTTTTAAATTTTATTACCTTAAGGACTGTTTTAAGTATCCTTATAGCTCATGAAATTGAGTATAGCTGAAATATAATGTGTGGGGTTAAATCAAGTACCAGGGGCGTAGCTACCGCCGTATCAATGATACAGGGCCCTCAAGCTATAGGAGTCCCAATATGTGTAAGCAAAAATCGTATTACTATCAATGGTCCAATTAACATAATTTCTTTTTCCAGAAAGGGGCCCCCGAAGAATTTTGATACATGGCCCATTCAAGACAAGCTACGCCAGTGTCAAGCACAACAATATATTTTTATCACTAGAATTGTGACTAGTATTTTTATAAAAACTGATTAAAAATTATTTATATTCATGCAAAATTAAAAATAGTAATACCAAACACGGAAAAACTATAGGAATATCCGTTCTGATGGACGGTGATAGATAAGAAAAATCGCACATATCATGAGTTGAAAAAAATCGCCATGTACCACCACGTGATCCTCTCACTGGGTAGAGTCCAACTGAAGATGTCAAGGCAGCCCACCCCCAAAATCACACCACAGCGTTATCTACAAGCATCAAAGCAAATTATCCCCGTCTGAGAGACGGATGTTCCGGTCAGAGGGTTAAGTGTGCTGTTGATCATTAGAGGTAAAAAAAATTAAAACTTGACCTATTTATCTTTAAATTTATATGTCCCTTATTGTAAGAAATGCAGAAGTTTCGAAAATGATTTTTCCAAATCGAGTCCAACATGTACTCAGCTTGTATTTTGTAACATCATTCTACACAAATATCTTAATTTTTTTAACAATTAAAAAAAATCATTAAGTATTTGATTCGACTTTCATTTAACTTTTTTGAAACCAATATAAATGTACAAACATATAACATCTTCTCTTCCCTTAGAATCAATTGTAATGTTGAAAAACAAACCTCCCTTTTTCATATAAATTTTCTGACTGCTCTATTTTTTGACAAACGCATGGCCAGCAAATCTTCGTGAATTTATTGATGTGGTCCCAGGTGTGAAAGATAGAATGTCCCTA
This sequence comes from Trichonephila clavipes, assembly GCA_019973935.1. Lineage (NCBI taxonomy): Eukaryota > Metazoa > Arthropoda > Arachnida > Araneae > Nephilidae > Trichonephila > Trichonephila clavipes. The sequence goes on from BMAU01019618.1 coordinate 772,148, forward strand.
CTGTACAAGAGAAAAGGACAAATTTCTAATCTCGACTCACCACATATCAGGGCATATATTTTTTAAAGGACGAAAGATTGAATCATCGCCAACTTCAGGAAAGCTTTGAATTCATAGATGCTAGAATGCAAAGAATTTACAACAAGTCAATAGTGATTTTGTTAATAAAAAATTGCAACCTTATTTATTATATTTCCTTACGGATACAGCCTTGAGTTAATCTTGTTCTAAATATCTTTACCTTCTTATCTTTTAGAGAAATCTACTGTTCGTGACTATGTTTATCCTGAATGGTGAAAGTATTGTTACACTGGCTTTTCAGATTTATTCCCGTAACCCAAGATAACGGGTTTAAGAATTACTGTTCAGAAGTGATAATATTTATTAATACTCATAAAGGGAATTTCCATGCAGTTTTAATATCTTTGCTAACATTTTTGCATGTAAACATTTTGTTTACAAACTATGACACTGAAATCACTGTGCATTAGGGAAACCAGAATATAACATACATTGAATCTTTTTCCTGCCAAAAAAAACTTTACAAGGTAGAATCTTTTAACAGAATATGTACTTCTTTATTTATTGTAAAACACTGCTTATTCCTATTTATGCTCGACATGAGGGACAACTCTCAACTAAACCAGGATATAATTGCCCTTATAAACAGAGTAGTTGTTACCCAAAGAATTTGCAATCTGAAATTGATACCAGCCCACGGTGACATCTTCGGCAATGAGCAAACTGATAACCTTGGCTCGAAATTCCCCTCAACTTTCCAATAGCCCTTACCGATGCTGATGCAATAGCCAGACGTAAACTCACCTCCCATCCAGTTACGAAGCAGTTCATTCCAGATCTCCAGATCTTAAGTGTGTGTGTGTGCAACCGCATAATTCTCAACATCATAACCAGACTACATACAAGACACTTTAAAGGGATGGAAATATCCCCTGATGGCCAAAGAAGTTACAATTCTGTTTCCTCTTTCCTCATTGTCCTGTTGCCTAACTCTTTCTCCTAATCATATATTTAGTTGTCCCTCTATATATTGGCTGAATTCCACACAACTTAGACCTAAACCCTACGAACCATCAACAGCTTTATTCACCAAAGGTCTTTGACATTGCAAGGGTCGTTTTGGAAGCTTTCAGAGCCATCTGATTTCTCTGCACCGCTTGAACAAGACAACAACAACATAAGGACCCCACCAACCACAACAATGTATTATAATTTTGAACCACCAAATGATTAGATCACGAGGTCAACATCGGAACTGGCCTCTTTCCCCACTTGGTTCTGGAATTAGATGCTTTGGGTTATCTATTTTCGTCTGAGACAAAGAACTGCTAACCACAGACAATGTGTCTCATAATATTGAGCCATGGTCAAGTGATGAGAATGACACCTGAGCTAGCACACCAATCTCCTTACCAGGGCAATGTGAAGACTTTGAGCCTCGACAGCTTTAGCCTGCATCAGCCCCTGCACAGGGCTTATCTTCAGTGATACCAGGGGGCGCAGTAGCCGAGTGATATAAGTATCGGATCGTGGCTTGCCTTGTCACGAGTTCCAGCCCAGTACCACTAAAGACCCACCGTGTAGGGCAGCGATGCACGTTAAATCTGTCGAGAGATTAAACGTCCTCCCGTTGGTGTGGTGTGGTAGTTAGGAGAGGGGGTGCCAGCTCAGGTGTCGTCTACGTCACTTGACCATGGTTCAAAATTACGTGGTCCGTCACCAAAAGCCCTCGTGTAGCTAAATAGTTTGACGTTAATATTCAATCAATCAATCAGTGATACCAGGGCATGAATTCACGAGTTTGCGACTATGAGCACTCGGCTATGGTGGCCACATATTCTTGAATCATAGGCAATAAGGTTAGATTAAAATTTAGAGCGGAAACCAAGTTTGGCGATTTTTCTTACTCTATAGTAATTTATAATTTAGGAAAACATTTTTAGATTAACCCTTTTATAATGTTAATCTTTTTGCTAAACCTAAAATTAGTTTGGTGCCTAAATTAAAAGAGGGCAAGAAATAGTCAAAATGCACCCAGTACTTTATTTTAACCACAAATATATTTAGGCCATAAATCATTTGGCCATTTTATACCAACTGGAAAATCTATGTAAAACATAACATAAAAGCAAGAATAGAAAATTTTTGTAATGACTAGTTAAAAAAGTTTATATAAATTCTGAAACACAAAAGAAAAACATTTATAACATGCATATTTTTTATATAAGCTCTACTAATTTTCTATGAAAGCAGCATCCAAAAATTCTTCTATGTATTGGTTATAATTTATATGTATGGAAAGTAATGATTTATAAGGTATAAAAAGTTCCAAGACAAATTTTTTTTAAAACCTGGACTCTTACTTCATATCAGTTTTTTTTAATTAACACTTTTTACAGGTATCTGAAGTTTCTCGGCCCATTTAAAAGGCGCTGAAATTAAAAATTTTGCCGGATATCGAAGATTCTCATTCCAATGATGATGCAAATTCTACAGTAGCTGATGCAAGAAATATTTTTGAAAAGGGGGGAGGGATTTTTGTTTAACAAAAATACAAGGCAAAAAAACTGAACATTTTTATGTGGCAGAAATAATAGTAGCTAAAGAACACTGTAGTGTTAAATTTCTGAAGAATATTGCTCGTTCAAATAAGTTTCTTTAAGATAAAGAAGAAACTTATGAAATTGACAACAGAAATATTGTGTTCAAATTGCCCAAACCACAATCTGTTGGTGCTTCAGAGCGACGATGTATGCTGCTCACTTTTGTAACCAATTTTTTAAATTATATAATCTACACTATTAAAATTCGTAGATAAACAAACATATCTATCTATCTTTCTATGCGTCCCTATCTTCTCGCGAACCACACGACGCAAAAACTCGCCGAAGGTACCAAAATTTCGGGAATGATCCGAGGAATCCGTTTTGACCATTTATATTCCGATATTCCAATTAGTTAAAAAGATATTAATTGAAAATCTTAAAATGCATAATTAGTACCATGTTTCTCCGCCAGGAACGAGTTCACAAATTGGGGACTTCTTTTTTTTCTCAGGCGTTTTTAAAACGCGATTTAATTTTTTTCATGAGACTCAGACAAAAAATAATTACAGATTCGGAAAGATAATTTATTTCGCCAGAAAAAAAAAATACGGTATAACTTATTTTACAAAATAATTATATTTCCTATTTTTTGCGATTTTAAAATGAGTCAAAATCGATACGTTTTTATGAATAAGATATCTAAATCGTTCCGCTTGCATTTTCTTTCGAGCTAATGAAAAAAATATTTTACACTAAAAAAGTTCATGCTTTTCTCATTTAGAATCAGTTATTTAAAAAAGTTAATGTCAAAAACTTTTTTTTTTTTTTACCATTTTTCAAAAAATACTCAAAATTTTATATTTAAATACTTAATAACTTCTTTATTTATAAAAATAATCTCACGAAACTTTTTTTCCGTGTGTAGAACGATATTATACGTAATCTGTACAAAGATTGTTAAAATATCTTTAAAATTCCGTTTTTTAAAAAAACAATTGTGTTTTTTTTTCAGATTGTTTTTTTTTTTCTCTTTTTGCGAGAAATATTTAAGCATTATTTTTGTTACATTTTGACGTGAAACTCGCGCCGAAACATACGGGTACCAGGTTCAAAAAGTGGACCGTAACGAAAAGGTCTATATCATCGTACCTTAATAATTACAAAACTATTAGTCCTAGAAACAAAAATGTGGTGTGAATATTTCACTTATATAGTCAGCTCGCTGTTATGATCTTGAGTCCGGGTATGGGTCGAGCGGGGCGGCGGGGGAGGGGTACTGCGTTAACTGTGCGAAACCGGCGCTCTCGCTCGTTTCTATTCAGTGTAACTCCTGACTCCGACTTGATAGCGCGGTGATTCTTTCGTGTGTTTATCAAGATTATTGAAACCGATTGATTCATACAAAAATAAGTGTAATTTGGACAGTATTTATATTAAAAATAACCAGAAAGTGATAAAAAAAATATATAAACATTTGCTATGTCGGCCTCAGCTCGTGCAAGAGCCAGCCAGAAATACAAATCACGGCTATCGTTGGAAAGAGGAGGCTATGGGCCACACACAGGTACCCCAATGTCCGGCGTCGAGCGAGCGAGACGGTTTCGGGAACGTCGCAAAGCCGACGCCGCGAGCACCTCTAACACTGGAATACCTGTACTTATGGACGTAACGAATGAACAGACTGCCGCCAACCAATCATCGCCTTCCCACGCTGTCAATGCATAGCAAGAGCCTTCTGTAAGCGAGACGTCCTAGCCGAACGCAATGAAGACCAGGGTGGCTACCTACATCGACGACGGCAATTAATTTTGATCGTATCTGCTTTCAAAGCACAAAGTTTGGTTGCCCATGCAGGAGATATTGAAAGCGATAATATATTCATTGATCGTATCTGCTTTCAATGCACAAAGTTTGGTTGCCCATGCAGGAGATATTGAAAGCAATAATATATTGATGAACTCCGATTATATGGTAATTAACGATACTTGGATGAATTGCGCGAACACTGTGATGATCAATGGCTTCGAACTAAGAGCAAATAATAACACCACACTTGAACATCGTACACATTGTCCGTCTACCTCATCTGAATTGCCGGTGCGAGTTTCTGCAGCCGGAGGTTCTGCAATCTACAGAAACCTACAAAGCTCCACGAACTGTAGCGAAATCATAGTAAATGCCAACAAGTCATGCGGAAATTCAGTCTTGAGAAAACATAATGTCGGCGACATATGCTTGGTGGACGTTAAAGTCGAAGATCTTACGCTGTTTATCCTCGGTGCCGTATATATACATCCTAAGGCGTCGGCTGAGCTGTTAAGCTATGTCTTTATCAATCACTCCTGCCATATTCAGCAAACTTAACAAAATTACTACCGAACTCTCAGCCAGACTTGGAGACTCCAATCGTTCTATGCGGCGATTTCAATTGCGATCCACAACAGAACAGCTATCTTGTTGAGTTCATGAGGAATGAATTCGGCCTTAACTACGTACAAACATCACCGACAACATTAGGCAATACCACTATAGACTGTACATTCACCAGAAATATTAATGTTGTGTTTCTTATTTCACATATCACAGACCTATGTTAAATAAAATCGTTGTCGAATATTAATTGTAATAATAATTTATGTTTCTATTATGTATCTGTTCTTTTTTATTAAAATACTTAAAACACCGTCAATCCTGTTTTTATTTATTTCAATCTTTTACTTTAAAAGCGATTCGCTAACATAGACGTTTCACGTGAAAACCAACGGCTGTGTGCCCAGCACAGCCCCACCAGATTTTTTTGTTTAAAAATTACCGTTACCTGAAGATACCTGAAGTTTGAATGCATTAACTTAAAAATGAAGCAGAAAACAAATTAAAACTTTAAAAAAAATCAATTTTACAACAGCTCTGAGTTTGGCGGCGAAAACCTGTTTAGCACAAGAAAACTCTTTTTCCACTCAGCCCTCTACGTTTGATGAAAGGTTACACTAGAAAAGAAGGTGCGCCGATATAAATATTGAAAATCACCATATTTGGCAAAATCGAATACCAAAAACTTTTTTTTTTTTTTTTATAATTTTTCAAAAAATACTCAAAATTTTATTTAAATACTTAATAACTTCTTTATTTATAAAAATAATCTCACGAAACTTTTTTTCCGTGTGTAGAACGATATTATACGTAATCTGTACAAAGATTGTTAAAATATCTTTAAAATTCCGTTTTTAAAAAAACAATTGTGTTTTTTTTTCAGATTGTTTTTTTTTTCTCTTTTTGCGAGAAATATTTAAGCATTATTTTTGTTACATTTTTTGTTTAAAAATTACCGTTGTTTTCAATTGATACCTGAAGTTTGAAGGCATTAACTTAAAAATGAAGCCAGAAAACAAATTAAAACTTAAAAAAAATCAATTTCACAATCGCTCTGAGTTTGGCGGCGAAAACCTGTTTAGCACAAGAAAACTCTTTTTCCACTCAGCCCTCTACGTTTGATGAAAGGTTACACTAGAAAAGAAGGTGCGCTGATAAATATTGAAAATCACCAGATTTGGCGAAATTGAATATCAAAAACTTTTTTTTTTTTACAATTTTTCAAAACATACTCAAAATTTTATTTAAATACTTAATAACTTCTTTATTTATAAAAATAATCTCACGAAACATTTTTTCTATGTGTAGAACGATATTATACGTAATCTGTACAAATATTGAAAAAATTACTTAAAAATTATGGGGTTTTTTTTTAAAAAAAAATTGTGTTTTTCGTTTTTTCTCCTTTTTGCGAGAAATATTTAAAAATTATTTTTGTTACATTTTTTGTTTAAAAATCACTGGAAAGTTATTTTAACTTCTTTATTTATAAAAATCATTGAATGAAACTTTTTTCCCGTGTATCGAACATTTCAAAAAATGCTCACAATTTTAATTCAACATTAAATGCAGTTTTTCGTTTTTTCCCTTTTTTGTGAGAAATATTTTAGCATTATTTTTGTTTCATTTTTTGTTTAAAAATTACCGTTGTTTGCTATCGATGTGTTAAGTTTGAAGGCATTAACTTTCAGCACGTTACATTTCAAGAAAGGTTACACTAGATAAGAAAGTGCTTCTATAAATATTGAAAATCACCAGATTTGGTGAAATTGAATATTAAAAACTATTTTTTTGTTTACGATTTTTCAAAAAATACTCAAAATTTTATTTAAATACTTAACAAGTCCTATATTTATGAAAATAATCTCATTAAATTTTTTTTCCGTGTGTAGAACGATATTATCCGTAATTTGTACAATAGCTGAAAAAATTGCTTAAAAAAATTATGGTTTTTTTAAAATTGTGTTTTTGTTTTTTCTCCTTTTTGCGAGAAATATTTAAGAATTATTTTTGTTACATTTTTTGATTAAAAATTACTGTTGTTTGCAATCGATATATGAAGTTTGAAGGCATTAACTTAAAAATGAAGTCCGAAAAAAAATTTTTAACTTTAACAAATAAAGCATTTTTACACAATAGGAATAACTCTTCCTTTTATTTTGAAAGTCTTTTCACTTCTTTTTCACGGCGCGATTGCTTAACGCGCTTAATTACCAATTGTTGGACACGGGTTCGATTTTGTAATTATAAAAATTTCTACTGTTTTCAACACACAACTATTTTTAAAAAGGTACAGTGAGTGAATATTAAAGACCCACTGTTCACTTACTGGACAGCTCTGATAGCAAAAAGGGATTTCCTTAACAACATGTTATGCATTTAAAAAATTTCGTGCAACGCCGGGGGAAAATAAACCTGTCTGACAATGAAAAGAAGCGAAAAAATTTCGAAACAGGGAATTTTAAGTTATAAACTCGGTAAAACCCGAGCAACGCCGGGCTAAGCGAAGGAGGGGTGTGTGGTGGAAGTCATTTTGAAAAAGAGTATAAGAAGTGCTGAATTTGTGAAGGGAAGGGAAAATTTCTAAAAGTATAGAAAGCCCGTGCAACGCCGGGCCATGCAGCTAGTGTTGAATGAAAATACGTGTAATTTGTTAATAATTTGGTGTATTGTAAATTAAATAGTTGCATGATAAATCAGTATGTTAGCTAATATTGATTCTTTTATTAAATTCATGTGTGTATGTTTGTTTTCTATCGATTACAGAGCGAAACCTAAGTTTCAGGGAAAGGCCCTAGGGGCAGCAGGAACAATGACATCATTGTACTGTGACGAAGCCGGTCTCTTTCCCATAATTGCTAACGGACCCCTTGCCGACAGACGTTGGGAAAATTTCAGACATTTCCCTAATTGATGGGAAAGAATTTCGTAAGTGGGTGGTCAAAGATTTGGACCCTTTTTCCCAGGCTGTCAAAAAGAGACGCATTAACATTGTGCTTTCGTTTTCCCACGATTCGGTGACGACAGTGCGTCTGAAAACTTACAATGTGCACCTAGACATCGGCACCCATTGGGCTGAGACCGACAGGAGCGGAAGAACAAGAGATCATGGGAGCCGAGACCGACAGGGGTGGCAGAAGAACAAGAGATGACAGAAGGATGATTAGGCGAGAGATTGATAGAGAGATATATATATAAGGGGAACGAGAGAGTCCGAAAGAGATTGGATTTTGAGGGAGCTGTTGTGAGGTCCCTTCAGCGAGGAGGAAAAATAATGAGACCACGAAGTACGGCGGTTTCCGAATTGGGGAGATCCGGGAACGGATAGGAAAGCGATACTGAATCCGCGAATTAAGGCGGATTCTGAACCGGAGAAACTTTACGTGAGGAAACCGATTTGGAAGTCCTTCCCGCTAAAAAATTGGGTTCAGTTATGCCTTAGTCCGCGAAGAAAGGCGGTTTTTGGAACCGTGGAAAATGTGTGTGTGTGTGCGAGGGAGCAACTGCACGGCGGATTTGGAGCCAGAGAACTTACCCGACTCGGTGTGGAATTACCGAGAGTGGATGTATAGGACTTTTCTCTAGCGTGTAATTTTACGTCATTATTTTATGCGAGAGAGATGAGACATTGCAGCGAAAGAGACGCGAAATTTGTGGACCCTTTTGCTAATTAATTGTGATAAAATATTTTTTGATGATTTTCTTATTTAAATAGTTTATCCCAGAGCTCTGTTTAAAGTCGTTACAGTACCTAGGGCCATTTTTGAATTTTTTTAAAAACCTTTTATTTCACAGAATATATTATTTTAAGTACTTATATTAACTCCTATTGGATGGTAGTTAAAATAATGATGAATGCATATCAGTTTCACATTTTTAAAGAGGCCAGTGGCTCTGTTTTTGTGCATTGAAAAAAAGTGGTTTTAGGTACACAGGTCTCCCCGACATATAATGATAACTGTAATGATAAGTGAAATATATATATCATATATGGGCAGTATAACATAAAATATGCATATGATCTCCAAGAAATTATGTGAGGAACAGATTATCAGAAGAAACATTAAACCATGATGGCATGAGACGTAAAATCACTTCAACACTGAATTTTTAAAAAATCCAGAGGGAAATATGAGAAAATCTTTTCAAGGTGCATCTTTTTTCTGTGCAAACATTCAACAGTGACATGCACAAAAACATGGTACGTTCTGGTTTCTCATATATATATATAAATAGGAAGCATTATCTTCATAATACTACCAATGTGTTAAGAGCAATAATCTTTATTTTCAATGACAGAAAATGGCATAGATATGTAAAACAAGTGACATTTATATGTAAAAATGTATACAATGCATGCGTATATATACAATCAGCATTAAGAACAGATTGTCAGAAGAAAAAATACTTCGTTGTGCATTTAATCGCATTCATAGTTTTTCAAACAGATGTTTTTTTTTTTTTTTTTTTGATTTTGTGAACAAATGGACATGACATGAGAATAAAAGAAGGCGAGAAGTGATGGTGCAGTTTCATTGATGGTAAAAAAAAACCCTTTGATATTTGTGTCATGAATAGGTAATCATGATCTAAGATTCTGTTTAAAAAAGTCTCAAATTATTGTTCAGCTGAAAAACTAACTTTTGAGTCTTTGTGTATCACATATAATTACTGTACCTACAATAATAAGCAAGATTCTCTAAAGTTACAAAAGTAAATTTAATTTCAAAATATTTTTCAATTGTGTTACTGAACATAATGAAATTTTGTATTACAATTTTTCATTTACGTGACATTTCTTATAAAAATATTTTTTGAATATGAAAAACATTTTACACACATACGCAAAATAATAAACAAAACATTAATTAATCATATATTATTTTTGAAAAATATAATAGAATTGATGGTCTTTATTTTTTTTTTAAAAAAAAAAGGTAGTTTAAAATGATAAAAAAAAATAAAATAAACATTTTTATCAATTTCATTTGTCATGTTTTACATTTATTTTATAATGACCATATGAGTGTTAACATTTTCTGATTATGAAAAGTACGCACTGCAATAGTCCATTCAACACAAAGAAATTTCGAAAAAGTTTATTTTGTTCAGGCTATTACCTATAAAAGTAGAGAAAGCCTGTGCAATGCTGGGCCACACAGCTAGTTTTATAATATTGATTTAAATTAAAAGGTTATCTAAAACAGAAAAAGTAAGCCCTAATTTTGATAAAATTGCCATAAACAGTTTTGAACAACAAAAGAAGCACACAACAGAAAATCCTCAATATTTAAGATTGAAAAAGAAATAAAATAGACAAATAAATATAAAAGTAACCTTAAACATAGTAGAAATTATATTAATTCAAACCAAGCAGCTACTTTAAATAAATTAAGGTCTGATTTTGTTGAAACTACCATTAGCAGCTCAGAAGAAAAAAAATCATGAAATCTTATATGTAAACTAGCTGGTATACCCGTTCTTCGCACGGGTGAATTTAAAAATTAAAAAGTACAGACTGAAGGATAAAGAAGTTTTGAATGAGTTAATTTTACGTGAATTGTATAAATTAAACACAAAAAAAAAGCTTTTTACATAACTCAGCTGAACGAAAAAACCATGTTTGCTAAATTTTAAGTAATTGCTGATTTTTTTATTATTGTTATTATTTATGATACCCCGTAACTTTCTTGTGGGTCGATTTTTGAAAACACCTACCTGCTCAGCAAAAGTAACACATTGTTACAAATTTTGTGTAATAAACGCTAAAAACAGTGTAAATAATTTTTATCTGGATGTGTAATACGTTAATATTACTTTCTGATGCATTTATTTTATGTTAAATAGCTGTTACCCGCGACTTCGTCCACGTGGAATTTAACAAAAAAGTGTTTATTCACTTCGTAGAGTTTACGAAAACTTATCTCCTACTTAGTGAATCTATGTTTCTTTTTTTTTTCCTTTGCATTTTTGGCAAGTACTGTTGAAATGTACCAATATTCAGGAGATAACTTAGTTTTACGCTATACTTATTAATGAGCTGGGTACAGATGGATTGTAGCCTAAGTACACTAATACATAAGTACCACATAATCTAAGCTTCTGTTTACAAAAAGCTTCACAAATCATTTATTAGCTTATTGTGTGACAAATCCATACGGAACTTTATCACTAACCTTCTGAGTCGACCTTTTTAGGGAAATTTAATTCCCTACTTATTTCCAATCAACTCCAAAAAGCGGACAGGATTCCTTGTTATGCAGATTAGATAAAGTATTTAAGTCAAACGGAATAGTAAAGTTAGAGTAGTAGGAGATAGAGATTGAAGCAGAAAGTTATAGTGAAGTTAAATTGAAGATTTCTTGTGTTGGAAGATTTAATCTCAGATAAAAGCTGAGCTAAATTGCAGTGTGGTAAATATTAGTCTTATTATTGCGAATGAAATTAAAATTAAATGTTCAATAAGAACATAGAATATAATTCTGGGATCTCTTATCGTGGTAATCTCTGCGTGATCGTTATTTAATTGTTAATTAATTGGATCATTAATTAAGTTAATTTAAAGGATATTATCTTTAAAACCTCGTAATACTAGTTAGATAGATTTGTTAAAAAGTCTTTGATTCTATTTGGATAAGATAACCAAATAAAGTTGTTTATAAAAATGGCTACTGGTTCTTACATGACTCCTATTTATTCTCGTTCTCAAAGTGAGGTCCAAGGAGACCTACACAACGTCGCCCAACGTATAAATACCGAGAATAGTCGGATCCAGTTTTAGAATCATTCCGGAACAATATTTTTCGGGAGTTGAGAACATAGATGATTTTTTGGAGAATATTGATCATAATCTCGCTTATTATGAGATACCTGCACAACTAGCATGTGCTTACTTGAAGGGTCATCTCAAAGGACGGGCACTCGACTGGTTCGAAGTTCTTGGTTATAGGGTCATTGAAGATAAGACAACAGACTACGCGCACTTAAAACAGACACTGTCGGAACAATTCCCCGTGGTCAGAAACAGGTCGGAACTAGAAACGCGATTTTATTTCTCATCGCAAAGGCGTGATCAGCAGCCTTTGGACTTTATTTATGAATTATTGAAAATTCATAAGGTCCTTAAGCTAGAAATGTCGGAGGAAAAATTAATTGATCATGTTGTTAGTCGATTAGAAAATTTGATTATGTCGAAGTTAGACATCCACGAAATACTGCCAATCTCCTACAAATCGTTGATAAATACGAAGAACGTTTTATGCATAGACAGATCAGAGGTTCGAGTGAGGGATTTAGAAGTTCAGGCCCTAATGAAGGCAATCGTTTTAATACCCGGCATAGACAAGAAAATTGGAGGGAAAACGGAAATAATGAGAGATACGCTAATAATAGCCGACCACAAAGAGAATTTAATCGATTCGAAAACCAAGGTTTCGCAATTAATCGCAGATTCGAGGGTAGACGCCAAGGTGGACAATCGGAACAACGATTCCACAATCAGGGCGGTCGAGAAATAGTTCGAGGTCAAAATGAACGAAGTAGAAATTTAAACTTTTAAGCGATCGATGTGAATATGGGGGTAATCGATCGCTGGGTACGGAAAATCCTCCAGTTTGGGATCATCGGCCTATCAGAGTATCCTCTATAAGAATGACCCCAGTCGAATTACCGTATGTCCCTATTCTATTAAATGAAACCTTTATTACAGCACTATGGGACACGGGAGCGGAGAAATCTTTTATTTCGGAGGAGGTATACCGCAATTATTTTTCATACCGACCTCGTCAAAAGACGAAAGACAGAGTCGTGACAGCACAGGGAGCCCCGTGCAGTCATTTGGGTCGGGTAGAGTTACAAATTAGGATCAGGGAATTTCAGAAACCCTGGGAATTCCATATACTAGACAACATGCAGTATCAGTGTATTTTCGGGATCGATTTTATGAAGGCGTCACGATTAACATTGGATTTTGATCAGAAATCCTTGATCATTCCCGACAATCTGATCAAACAATTGCCGAAAGAAGAAAAACCGGTTGATATCGATCTAGCAGAATCAAAACTTGGTGACGAGCAACAGAGGCAATTAAAAGCCTTATTTAATAATTTTAAAGGGTTATTTTCCGATCAGCCGGGATTAACGCATGTTCTATATCATGAGATAGATACTGGAGAAAAGGGACCTGTAGTGTCGAGACCATACAGGTACGACCGGGTCAAACAAGGCATTATTGATTATCACATAGATAAGATGTTACGGGATGGTACAATTTGTCCTATTAATTCGCCTTATGCATCTCCAGTCGTTCTAACACGAAAGAAAAATGACCTTCCTCCAGATTCTCCCGAGGCGTATCGTTTCGCAATCGATTATCGAAAGTAAAATGGAATTACCAAATATCCTCGATATCCATTACCGGTGATTGATGACTTACTCACCAATATTCCTCACACCAACGTTATGTCCACTCTAGATCTCAGAAGTGGCTATTTTCAGCTGGCGATTAGTCCAAGGGACATAGAAAAAACCGCGTTTATCACTCGCAATGGCACTTTTGCGTTCCTACGCATGCCTTTTGGTCTTTCTGGGGCGGCACCTAATTTCCAACGGACCATTGATATTATTCTCAAACCTGTTATTGGGCGTTTCGTGTTGGTGTATATGGACGATGTTATAATTACATCTCCATTGTTTAAAGACCATCTCGATCATTTAAGTCAGGTTTTTACCTTATTGCGAGACGCAGGGCTAACGTTAAATAAGGAAAAATGTCACTTCGCCCGTGACAAACTCAAATATTTAGGCCTGATTATTAGTAAAGAAGGAATCGAAACTGACAATAAGAAAATTAGGGCAATTACAGAAATGAAACCTCCCAAAAATAATCGAGAAGTGTCAAAATTTTCAGGGATGACGGGTTGGTACCAAAAATTTATTCCGCGATACGCAGATATATGCGAACCATTGTACCAATTAAAGAAAAAGGGGGCGAAGTTTAACTGGTCGGGAGAAGCACAGGATTCTTTTGATCAGATCAAACGCACACTAACGGAGGCAGCGATTTTACAATTACCAAATTTTTCTGAACAATTCAATTTATTCACTGATGCTAGTGGGGTCGGAATTGGTGCTGTACTTCAACAAAATCAAAAACCTATTGCTTTCGTGTCTCGGACCCTTAATAAAGCAGAACGTAATTATACGGTTACCGAAAGAGAATGTTTGGTGGTAATATGGGCTCTAAATAAGTTTAAAACTTATTTTGGACTCCTACCTGTGAAAGTGATCACAAACAAAGTTAACCAATGGTAAGAATTTATCAAGTAGGATGATCCGATGGGCATTGAAATTGTCAGAGTTTAACATAGAATGGGAGCACATACCTGGTGTTCAAAACGTAGTCGCAGATCTTTTATCGAGAAATCCAGTAGACAGTGTCGAGGGGTCACAAATTTCGTGCGCAGCTCTTAGAGCCCTCGCAACAAATTCACGTGAGCAATTCATTTTGGAACAAAGGGAAGATCCTGAATTAGGACATATTTATCGATACTTAGAAAACCCTGATGACGGTTCTGTTAATGCGACGGTATGCGAGAGTTGGTCCCAGGACTTCAAGTTAATAAATGGTCTCCTCTTTTACGCGAAGTATTTTTCTACTCTGGGAGAACTAAGAGTTTATATTCCTGGTTCTCTTCGAAAATATATAATGAAAGAATTTCATGATCTGCCACTGGCAGGACATCTCGGAAAGAGGAAGACATATCTTAAACTTCGTGACACGTGCTATTTTCCATTTATGAGAAAATATATATTTGAATATGTTTTAACCTGTGTCAAAAGTTTAATTATAAAAACGCGCTACCAGCTGGTCGTTTAATGCCTATAGTTTCAAAATATCCAAATGAAATTGTAACGCTAGACTTATTAGGTCCCTACCCCGCATCCCGACCCGAGAGATATAAATTCATATTAGTTATATCTGACCACTTCACTAAGTGGTGTGAACTGATTCCTCTTCGTAAGGCTTCAGCCCAGGCAATAGCTACTGCTTTTTTTGATAACTATATTGCGCGTTACGGAGCTCCGATTTCTTTGATAAGTGATAACGGTCCCCAATTTATTTCTGACGTATTTGAACATCTCAGTCACAGGTTGGACATCAAACATATGAAAACGGTAACGTATCGACCACAGGCTAATCTCACGGAGAGAGTGAATAGAAATTTAGTTCAAATGATAGCTTCTTTTGTTGAAGAAAATCATGAAAACTGGGACCAATTTCTTCACGAGTTCGCTTTCGCATTACGCACGGCGGTAAATGAGACAACAAATAAAACTCCGGTTGAGTTGTTTTTAGGGAGGAAAATCATAACTCCGTTTAGCAGGCTCATAAATGTTACAGAGGATACGAAATATATTGGTAGGAACATCGAAAAATTATTCGATGAGGCAAGACGAAATATGCGAAAAAAGCATAAGTCTTGGGAAAAATATTACAATCGCAGAAGGAGGGATGTTCACATCAAAGTGAACGATTTAGTTTTACTTCAAACACATTTTTTGAGTGCTGCGGGTAGAAAACAGGTTGGAAAATTTATGCCTAAGTTTGAAGGTCCCTATAGAGTTTTGGAACTCAACGGCAATAATTTAATTGTTTGGAAAAGCGGGAGAAGAGTAACAGTTAACATTGATCAGGTTCGAGTGTACCGACCTCGACAGACAGACACGATTAGTTCGGATAGTCCGGTAGAAACTCTGTATGACGAACAAGAAGTTAGTCATGGGTCGAATAGATCGAAGCAAGGGCAGTTTAAAGAGCATAGGAAAACCTCTAGTCAGGAAAGTGAGGGGTGTAGATCACGGCAGGGTAACACCACACGGGAGATCCCCAGAAATAAACGAAAAATGAGTGATAAGGAATCGAAGGACCAAGCTTTAAAACGATCCAAGATATGCAGGAAGAGATCATTACAAGGGTCTGAGCACCACGACCGGAAAAGACGCGCTCCTGAGCAAAGGCAGGGAGTCAAGAGGTTGATCCCATCCTCGATCTCGTCCAGGACTTACAAATTTAAGAGACCTAATACCTCTTCACCAGGAGTAGAGTCCATTGCAGGTCCATCAAGGTTTCCTGATTGGAGAAGGACTGCTTCGACTACAATCGGATCCCGAACGGAAGGTAGTGGACGTGATGACCAAACCCGCCAGACCAGAGCGACAACGAGAGGACGCAACAAACAAGCGGAGAAACCAGTCCGGTCAAGTCAAGCCACTACAAGGAGACCTTGCCCATACTATCTACGAAGCCGACTGAGGGCCAGCGACGGGATTCCTGAGGAGCTGAGAAACATCGAAATCAACGTCATCCCTCACAGCAAAATAAGGAGAAGAAGCCTCAGTATGGAAGCGTTGGATGGAGATCCGGTACATAGGATTTAACAGATAAATACCAGGTTGTATTGTTTCTTTATCTTCGCGGTACGAACAAGTGAAGAATTTTTGTAATTGAAGCAAGTCACGGGCGGACTCTAAAATTAAGAGGACTGGCAAAAGTGGACACTGCATTGTTTTTTTTCTATACCAGAAAAAAACAGCTTTTGTGTTAATTTTTTGTATTTTGGAGAAAACATCTGTAAATTTTGCATTTGTTTACTTCGATGTATGACTTCGCTAAGATGCGACAATTCATTTGGTTGTTTGTGTTATTTGTTTATTGTGAAATGATGATTATTGTATGATATGTATATATATGTGTATATTTTGTTTCAAATCTGGTGACTTGGAGCGCGGCGAAGTTAGATAGGATTAACCATTAACACTAACTAGCGCATCAAGTTTTTCGAATGGGAAGGCAAAGGAACCAGATATTTATTGTATATGAAATTCATGTAACAAGTGTATAAATTCATGTCTGCTTTTACCTACCACTCAAATGGACATTAATCTTTCAGGGTAGCTGACCCTGAAGTCCTCGATGTTCCAGTGCCACAGAAGAATGAATTTATTTTTATGTATAGTGTTTAGGTTAACTCTATGGGGCTGGTTTTTTACCACCACTAGGGTGGTTTTTCCCACGCCTCCGTCGCCGAATGGATAGAGTGCAGGGATTAATTGAAACTTGTGAAGTATTATGAGGTTTAGCAATTACTTATAAATCGTAATTTTGTCCTTTTTCCTTAAGGAATGAGTTTCAGTAATATACAGTTAGAAGTTAAAGTCGTCGGAACTATCAGACAAAGATAGGAATTACGTAATTTATTTTTAGGACGTATGAGTCCTTCTAATAAATCCCGTTTTCTTTTTGGAGGGGCTTGAGACAAATCTATACAGAACTTTATCACTAACCTTCTGAGTCGACCTTTTTAGGGAAATTTAATTCCCTACTTATTTCCAATCAACTCCAAAAAGCGGACAAGATTCCTTGTTATATGCAGATTAGATAAAGTATTTAAGTCAAACGGAATAGTAAAGTTAGAGTAGTAGGAGATAGAGATTGAGGCAGAAAGTTATAGTGAAGTTAAATTGAAGATTTCTTGTTGGAAGATTTAATCTCGGATAAAAGCTGAGCTGAATTGCAGTGTGGTAAATATTAGTCTTATTATTGCGAATGAAATTAAAATTAAATGTTCAATAAGAACATAGAATATAATTCTGGGATCTCTTATCGTGGTAATCTCTGCGTGATCGTTACTTAATTGTTAATTAATTGGATCATTAATTAAGTTAATTTAAAGGACATTATCTTTAAAACCTCATTAACAAATTTATTTAAATAGTATTATAAGTCTTTGATTCTATTTGGATAAGATAACCAAATAAAGAAAGTTGTTTATAAAAATGGCTACTGGTTCTTACATGACTCCTATTTATTCTCGTTCTCAAAGTGAGGTCCAAGGAGACCTTCACAATTGGCACCTCACGAATCGCGTCATTTTCCGCCAAAATTTGACCGATTTTATAAAAAATGTTAGAATTTTTGTTGTTTTGGTATCAAGGTGTGATTCGCGTAACACCAATTTTGCTATGGTGATGCTAAATCATAAGTACACTGGCCTCAAAAAGTTAAGGTACAACCGGGTTTTTGTGTCTAATTTGCAAATGAATGAATGTAGAAACAAAAAATTTGGAAGATATGTGCATTAAATAGTTTTTTATTGAATGCGTCATAGAAATTTGTGTAAGTGTATTGCAAAAACGATTTATAACAAAAAAAGCAATCTCTGCGGAAAAGTCCATTCTTGGAGAAAACAGCACATCACAGTGTTATGTGGTAAAATGGCATAAAAACAATACAAAAATGGGTTCTAATAAGGAATGTGTCCACCCCTAACTTGAATGCATTGGCGGCATCGATTTCCCATGCTGTTTATTAAGTTGTCGGACACCGGAATAGGAAGCGAAGACCAGACACAGAGTAAGCCTTGTTTCAGCTCATGTAACGACCTTGGAGGAGGATTTAAAGCAGCAACCTCTCTGCCAAGATAGTCCCAAAGATGTTCTATCGGATTCAGGTCTGGAGATCGAGCTGGCCATTTCATTCGTTCCAAACCGTGATCCTCCAGATACTCCTCAACAATCCGAGCTCGGTGAGGTCGTGCATTATCATCCATCAGAATGAAGTCGTTACCAATAGCAGCAGCATATGGGCGGACATATGGATCAAGGATCTCATCCCGATATCTAAAACCAGTTACGGTTCCTCCATGGAACACATGCAGGTCAGTGTGGCCACCGAGCGAGATCCCTGCCCAAACCAGAATTCCACCACCTCTATAACTGTGTCTTTCAACAGTGTTGGATTGATGGTATCTAGTGCGCTGTTCCCTCCAGATCAGTAGACGCCCTGAATCACTCTCCATTGTAAATCTGGACTGGTCTGTGAACAGCACAGAAGCCCATTGTTGCTGCGTCCAAGAAACATGTTCTCTTGCCCAGCATAAGCGGTTCCTTCGCTGTCGTCCGTTGAGGGGAACGCACACAACTGGTCTCCTTGCATACAGACCTGCATTGTGAAGACGATTTCGCACCGTAGTAGCGGAGATTCTTCTTCCTGATGCTTGAAAGTGGTCTGCAACGAGCTGCGGCACAGTAGTGGTTCTTCTTCGTGCCGAAAGAGCTGAAAACGGTCTTCTGCAGGTGTTGTAGCTCGTGGTCGGCCTGGAACAGGTCTTCTGGACACAGAATCTTCGGATTGGTATTGATCCCAAAGTCGCTGAACAACACTACGAGACACATTGAGACGTCTAGCAGCATCAGCCTGCGGCAATCCCATTTCCATCCATCCAACTGCCCGCCACCTTAACGAATTGGGTAAACGACGTCTCTGAGACATTTTCTAAACTCTATTGACTATTGTCACCGAAACTGCCAACAACTGTTTAAAATCAACACAACTTACACACAAAAGTACGAAAGCTTGATATTTGCATATTTTTCTCACTCATAAATATACGTTCTTTTCTATAAAATAAAAGTGGTAGCAATCGTTTTTGCATTAATGTTTTTAAAGTTCCGTTATTATCATTCATGTAAACTATGCATTTTATTGTTACTGCCATTTTTTTTATGGTGAGCTTCGAAAAACATGTTGTACCTTAACTTTTTGAGGCCAGTGTACTTCATTATCCAAGCTTCTGTTTACAAAAAGCTACACAAATCATTTTTTGACTTAAAAACTGACTTTTGAGTCACGGTATCACATAATTATAAGCAAGAAAATTACAGTTCAGAAAATAAACATAAAACTGTGTGACACTAAAATAGAAATTACAGCATTAATTTAAATCAAAAAGTTATCTAAAAAAGAAAAATTAAGCCCAAATTTTAAAGGAAAATCTTAAATATAAAAAATTTAAACATGAATAAAATAAACAAATAAATATGAAGTAACCTAGAATATAGTAGAAATTATAACATTAAATAAATTACATCATTTTTTTGAAATTACGTAAAAGGATAAAATGCGTTGAATGCAAAAATGGTTCGGAATTATCAAATGAAATATAAGCAAAACGAATGACACTGTTGCCAAAACAACGAACTAAAAACCCAAAGATTGAAAAAAAATGGAAAAATCGTTTAAAAATTTAATTTTTAAAAATTTAAAGGGAATTTCGAAAAAAACTGTTCGTAGTGCACAAGATCAGGACCTAGAATAATTATGTGCCAAGTTTTATACTTCTGGGTTGCTTAGATTGGGAAATAGAGGTCAAAAGTTCCTTTTATTAGTATAGATTAATCCATAACACAGTTAAGCAAAAACGTACCGGTTATAAAGTTAAAGATACCAATTTAAAATTTACTATAATGTATGCATTATGGAATAATTATGTTCAAAAAGAGAGTACAAAAAAAAGTTACCAAACTTAATTAATATTTGACAGAAACAAAGAAATAAAACATTTCACCCCCCATTATCATTTCACATAGAAACAACAAATTTGCACTAAAAAATACTATTTTGTACTTTTCTATTACAACTGCCACCAAGAGTCAGTGCTGGAAATATTCAGTGTAAAATATAGTCAGAGTAAAAATATTGTCAATGAAGTTTTATTGTTGCAAAAAGAATTATAAAGAAAAAAAAACAGAATATTTTAAAACAAGAAATACAAAATTATGTATGCAATTCAAGTTTTATCATGTGCATACTACTATGAAATTATGAGATGTAACATAAAGGAATCATCAATCACTGGTAACTTTTACACACTTTGCTATTTATGCAATTGGCTGCAAGGCCCGGATTAAAAACAGACACTATTGATGGAGACGGAGCATGAGATAATGGCAATGATGACAATCATAAAGTTGCATGACTGACAAATTGATTAGGCATAGTAATAGGTCAGCTGTGGATGTTCGTGAGAGAATTGGTCCCCTGCACATGCCCGAAAATCTCTGCTGCGTTGAATTGGATTACGTGCAATTTTTTTCGGCTGTACTCCTCCAGTTTTTAATTTTTCTTCACGTTTTTTTTGCCGATATTTTCGCATATATTCCGCTCTGGATTTACCTTTCACTGCAAATCACAAAAATTTAATTAGCTTGGTAAATGTTTAAAAATAAGAAATATTATGGAAAATCAAAATTACCCTTGTAATTAATTAGTTTCTTGAATCGATAAAACTTTTTTTCATCACAATATTGAAATATTGTATTGTGAGGAACTAACCTCAAAGAATGAAAAAGATATGTACTAAAATATTTATTCGAATCATTCCATATTACTTACTTGTATTTTCTTAAGAAAGTTGAACTTTGTCAGATGCTTAACAGTACATATAATTATTAATATAGTTTATACATATAAATACAACCTCAGATTTCATACACAACAAGCGATGAGACTTTGACAATTGAGTGTAAGGATCGTAAGTTTATCCTGAATAAGACTTGCTGGTATTTGCAAAGTGGAGTAAGAAAACGGAGTAGAGATTTAGAAGTCAAATCTTTTGAAATGCTAACTTTAACAATATAAAAAAGACAACTAATAGAGTTGGATTTCGCACATATTCTGCTCTGGATTTACCCATCTCTGCAAATCCCAAAAATTTAATTAGCTTGGTAAATGTTTAAAAATTAGAAGTATAGAAAATCAAAATTACCCTTGTAATTAATTAGTTTCTTTAATCGAGAAAACTTTTTTAATAACAATATTGAAATATTGTATTGTGAGGAACTAACCTCAAAGTATGATTTATACGGTATAAAAAAGTTCTAAGACAAGTTTTTTTTTAAACCTAGACTCTTACTTCATATGTTGTTTTTTTTTAATTCACACTTTTTACAGGTATCTGAACTTTCTAGGCACAGAAAAAAAGGTGTTGAAATCAAAAATTTTGCCATTTACTTGAAAAATATTCAGAAGTCTTTTAATTTAGGAATTTTTTAACTGCAACTAATTTTTTAACATATAACATTCCCAATTAATCTAATATTCTTAATCAATAAATGGTGATTTAGTAGTATCTTGATATTTAATCTAAAACCAATAGAAATGAAATTAGACAAAATTTTAACAATTTTTTTGAAGTACATATTATTTCCAACAGGTTTAAGATTGTTGAATGCATGAATAAGAAATTCCAACTGTTAATTAAGATTATAAAAATAAATGTAAGACCTTCATATTTTCATAATTGATAATTGCACTAAATCAAACTACAAAATATCAGAGCCAAATCTTAAAAATATATACATAATAAAATTGAAAGCAATTAACTTATACATGATAAACAATCTCATTACAATTGAAATGAATGAATACAAAATATAAGAGTATTCAGTGTAATTTTTATTTCACAAAATATGAAAATACACAAAAGACAAATAAAAATCTCAAGAATATTAAAAAGAACTCTACATGTTAATGACACACAAAAAATACATCGACATTTTAATAGATTAGAATAGTGCGAATACAATCATCATTTTTTTTCACCTAAAGAAAAAAATAATACTTAAAATGTATCTTGCATCAGTTTCAGTTAATATTGCGGTCTTAATTTTAATCTCGTCTTGAAAACTTGAACAAAACACCAAGAAAGGCAGTAAACTCTTTTTCAGCATCATATTACCATAAAAAACATAAAAAGAGAACAATTTTAAAAAGATAAACAAAAATGAAAAGGAATATATATATATATATATACATTTTTCAAACGATGACAGAAGTATTCAAAATAAATTTGCAAATAAATATGATTTCCCATGAAATTCACTTAATAGAATTAGGGAGTTAAAATCTGAATTAAATTGAATTATAACAATTTTATCAGAAATTAAAACTTAAAAAAAGTTTTCTTTTGCACTTTAATTCTCACTTCAATTTTTATATACTTTAATTCACTAATAAATGTTGACTTAAGTTAATAAATGTTAACTTAAGACCAAAAATGCAGTTAAGTAACTTCATGAGTAAGAAATAACATGAAATACAACTAAGACAATTCATTACATTCCAAACATGATACAAAAAATGTAATATACTCATATCACAATAAATAAAATTCTATTTATAATAAAATATTAAGTTTTAAATGTACTTTTTATTAAAGTAACACTAAAAAATAACAAAAAATGATTATTAGGCACAAATCTTATAATTTTATTAGAGTGTCAAGTGACAAGGGCCACACTAAGCAGATACCCTGCTTCCCTATGGATTGATTGAATATTAACGACACACCCTGCTTCCCTAATTTCCATAACAAGCCAATTAATCAATTGTTTATTAATGTCCCCCTTTGAAGGTACATCAGGGACATTTTATACCACATCACGGTGAGGACTTCAGGCTTTGACATATATAACATTAACAGCCCTTCTACACTAAGATTTAGGAAGGATAGAACCCTTGAGGGGATCACTCAATCAATCAAATTCCCAAAGTACTTTAAATTCATATAAAATAAATAGTATTTAAATTCAATGAAAATATAATTTTTTTTAAATAAAGCTTATTGCTTAAAAAAAATCCTACTATACTAATTGAGAGAAATGGATCAATAAGACAATAACCCTGTGCTCCTCATTCTTTCTCAAGAATATACTTTAAATGTTAGTATAAGTTAAAGCACAAAATAAAATAACCAAAAAACAATTTTTAAATATTAATTATCATAAAATCTATTTAAAGCAATTCTTGCATTAAAAGTTTTTACAGCAGTATACATATATACATATATTCAGATAAAAAATGTTATACAATACACTCTTACCAACAAATATCAACATGATTTATAATATATGTTTAGTAAAGGTTTAAAAATTTTCTCTTTCATATCTATGTTTGCTTTTGTTTTTAGTTTCTATGGAATTTTTTTCTTTATATGTAAAAAGAAAGAATTTTTTTTACAATTTTAGATTAGAATTTTATTATCATTTTTCATGTAGTTAGTTCATCAAAAGAATTTTATCAAACAAATATTAGTAAATGGAATGTATTGAAAAAAAAATTTATTGTTACATTTTAGATCAAATTTTTCTGAAAATTAGTCAAATTTATAATTATCATTGAAATGCTTAGTTTTTTAATGTAATAATCATCTTATGAAACTTTGTTTTTAAAGCATTTAAAAAAGCATCTAAGCACACATTTCTCTCAACACATATTTCCTATTATTAGAACATTAAACCATGAATATTTTACAATAATGTACAGGATAATAGCATAAATATATAACTTAAGACAAAACAAAATGTTTTTTAATAAAATTTCACATAAAAATAATCCTAAGAATTATATTTTCTATATACAGTTCCTAACATTTTATGAAATAATTTTTTCCTGTTAAGAGGATGAAAGAGGTTAATCTTTGAAGAAAGCTTACTTAAGGACAATATGCAAGTACCCATTTCATAAAATTGTATCAATCACAGATATTTTCAATAATAAATATTATGCTTCATATAATATAATTTATTAATATTTTGATATAAAGAACATTTTTATCTACAATAAATTATTCTACTAATGCAGTTTAACAGCATATTACACATGCATACTTTGTACAAACATTAAAGTATGAATAATTAATGTTAAACATGACATAAATATTTTATTTAAAAAATAAAAGTTTTGCAAATATTTTGATTTATTGATTATTATTCCATAACACAGTTAAGCAAAACCGTACAGGTTATAAAGTTAAAGATACCAATATAAAATCAGCATTTGATTAAAAACTAAACCTTCCAATGCTGTCAAATGACCGCTCTTGGGAATCTAAGTAAAATTGTTAAATTCCAGGCTTCCATTTTTCTCACATTTACTACAGGACTCTTTTTATAATATATAGCTACTTAATTTTTCAACATCTATCTCTCTTCTTTCGTTTTCCTGATAATCATATGTACCATTATCTACTGTGAGTGGTCTTTTGACCACTAGAAAATATATGAAATTTTATAAAGAGAATGACAGTCAATTTTATTTACATACAATTTGTTTTATACCAGGTACTGAGAAGCAGCTGGTGATAAGCCCCAAGACAAAATAATAATTATTACAAATATTTATGATATGGACAAGTCTATTGGTAACAATAATAGGCTTCACACTTTGGGTCATTAATAAATAAAAATAGTTAGTTTAGTAATAACTTTTGTATTTTATTAATGTATTACTCAAACACAAATTCAAAAAATTACCTCTAAAATGTCAATTTAAAGGAAATTATGGGAAGAAATAAATAATTTAAAAGAGCCATGTGCTCATAAATAGATGAAGAACATTCTGATGGTAATATCAGTGGTCCCCAACTCCTGGATCAGTACCAGTCCATGGACCAAATGGTACCAGGCCACACAAGGAACATCAAATTATTTCCATCTTATTTACTGTGGTGTATTTTTCTCGAGTTTGTGAAACTTTCCATATTAAATTACTTTATAATTTTTCATTATTTTATTTTGTAGGCATATTTAAATCAATTAAATTAAAATTATTAAATCAAAACAATACAAAATATAAATAATCAACGTCCCCTGCTCCTCGTTGGAAAGCAGTAAAATTATCAAAAGTTGACTGGTCTGTGGCAATAAAAAGGTTGGAAAGCACTGCTGTATATGATCTATCAGGCACAATGACTGAGTAATTCAATATAGATAATGAGGAACACACTCATTCTGAATACGTTTAGGGGACAAACAGATTATTGTTCTCTAATTTTGAAGATGAATGTATAGAGAAAGAAATGGATTAGAATACTGAAGTTTCATTTGTTGGAACTGTTCAATAAAAGGTAGTAGGTTCTGAGCCTGGTAGATCCCTGCTTCATACTATTTTCAGAAAAATAATAGGGTTAACAGGATATGTGAAATAAAATATTATGAAGGGCAAAGTAAGGAGTGTATTTTCGATAAAATGTAAAAACTATATGATGACGAATAAATTTTACTTCAATTTGAATAGTAATAAATCTGCAAATTATTGAAGTAAAATAAAAATTTTCAATTTATGTTTATTTCTTCTGAAAACATTTATGCCTAAAATCCAAAAATTAAAAGTTTTTTAATTATTACATGACAAATATTTCTAGTTCTATAGCCCATGATAAAAAAAAAATCCGGTACTATTTATAATCAACTTGAAAAGAATACAAGGTTTATTTGAAAAGCGGTCATTTCACTGCCATAGAGAGAGAAATAAGTATAAATACAACTCTGGTAGCTTTAATGTTAAAAGGATAAAGTCTCGTATAGGTTTCACACAGGAACTTTTTAAAAATTCCTTATTTATGTCACCTGTCTCACATTTTAAAAAATTAATATTTTCAAAATCAACAATACATATAACTACAATATATTATAAATTGCCAAAAAAGGGTTCATCATTTAAGCAGAAACTCCGTGTACCCCTCGAACATGTTGTTTTAAAGTATCCTCCCTTTTAAATTGAGATGTACATATCCAACATTTATAGGAATCTGTAAAATGACTTTTCCTATGTCTATTGCGAGTTCCTGCTTGGCTGTACACTTTGCCACACATATCACAAGGATAGCGATGAGCTGAAATTATAAAAATTCAATTATCTGTTTTATATATATATATAATCAGAGTATTAGCAATAAAATTATAATTGAAATAGTAACAGATAAAAAAAAGAATCTTAAAAAACAGCAATAAACATGAAAGAGAAAATTATGAATTTATAGATGTAAATATAAAAGCAATGAAAAATAGTTCCAATTTATTCAACAATATTAAAACACACTTATCTTCTATACAAAATATACAACTATGTATGAAACTTCTATATAAAATAATTCAAAAGCATTTGCAAGACAACTAAAACTCTAACTATGAAAGAAAAACAAAATAAATTCAGAATCTGGATTAAATAAATTATATAAAATAAATGCCCTAAGCAATATATTAATATAAATGTTATCTAACTAAATAAGCAATATAAAAATACATATACATTCAGTAACAAAGAAAATAACACAAAAATTATTTAAATATAAAATTAATAAAATCAAACATACTGTTTTTTTATTTAAAATAGAAACAAATAATATACATACAATGAATATTACACTACTTGCAATTATAAGATATTTTAACAAAAATAGAAAGCAATATGATACATTTTAAAATTGGATAAAATTAATTCCGGAAGAAGACGTTACAGTTTTACTGTAAAGAGTTCTGAAAAAAATAAAACTTATACACGATAAATAGTTTTTTATAACAATTTTATTGCATATATTTGATGAAAAACACTAAAAATGGTTATACACAAAAAATAAATAAAACATATCTTTTTTTCTTTAACAGACTTTAAAATTATTATCTTAGAGATTTAAATAATAAATTAAAATACATTATTTTAAATTACTTTTATTTTAATTTCTTGGAAGAAAATTTTTTTCCTGTTATTGCATAACCTAAGAAATTAAGCAGCATGATAAGCAATAATTTAAAATATGTTTTATGAAGTATTCTATCTTGTTTATTCTTTGAATCTGAAAATCATACAGAACATTGCAATTAAATATAAATTAATCATTTGTTTTACAAAATATGTTATTATAATATTTAATAATTTTTAAAAAGGGCTTTTATAAGCTCTGCCAAATTACACAAATTTACAACAAAATTCATTTTTGACAGTAAAATAGTTTTCACATATCAGTGAGTTTTCTCCAATCTGCATTTCTTGGATATTGTATAAAATCTACTGCAATGTATGTATTATGCAATAATTATGTTCAGAAAGAGAGTGCAAAAAAAAAATTACCAAACTAATTAATATTTGGCAGAAACTAAGAAATAAAACATATTATTTCACCCATTTTCATTTCACATAAAAACAACAAATTTGCACTAAAAAATATTATTTTATACTTTTCTATTACAACTACCACCAAGAGTCAGTACTGGAAATATTCAGTGTAAAATATAGTCAGAGTAAAAATATCAGCAATAAAGTTTTATTGTTGCAAAAACAATTATAAAGAAAAAAAACAGAGAATATTTTAAAACAGAAATACAAAATTATGTATGCAATTCATTAAAGTTTTATCATGTGCATAATATGATGAAATTACGATATGTAACATAAAGGAATCATCAATCACTGGTGACTTTTATACACTTTGGCTATTTATGCAATTGGCTGCAGAGCTTTATCAGAAACAGATGCTATTGATGCAGACGGAGCATGAGATAATGGAAATGATGACAATCATAAAGTTGCATGACTGACAAATTGATTTGGTATAGCAATAGTTAGGTCAGCTGTTGATGTTCGTGAGAGAATTGGTTCGCTACACGTGCCCGAAAATCTCTGCTGCGCTGAGTTGAATTACGTGCAATTTTTTTTGGCTGTACTCCTCCAGTTTTTAATCTTTCTTCACGTTTTTTTTGCCGATATTTTCGCATATATTCTGCTCTGGATTTACCCCTCTCTGCAAATCACAAAAATTTAATTAGCTTGGTAAATGTTTAAAAATAAGAAATATTATGGAAAATCAAAATTACCCTTGTAATTAATTAGTTTCTTGAATGGATAAAACTTTTTTTCATCACAATATTGAAATATTGTATTGTGAGGTATTAACCTCAAAGAATGAAAAAGATACGTACTAAAATATTTATTTGAATCATTCCATATTACTTACTTGTATTTTCTTAAGAAAGTTGAACTTTGTCAGATGCTTAACAGTAAATATAATTATTAATACAGTTTATACATATAAATACAACCTCAGATTTCATACACAACGAGCCCTGAGGCTTAGACAATTGAGCGTAAGGATCGTAAGTTTAATCTGAATAAGACTTGCTGGTTGTAACGTCCCAAGCATCTAAGTGATGCCACTTATTTGGTCTTTTGTAGATTTATTTCCCAAACACACAGGACAGTTCACAGACATACAAAAATATGTACAATATTTACACTTTTGTAGAAATCGTTAGCGATCCGATTATTGACATTTGCAGAGAGGTTCCTTACGCTCGCTGATGGAGCTAAATAGTCTCTCGTCGAGAGGTAAAAGCCGACTGCAGATATCCACACTGCGCTCACGGGTGGAGCTCACAGATTCCAACTGCTCTCGTCTAGAGGTAAAAGCCAACTGCAGATATCCACACTGCGCTCACGGGTCGAGCTTCAGAGATTCCAACTGCTCTCATCAAGAGGTAAAGGCTGACTGCTTCTGGCTTGGCATTTGCAATGCTTCCGATCAGTCCGCGTTGCCACATAGTTTTAGAAGGGGTCTCGAGTTTGCTACAAACTCCTCCCCCCTCCAGATTTTGCTTTCTCCGGACACAGGAGAAACAAAAGTTCTTTGTCTAGTTCAGTTGATCTACATTAATTGTAAAAAATGTTCAACATTAATAAGATCATTCTTGACAACCCTATTTTTGAAGCGCTCTCCACTCATGACCAGGCCATAAAAAGAACTTATGTACACAATAAAAGTAATATGTGCAGCAAAAACACAAAAATATATCAAATAAAACTACTAATTAATTTATTATACATGATGAACTAAAAAAAGAATACACACACACATAAATATTACACATTATAAAATGATTTTAAAACAAACAACGACAATATGGCTATACATAGTACACAAAGATTGACCTATCTAGTCTGAATGTAGGGAGTTCCTACTTATGCAATCCACATTCAAATTGTCTCTCCCTTTTTTATGCGTTATGGTAAAACTGAAAGATTGCAAGGCTAAAGCCCAGCGGAGCAATCGTCCATTATTACCAGCATTATTTTTCAGCCATACCAAAGGATTGTGGTCTGTCTGAATGTAAAATTCGGTTTGCCTGTCGATGTACCCTTTCAATTTTTTATTGCATATAAAATTGCAGCACACTCCTTTTCCGTTGTGGAATATTTCCTCTCAGTAGCAGTAAATTACCTACTGAGAAACAATATAGGATGTTCTTTGCCATTATCATCCTTTTGGGTTAACACACCACCATATCCCTGATCTGACGCATCTGTTTGTAATATGAATGATTTGGAAAAATTGGGTGCATGTAACACGGGCTTCCCAGAAAGCTTTTCTTTTAACATTTTAAATGACTCACTACATTTGTCATTCCATACAATTTTACCCTTTTTATTAACCCCCTTCAACAAATCTGTTAAAGGTGTGACTATAGCAGAAAACATAGGAATATATTGTCTATAGTACCCAGCTAATCCTAAAAAAGCTCTGATTTGTGTTTTAGTAGTAGGAATCGGAAAATTTTGAATTGCTTCTATTTTTAGCTCAGCGGGAGAACATTTACCTCGACCTACAACGTGACCAAGGTATTGTACTTCCTGTTGTGCAAATTTGCACTTGGAGGGTTTTATAGTTAAATTAGCCTTTTTTAATCATTCTAAAATTTCTTGTAAATGTTTTAGATGTTCCTCTCACGTTTCCGAAAAAATTGCAATGTCATCTAAATAAGGAGTAGCATATTTTTCACATACGTTTAAAATTTCGCTCATCATTTTGCTAAAATAATAAGGAGCGTTTTTAAGCCCAAATGGCATCCGTAAAGGCCTATACACGCCGAAGCTGGTAGCAAATGCAGCAATTTTCTGGGCCTTGGGGCTTAACGGAATCTGCCAGTAACCTTTAGTTAAGTCTATCAAAGTAATGAACTTGGCTGCTGCCACAGTTTCAACGCATTGTTCTATATTAGGGATCGGATAAAACTCAGTGTGCATCATTTCGTTTAATTTTCTGTAATCGATACAGGGTCTAGGGTCTCTACCTGGCGTCTTGACAAGGATCATGGGTGAAGTATACTCAGATGGTCCAGGTTCGATAATTTTGTATTTTAGCATCCTTTCAATTTCGGTTTTAAAATTTCGTTCTGCCTATTTGTCATTCTATAGGGCTTATGTTGTACTCATTCGTCACTAATTAAATCAATATCATGTTCCACTAGATTGGTTTTGCCTGGAATATTTGAAAAAATAGCAGAAAACTTAACTAATAGTTTTCCCAACTGCATAATTTGCTTATCACCCAGTCTTTCTTTGAATTTATTGTTTTCTACAATTTCCCTGAAATCAAATACATTGGGGTCAGTTAGCATATAGGGAAAATCCTCTTCCAATTCTGATGACTCAGTAATCTCCTTGGTATCAACAAGCACCACGTTCAAAAAAAAAAAGCTCAGGTCTCTTATGATAAGGTTTTAACATGTTAATGTGGTACACCTTATTCCCTTCCTGATTTCCGTCAAAAGTAACTATGTAGTTCGTTTCGGATAAACGTTTCTCTATCTTACCTGGCCCTTTCCATTGAGGAGCAGCTTATGGGGTTGGTTTAGGGTTAACACTAGTACGGCATCTCCCTGTTGAAATTCCCTTTTTGTCATACCATTTCTTTCTCCTGGCCCTCACTTCTTCCATTCTAACCGTAGCCAAGTCCATACATTTCTTCAATCTATTTATTAACTCAAAGACATACTCTACGACGGTGTCTTCCCTTTCCTCAGGATCTAACCAACTCTCATACAAAAAAGTGACCGGGGTTCGAAGATTGTTTCCATATACTAATTCGGCCGGACTAAAACCAGTACTGTCATGTGTCACTGTTCGCAGAGCGAAGAAAGCAGCCAGCACTTGAACTTCCCAATTTGGGGCAGCCTCAATGCATAATACCTTTAAAACCTGTTTTACTGTTCGGTGGAAATGCTCCACCAGGTTGCTTTGGGGGTGGTAAACCGAACTCCGGGACACCTTTATGCCAAACCTATTAAAAAATTCGACAGTCAAGCGGCTCATGAAAGATGTTCCTTGATCTGTCTGAATCTCCCTCGGAAAGCCCATCCGACTGAAAACCTGCAAAAGTGCATTGATTACAGATTTTGAGGTTATATCCGGCACCGGGATGGCGTCAGGATATTTGGAGGCTAAACACATAATGGTAATGAGGTATTTGTTCCCTTCCGTGGATATAGGCATAGGCCCACAAGCATCTACATTAATTTTACTAAAGAATTCAGAAATCAGTGGTACAGTCACCAAAGGGGCTTTCTTTCTATCATTGGTCTTTCCAACACGTTGACAAGTGTCACACGTTTTTACGAAGTCTTCGATTTCTTTGTAGCACTTAGGCCAAAAGAAATGTCTTAGTAGCCGGTTTTTTGTTTTAAGCACTCCTAAGTGACCGGAAGTTCCATCATGACAAATCGTTTTGATCTGCTCTTTAAAGGTTTCCGGGACAACAATTAAACACTCATCTATCCCCAACTTATTTATTTTCTTTTTCAACAGAATCCCATTTTTAATCCCATAATCTGCCTCACTTCCTTTTTTGACTGACTCTATTATTGGGGCAAGTTCTTTACTTTTTTGCTGTTCAGCAATAAAAGTACTTGATTTTATTTCAGTCACAGGATTTATGGGGCTGCAACAGTCAACAGGAGGCAATATCTCTCCATTTTCTAAGTTATCAGTACCCTCTTCCAAATTCAACTCAGTCTGATCATCATTTTGGTCTGACTCATCAAAAATCTCATTTTCCTTACTTTGTCACGTCTGCGAGCAACTACAGTATTTACCTTTCTGACATACGAGGGACAATTTTCCTCAATTCCTTGAAGTAGAGCCGCGGTTCGGTTAACCACGATACACCTCCCTTGATCCAAGTGGTTCCCTATCACCGCTGCTTTGGATGTTACTCTCTCTCCCTCTCTCTCTGTACCCAAGTCGCATTCAATATCCACCTCAGCAACAGGTAAGCATGTCATGTGATCGTCCAGGAGATGTCGAACACATACATGCTCCCCCTTCATTCTGTTTCTATCTACATATTTTTGGCAAATAACATTTACTGTGGCTCCAGTATCTCTCAGAATTGACATTCTAAAACCATTTACTTTTCCTTTTGATGTATAAGGATCTAAGAGACTCCCTTCTGATTTCACACCTATTCGACACAACTCTACTTTGAGTTTTCAAGTTAGGGCATTGTGGACGTAAGTGGTTGAAAGACCCACATTCGCGTAGCATTGGAGCCTTTTCCTCTTATTGAAATTCAACTCTGGCGTTTTCCCTGAATTACGTGCATCGTTATGATTTCTAAAATGTGTGCCCTGAAAAGTTTTATTTCCTTTAAAAATTTTACCATGGGAATGATTATCAGCTATTTGTCTATCTGCTGTTCTCAATTTATGATCTACCAGTTTCAATTTCCCTCTGATCGTTTTTTTTTTTTGCATCTTCAAATTCCTCAATTTTTAATACCAAATTTTTTGGCGAAGTAATGGTTGCCCATCCACCTAGGAAATGTTCCTTAAATTCATTTGGGGTGCGCCTTTTAATTTGATCAACCCACATTAGATCCCTTAACTGTTCAAAGTTTCTATTTTTAACCCATTTAGCCACCCATCTAAAAATGTCTTAAGTTCGTGGTAAAAATCGCACCACATAGCCTCAGAATTTTTCTGTGTCTTAACTAGAAGTTGCTGAAACTTCTCTGCGCTTAATTTAAACCTTTTAAGCAACACTTCTTTAATATGTTCGTAATCACTCGCCTGTTCCTCAGGCTCCCTAGCGATTATATTGTTTACCTCAACCGGAAGGACTCCAATGAGATATGTCAACCACTGATCCTTGGACAATTGTAGAACTTTAGCTTGCCTCTCGAAAAGTTCTAAGAACAGACTTTATTCATCCTTTTTAAAATTAAATTTGGGCATTAGTTTCTGAAAATTTTGATTAAATGCTGTTTCCCCTACAGATTTAGTAACAACAGTGTCCTGCTTTACTCTAAGGCATTTTAGCTGAAATTCTCTCTTCCGTGTCTCCTTTTCTAACTGGACTTCCCACGCTAATGTTTGCCTCTCCAAGTTTTCACTCTCCATCCTTTCATTCACAACAGTTTCTAGCAAATTTTTTACGAATTCCTCCTCAAAATTTTTACTACCCACGATTATTTGTTTTAATTCTATCACTTCCATGTCTTCTGAAACTGCTTCCCCCAACTCTGTCGTGACAAGGACTAAATCCTTTTTCCTTCCCTTTCCCCAAAACGCCATATTTTTCCAGAAAAAGTTTAATCTTTAAGCAATTAATAATTTAGCAGTGAAAACACAGTTAATACAGAATACACACAACAAAAATACTCAAACTAACAACAAGAATTCAATAAGGTATTAATGAATATTACAAATAAAAAAAATATCAGATATATATAAATAACCCTCTTAATTTTTACAAAATCAAGCAGATTACGAATAAAAATAAAACTCGGTCATTTTTAATTGACTGACAGTGAGAACACAACAAGTATAAAAACTTTTAGTAATATTGGGATATGAAACACACAAATTAAAATAATACGTGATTTTCACCTCGCACTGCGAGATAGGTAGGTTTTCTTTCACACAGGCATCAATTTCCGTTAATAGACATATCGCATCTAAATAAGCTTTTTTTTGGTTAAAAGCTTTACCATTTAAAATAACATGATAAAATGTAACACTTTACATAAAAAACACACACACACAAAAAAAAAACGAAAATTTCTCGTTATATTCAACAATACTCTGAGTGTTTAAAAAATATTACGCACTGATGTGCCTATGGGAATGATTTCCCGAATTCACATAAACAATAGGTAACTAAATTATATTTTATATTCTCTGGCCTGGAAATGAATAATGTGGAGAACACATACCTTTCTCTCTTGTCAATTATCTCAGCGGAACCTCCATTTATATAAGTCTGTAACGTCCCAAGCATCTAAGTGATGACACTTATTTGGTCTTTTGTAGATTTATTTCGCAAACACACAGGACAGTTCACAGACATACAAAAATATGTACAATATTTACACTTTTGTAGAAATCATTAGCGATCCGATTATTGACATTTGCAGAGAGGTCATTCCTTATGCTCGCTGATGGAGCTAAATACAGTCTCTCGTCGAGAGGTAAAAACCGACTGCAGATATCCACACTGCGCTCACAGATTTCAACTGCTCTCGTCGAGAGGTAAAAGCCGACTGCAGATACTCACGGGTGGAGCTTCACAGATTCCAACTGCTCTCGTCGAGAGGTAAAGGCTGACTGCTTCTGGCTTGGCACTCGCAGTGCTTCCGATCAGTCCGTGTTGCCACATAGTTTTAGAAGGGGTCTCGAGTTCGCTAAATGGTATTTGCGTAGTGGAGTAAGAAAAATAAATCATGTTTTAGAAGTCAAATCTTTTGAAATGCTAACTTTAACAATATAAAAAAAACAACTACTACAGTTGGATTTCGCATATATTCTGCTCTGGATTTACCCATCTCTGCAAATCACAAAATCATGAAAATTTAATCAGCTAGTAAATGTTTAAGAATTAGAAATATTAAGAGGAAATCGAAAAAATTGCACGTGTAATTAATTAGTTTTTTTAATCACAATTAAAAATATTTAATTGACAGTGACAGGAATTAACCTCAAAGTATGAAAAAGATACACACTAAAATATTATTCGAATAATTCCATATTACTTACCCGCATTTTCTTAAGAATGTTTAACTTTGCCAGATGGTTAACAGTAAATATAATTATTAATATAGTTTAATCGTACATTTATCCAGAATATGAATTCAAATATTTTGAAATGCTAGCTTTAACAATATTAAAAAAACAACTACTAGAGTTGGACCCGATGCAAGGGTAGTGAATAGACACCATCATGCGAACTGGACCCTGATGCGAGGGTAACGAAGAGACACCATCACGAGCGCTCATTGGTCAAATCAAATAGCGCACATTTACGTCACTTCCTGTTACCCACTTCTGTACCTTTTCTCGAAATCACTCCTACAAATATTCAGTAACCGAGAGGAAACATGTTACACATAAAAAAGATGCCCTCTAGTTACTGGAGCAGAAATACATAACACAGAATCAAAGGAATCAACAAGTCTAAATCTAAATAGGTGAGTTTGAGTAAACATAGCCTGGTTATTTATTTATAAATTCAACAGATTTTGTATGAGTAAGAAGAGATTAAATTGTAATAAAAAATACACCATGCATAATCCTATCATAATTTAAGAATTAAACAATTTCTTAGCAGCAATTTATTTTATTTTCCTAACTGATCATGAAGCAATATGCATATTTGGAAACTTCCAGTACATAATCTTATAATTAACTGATTTAATTCACCTTTTTAATCCCAAGACATATGTATTTTTATAGCCAGCTGGGTGGCATAATTGGTTAGGCGCTGGCCTGGTAAGTACAATTTTGCAAATTCAACCTAAGTCGGTGAATTTTCATAATGAAAAAAATAGATAGTGTCTGTGTCGTATGATTATACAGCATGTTAAAGATCCCTAGAGTACCTGTTTAACTTGGGTGCTCTCAGCGAAATTAAATTACTTGTACAATTATGCATTGTCTGAGCTCACATGCCTTTCTCTGGGGAAGAAACTGGACATCAAAATTACATTTTGGCAATTGGATTCCAACTATATGGTACTACACTAAAAGATTATACCAGCTCACTGGGAATATGCTAGGTCTGCAATGGTAATTACCAATTCACAGCCACATATGAAAGAAAAAAAAATTATTTTTATATATCCCACACACATAAAATGCCATTCAAAGAAAATGATTACAAAAAGTACATGGTACTCATCTGTAATATAACACAAGTAGCTAGAAATGACAAAACATAGGAGATGAGTCTGACACAAATACAGACTTAATAATTCTAATTCGGAACAAATTTACGGAACAGAAGAAAAATATTTTATCATGCAAATTTGGAATTCATCGTTTAGAATAATCAATTGGAATTTTAGCAATACAGTATATATATTACAAGTGATTATTATCTGTGAAATAATTCAAAATAAATTCATTTGTAACTTTGTTTTACAATCTTAAAAAATATGTATAGTACAAACCAAAATATTTATACTAAAAAATTTCAATGTTTAATCAAAAATTTTCTTTCTAATATCCTTACATAGTCCCTCTATTTGATTAAAGTTAGTTACTTTCTAACTGGTATAGCTAACATAACACATTAATTAAACTTTTCTAGTTTAACAGCTTCTAATATGCATTACGAACTAAATTAGATCATTCTATTGAAGTTCACTGTTATGTGAAATCAGTCATTTGCCATAAAATAAACACAATCATCAGTAGAAAAAAATAATAATATTTTAACTTCCAGCAACTAAGGAGAAACAATTAATTAAAGCAATTAAAAAATCAAGATCTAAATTATAATCTACATACAAGCTGTAAGAATTTTTATTAATTTTTTCACATTACACTGAATTATTAATCAGTATTGATATTTCTATAATTTTTCAATACTTACATATTATACCATCAACCAATTCCTTCAAATCAAAAGATATTACCAAATGTTGGGATATGCAGGCAGTAGAGGAAAACTATTCCTTTACATGCTCCATAACAATAATGATGATTGCATTTGGTGACAACTTTTTATTTCACAAAATTGGTAGACAAAATAAGTTCAGTAATACTCCGAGCTTACACAAGAGGTGGTACTGAGTAGTAACTGTATAAGTCAAGATATAATTTCACATATAAGTTATTTTTAGTTTGGGCCAGAGAAGAACGAAAATCATTTAGAAAAAAAATGTTTAGTAAAATCTTAGATAACACAAATGCAAACTGAAGTTAATTTGATGCAGAAGGTTTCATAAAATCTAATATAGTAGTCTCTCAGCCTGCCCTAAGAATTTTTTTCCTCCCATAAAATTTCCTCGCAGCTTGCTAGTATCTTTTTATTTCTCATTTTGTTGAAAAAATATGCTCTTTGTTGGAGTCTAAATTTTCTAAAATTTGTAACCCTTTTACAATTAAACTGAGGCCTTCTGTCAAATTCCCATCTGCCTGAACTGTGCCTAAAGACTCAAGTTCTTTAAAATCTAGCTATTGCTCATGCATTTCTTTGAGCTCATTAATTGTCAGCTCATGATTGTAAAAATCCAGAAGTTTTTTAAATGTCATTACTATTCACTTCTAAATTTATTTTAAGCCGGGAGTGAGTAATCAAGCTGTGTAGTACTTGAACAAAAGACAAATCAACAAGATTTGAAAATCGCATAACTCCGAGTTTGTGTAAGTCAAGGTAAAACTGTACCAATTTTAATTATTTTATCAAAAATACAAAAGCCCATTTAATAGTAAAACTTTTCTCTGTTAAAACAAAATAGTTCATTTTTTTGTGGTACAAAAAAAATTTCTTTAAATCAAAAAATCTAGAAATTTCTTCATAATTAATGACTTAGATAATTTCTGTGAAAACTAAAAGGTATAAATGGAGTACTTATAGGCTAAAAGGACCTAGAAACCAAACACATGGCAATACATAGAAAATAAGCCAAATTCTGTACTGCCATTGAGTTTCAAGAGAATGTATCTTGTCAGATAAGATTAGTATTGGCAACACCTCGGAAAAGCAGTTGCCAGCCTCTGGTCCTTAAAACCAACAAGTACCATAAATAGTACAGCAGAAAGTTTTTGAATCAAATGCATTTATGGTACATACATATTAGCGTCACGGTCCCAAATAGGCACTATGTGAACCTTGCCACTTTCTGCCGAAATATGACTAATTTTTTTTCTTTTCTCAAATAAAACACATAAGAATCTGTTTGTTGCTGTTTTCATTTGCTGTTATGATATCATGGTGCGATTTCCGATCCACTAATTTGGCTGCGGTGACGTTAATACGTGAGTACCTTATTATCAACTGGGTTAAAGTGTAGTAAAAGGGGGCCACTTGGCGCAGTCCTTTCTTTTAGGCGACTAAAAGTGGTCGCTAAGGTACTTTTTTCGGAATTATTTATTTTAGAATGAGTTCGACATCTTACCATGACATTTAGATAAAAATCGCCAAATCCGAAGAAAAATTGCCAAATTTAAAGTGCCCCACTATACTACACTTGAGACCACACATTGTTTTAAATCACTATTCACAAATTATTACACTTTAATTTACAACCAAGAAAACGAATATCAAAGTTTTGACATAGATTCAACAGTAAACATGTTACTTCTTTAAAATCATCAGTACATTTAAGAGTTTAACATTTAACTAAGAAAAAAACAGTTTATCTATTAAAATCATAACACAATTTGCACTTAGTAAATAATAAAACTAAAATAATATCGATTTTTGTTTAGTGTTGATTGTTTTCTTATTCAAAAGTTGTTACTTTAAAAATATTTTTTATCCCTTGGAGAAAAATTTTAATCAGTTCAGGAATTTAAAGAAACTCAAGAGTTAAGTCTTACAAAATATTGTTAAAAAGCAAAATTTATATTAACAATCTCAGCAATAAATCACTTATTATGATAGGGAATGCTAACGACCACATATAAATTGTTTTCGCTCGCGTGTTTATCGACATAATCACAAAAATAGAGATGAGTTGTACCTAAGCAACCAGAAAATCAAAAATTAGAAATTGTTTCTTAATTGTAAAATATACTGACATATAAGTAGCAAATTCAAAAGTTTACTTGAAAACTACATTAATAAATATGAACTTTATAGCCAAAAAAAGCATTGTCTTAAACAGAATTATTATATATTCTTAGATACATATAAAACGGCAACAGTGATAACCAAAAATTTCTTTGTTTACTTTTTCGTCACTTCTTTTATAGGATTTTCTGGTTGGATCTGGTTCTAAGTACAAACCGGCTGCCGGTATTAATTAAAACAAACTTTCTTTTGAATTATATTATATACTTTCTTTTTTCGTAATAACTAGTAAAAGTATTGTTAATTGATTAGAATGTGTTCAATATAGTTTCATTTTCTGAAATATCTACACGTGAATCCGAAACAATTACAATGAAGTTTTTTGAAAGTTCTGATGTTTTCCAATACTCCTGGTTACAAATAGCAGATGTTTTCTGGCTACGTTATCCAAATCCATTCAGCAAACATGTTCGAACGGAAGATGTACTTTCTCGTGAAGTTGAAAATGGAGTACTCCACACCAAAAGACTCCTAACCAAAACGGTCAGATTTTCTTACTTTGGTTATAATATTTCAATTAAAAATGAACCTATTATAGAAGAATCATTCATTGATCCTAAAAAACAGACAATAAAGACTTACACTTGGAATGTTGGCACTTCTATTGCACAGGTGAAGGAAGAGTGTTGCTACAGGAAGAAAGAAGAAAACAATACTATTATAGAAAGAAAAGCTTGGATTGAGAAATCAAAACTGTATTTACCTAATATCATAGAGTCTTATATGATCCGCAGATTCCAGAAAAATGTTCAGAAAACTTGTAAAGGATTGGAATACGTTCTGGCTAATAAATATCCTTCATCTGTTCATGTGGAAAACAAAACGTCATCTTTCCTAGATAAAGATAAAATCCGTGAAAAGGCTAAGAAAGCAAAGGAAATGGCAACACCTAAAACAGTCCCTATATTTGCAGCTTAAAGCATCGTACAATAATTTTAGAATCATGCTATATATCTTGTATTTAAAATAGTTAGAATTTGATTATTATTCACACGTTCTAATTAGTGTTTTTAAATGCAGGTATAGTCATAGTATTGATGATAAGTATATTAAGATAATTTATGAAGTATTCCGTTTATAACTTTAACCTGCATGATTTCAACTTTTCTTGTAATACTCTAAAAACGATGCATAAAATAATTTTTAGAAGATTTATGTTAGTACACTGGCATTTTCACATAAAATGACCTAGGTTAAAATTTAAAAGAAACTTTGTAATATTTTAAATACCTATGATGAAATTGCTTTGGCTTAATTGCTGATACTGATACTCTATATTTATAATTTACTTTGGGGGGGGGGAAGTAAAGCAAACATTTTTTGTAGCATTAATTTTTATGGTAAGGAATCTAATTTTAAGCAATGAAATGAAACTTCAAAAAATCAAGTAACTAAATATGATATAAAATACAAATTACATTATATATAAACTTAAGGGGAAAATTCATAATTATTCACAACTAATTTTAAAAGCTACATTAAAATAATTTTATATGCAAAGCAGTTAAATTTCGGTGGAGTGGGAAAGTTAAACAAATGTAGGGTTGATTTACCAAAAGTTAATGGTTTGATAACTTTTAAAATAAGTTTCTCCTAACTTATCTTAAAAGTTATACTAGGAAAACTTATTATGTAAAAGTTAATTTTAAAAAATCAATTATTTGACATTCACCTTTTATTTTGTTTTAACTGGATGGAAGGTTCTGATTATATATATTGCACCACAAAAGCAAACCTTCAATATGTGACTTTTGCCTAGGCCATTCTAATGTGCAAGTACCTTAATATTGAGCTAAGTTTACAATTGCAAGGCAAAAAATTTTAGCAAACTTTTAAGAGTCGTGCTTGCTGGTGTATATATGTACTTAATATATAAAAATGTTCATTCAGTTTTAATTTTTTGAATACTTATTGAACATATCAGATTTAATTAAGTAGTTTTAATTGCATCTATTTAAAAATCATAGTGATTTGACTTGACTATATTTTAAAAAAAAATTCATTTATCAGAATTCACTTTAAACTAAACTAGCAGAAGAATAAGAGTTGAGGGAAAGATTTTATTTTGTTTATGTGAAAGATCCAATTTCGCTGATTGATCAACAACAATATAGAATTAATTTCTTTTTAAGTAACTATTTTTTTACCCTAAATATATGAGTTTCTGCTTATAATCTATGAAAAATGGTTTAAATCAGTTTACAATCACTGATTCATATAAAAAAATAAAAAGCTGGGATAGGAAGTTGTAAAGCAGAGCAGGCTGCCTCTCTAAAGGCTTTCTAGAATTATTATGTTTACCTTCATGGTTAATAATAATGTCTTAAAAGTAAGATTAAACATAAACTAAATATTTCCTGTTCAAATAGGAAACTATTTAATTTGTTGTAATGTATAATCAAGTAGTGTGAAATGTGAACTATATGTTTAAATCATGCTAGTGAAAGATTTAAACATGTTTTGAATTTCCAATGTATTTTCCTTTACATATATCCTTTCACTTTAACTGTATTTTCAATTACTTTACATTCACGTGTGCACAAAATTTTTAATGTTTAGAAAGCTGTATAATCTCAGTGCCATAGCTTAATCTGTGTAGGGATTCTCCGTGTTATTTAACATAACTTTGATGCATTCTTACATCTTAATATTCTGCTCAATGAAGCTCTATGTGATTATTCTGTTTGTTGAGAAGTTTATTTGTAAAATTAATTACTTTCAGCATGCATTCCTATTTACATAAGTGTTTTCGTTGATAACAGAAGATCAAATTTGAAAATTTAGTTGACTAATTATCACATTTTTATTAGTTTCAAAATTTTAATATTTAAGAGAACAAAAACATTAACTTTCTTTTAAAAATTGCATTTTTACTTAAAAATGTAAACTTTTTTCATCTGATATGGATATGGGTACTTACTTGTTAACAGCCTAATTTGCAACATTTTCCACACAAATCTGATTGATAGTTTTTCCAAATAAAACACAAGTAAAAATATTTTTTTATTACTATATGATGCATTTCATGTGATGCATGTTAATGTATAAGTACCTATATGTTTTTTAACCTTCTGAGAAGTCATACATTTTTCAAGGAACATGTATCGGAAGTAAATTATAAATGGCAAAATATCTATTTAAAACACTGATATGCAATTACTTAATTTGCAAAATGATTACATCTGACAACCAAAAATTGTATCAGATTTAATGTTTTCAGCTCATCATGGCCATACCAAAAAAAAATGTTTTTTACCCTTTAACTGTCGTGGAACAGTAACGGCACAGGTGCTGCACTGTGCTCATAGTTATGGAGTGTTTTGGAGGAAAAGGAATTACGTAAATAAGTAAATCCTTCTCTGAAATAAATAAATTCTTTGCAAACACTGTCAAGATAATTTTATTGTAATAAAAAGCATTTGGAATAGTTCTACTGATGGCAGTGCAATTATTACGATCATATTTTAAAAAAGATATATATAACTCAGAGACAGTTAACACACTGGCTGAGCATGGTGTATATATATGACTGCGGGAGTTAAGGGGTTAATCAAATTTAGAACATTTTGAAAATTGTTGTCTTATCTTTGTATTATAAAAGCTTAACCCTTAACTTTGCAATTTTTTAAATTTCTATGAAAAAACTATCAACTAGTTCTCAAGTTATAAAAAAGGGGAAAAAATATGAAAAAAAAATTAAGCAGTTTTAAATTGAATTTCAGTCATTTTTTTTTTGTTTGTTGCAGAAGTGCAACATGGTGCAGTAGTGCTATAAATTACAAAACTTTTTTTTACATGAGGATTTTATTATTCATTGTAAAATGTTTAAATATCTTACCGAGTAATTTATTTCGTCAATAAACAAGAGGAAGCATAAAATATAATGGATTCTTTTTATAGCAAAAACATAGTTCTTGAGGCATCAGAGATTTTATAATTGTTGTGATTTCTGGAAAAAGTGTACTTCCATCTAGTGACAAAATTAGCATGTATTTCGTTGCAGTAATCTTTTTTTTCTCAGATAAGTGATTTGTAAGTAATTAAAATAAATCATTAGTCTGTTAAATTAAAATAGATCATATGTTGCAGAAATGCAACAGTATGAAGTTAAGGGTTAAAACTTTACTGGTATGGCTACCTTATCTTATAAATTTGATATAAAAATTTGTTTTTCAAAAGAATCTTGTTCTGAATTGATTTTGATGTGTAATATATATTTTTGTTTGATATTAAATAATGTTAGTACTTTTTTTTTATTTGTAAAATTGTAATTTCTGAAATGAAAAGGTTCTTTTTTTAAGATTGCTTATTATAGGGATCAAGTGTGTGTTAGTTATGTGCTTGTGTTTGAAACAAAATTTTATCAAGTTATGCTTGTTTTATGTAATCAATATTTGACCAATAAGTGTTACAGGTTTTCTCCTTTAGTCATATGTACTTGGACAGAGGTTCGTATTGTTAATTATTTAACCCCTTCATGTCTACCCGTTCCTGCTAATATGATCTCACTACTAAAAAAATAAGTTATGTCAAAAGTATTTTTAATTAGTATGTAAAAATAAAGGTACAATATACAATTTTTTTCCTTTGTTTAGCATTAATACTTTTC
Organism: Trichonephila clavipes; assembly: GCA_019973935.1. NCBI lineage: Eukaryota > Metazoa > Arthropoda > Arachnida > Araneae > Nephilidae > Trichonephila > Trichonephila clavipes. The sequence continues at coordinate 816,219 of BMAU01019618.1, forward strand.
AAATTACCTGGAATTATGAAATGGATAGGTGGAATTACAAGAGGTCCCCTGAATTGATTTATATTGATAAATCAAATAGGTATCTAATTGAAATCTGAAAAATATGTGCCATAAAAGAATAATTCAAACATACATCAAAATTGCAACGAGGTTTAAAAAGATGTCTGAATTATAATAAAATGTTTGTGGCATCTGTTATTTTTAGCCTAAAGTTTTTTTTAATTATTTGAAGATCCAAATTTGTGGTTCACTGGATCAAAAAGAGCATGATTTTTCCAACTCTATATGTTATGATAACAATATATATTTGAGATATTTAAAAATCTTGTACTATAGATTGTGTGTTCTGTGAATTTGCAATTTGCGTAAAAAATTATTTTTGTGCATCTGCTTGCACAGAATAGTTTTTCAGTGATTAAATTTGACTTATTACTGCTATTAATTTGATGTGATTTTATTGTATAACATAAGAAAATAAATGTAAAGAAAAAGATTTTAGATTTTGTAATTCTTGATTTTTTGCATCCACTCTTTTTGTAAAATAGTTATTTGATTATATTTGAATGCAAAATTATTGTAAATCACATTATTTGTTTTAATAAAATTATTATGTGAATATATATTGTAGTTATTAGTATTAAAATTTGAAATCAGCAAGTTTAATAATAATTTAAAATGAGATTCATGTGTATTTTTAGGTACTTATTAATAAATTTGTTTGTACTTATTCATCCTCAATAACTGCTTTCTAATAAAACTATATCCAACTCTTCTTTTTTTTAAGTCAGAGATTCATTCCTCAAAAGCCCATATATCTATAACAATTAATATTAAATTCAGTTATGTTTCATTTAAAATAGGAGTACATACATATTACCTCTAAAAAGGATAACTTTATGTTTAAAGTACTTGAAATATAAAATTAATTATTCTGTATTGTGCTTATGTTGATAAAAAGCACATTGTTTATGCCAAAGTAATTGAAATTTCTCTGATTCCATAATAAAGTTCTAATGCATTCACTATTTTTGAACAGATAAGGATTTTCTTTTGCTTGATGAACAGCTTTCTGAAATATTTTACAGCAGGGACTTTTTTATCAGAAATTATGCTATTTATCATTCCTTTTGCTGTGCAAGTTATTTGTATTAATTCCGAGTTCCCCAGCTAAATAAATCATTAGATTGTCGGGAGGGGGGGATGTACCACACTTGTACCAGAGTTTAATTAAATTCATTTTTACAAGAGCTGTACATTAGTTTTATTGACAATGCATGTTATTGACTAATCCAATGCTACAGAAAATGTATGGTATTTGTACCATATTATCAAACTTAATACTCAACAATGCTCATTTCTACTCTGTTGTTTGTGTGAATCTAGTTTTTAATTCCCCAACTACTAACCGAAAATCATTGTAGCTCTAGAATTATTTTTAAAATGAAAGAAATACAAATATATTAAAATTATATACATATATATGTGTATGTATATTAACCTATTTAAATCTTATTAATATTATTGGTTAATATTTAACTTTGTTTACTTTAAGTACTACCACTTCCTCTATATTTAAAAAAATTTGAGGAATTCATTATTTTTTTTGCTGAGTTTCATTTTTCAGGAAGGGAATGGATACTTCTGTTGCAGATTGATATTATTTACTTATTAAATTTGCATCAAATTTGAAATGGAATTATATTTTTGTATTGTTTTAATTATGTTTTTGTCAATATCATTGTACTATATATATTACATGTAACCCAATTCACATTTATTTCTTACTGCCATTGTTCAAGATCTCTCAATATTTACAAAACCCAAACAAAATTAACATTTTTTATACAAGTACATACTGTGTAATGTTAACTGTGCTGACTATGTTATTTTTCTTTGTTTAAATTTTTATGTTGATGCATTCTAGAAAATAAATAACTGTTTATGAATGTTGGATTTGTCATTTCTTAAAATCAGCAAAAGATTCTAAATATGGCTCGTAATTTCTTAAACAAAAAAAATTCAAAATATGCAGGGATAGAATAAATAGTTTGTTTACAGAGATATATATACGTATGAACTACATAGTGAAAAATTTTAAGTAAATTACACATGTAAAATTTTGCAAGGAATATGAAAAGAGTTTTTTTATCAGTAAATTGTATACTTTTAATACACTTTTTAAAGTGAACCGTACACGTTTAGTGATTGGATATGGTTGGCGCAGATTTACTAAAGACATTCATGCTCCACATGAAAATTCTTAATTCTTGGGGATTATTTTATTTTTATTAAATTTTTGAATTATTAAAAAGTTTAGTATTGGCAAGTATCTCATTACAAGAGTTAAAAAATTTGATATAATACAGGAATTTTTTTCTCTTTTGCTTGAGACTGATGTTTCACCTAATACGGATTCGGTGTAAATACATATATGAATGAAAAGACTTAAAACAGACTAATATAAAGAACAATCCTATTTTGTTCGGATTCCTCAAAGAATATTCTGTAAGATCTTGACTTTAAATATCCTTATTTTAATGAACTTTGTGAGATTTGAATAGATATTTTATGAAGGGACCTAAATCATTATTGCAGCATGAAAAGCGATAATATATATTAGAATTTATACCATGCAAAATTTATTTTAATGTATCATGATATTCACATCTAAATATTTAATGGCCGAGTGGTCAAGGTATCGGATCGTGGCTGGCCTTGTCACAAGTTTGAGCCCAGTGCCACTAAAGACCCGCTGTGTAGGGGAATGATGCATGTTAAATCTGTTGAGAGCTTAAATGTCCTCCCATTGGTGTGGTGTGGTAGTTAGGAGAGGGGGCTGCTCAGGTGTCGTGCATGTCACTTGACCATGGTTCAAAATTACGTGGTTCACCGCCAAAAGCCCTCATGTATCTGGACAGTGCAATGTTAATATTCACTCACTAAATATTTAACACCATGTAGCAACTTCAAGTTTTTATGAAATTTTTTTTAATTGGCTATTGTTTAGTGATATAAAGCGTAATTGTAAGGTAAAAGCTATTTGATGAGATTTTCTTTTAAAATCTTGATCATTTAAAAATTATCCCATTAAATTTCTCTATTTGTTGACAGAAATTATACAAATTAAAAGTTAAAAAGCGCATAGTCAAATACATGAAAATCTTGGATCTGTGAGTTAGACAAACCTAATCGAAATATGTATTCACCATGGCATGAAAGACATTACTATGATAGAATTTATACGAACAAATAAATATATGTGTGTGTGGTTAGCTCCTTTTAATACAAAAATAATTCTTTTTGTAAAATATTAAAGTTTTCAGGCAAATCTTGAAACTTATCACAACCTCTGTCATGGTAAAAGGCAAGAGGTGATTAATACGGTAGACCCTCTTATACATAGCTAACAAATTGACCTTTTTTCTTACAGAAATAATTTTTTAAACAGTTTTAAAAAATTCAGTGATAAAGAAGTGTTTTTTAGAAAAAATACTCTGAAAATTTGAGAAAAAACTTGTCAGATATTTTTAATTAAGCGTAAAAATTCAAATGAAAAAAAGGTGTTAAGCGGTCAAACTTTATTTTAACTGACTTTATATTTTGTTAAGATTCAATCTAAATAATCTGGTAGATTTGTGTCTCCAGTTGAAAAAAAATTAATACTGAGATTTAAATCAAATTTTTTTTAAAAAATGAAGCAATAGTTTTGATTGATTGATTTGAATATTTGGAGCAAAAAGTTATTGTTCCAATATAAATTATTATTTGAATATCCTAATATTAGTATTTTTCCATTTTAATGCTTAATATCAACATTATAAATACTGTCGATTGATTCAGGACTCAAACCGGCGCATTTTATCCATTGTCAAATAACAAGAGCAACAGCTTATTAAAATTTAGTAAATGATTTTATTTAGTTTGTTATCCACAACGGTACAAAGTGGTTCTTTTTTTACTGGATTATTTGATGTAACCACTAATAATCCTTTTAGTCAAGTTGAAATTCATTTGCCTTTTGAAATAATCGATTGTTAGTACAATAAATCATAATCATAAAGATCTGGCAATGTTTTGGTTTTTCACGGCAATACGAGGTGCCAAATTGTTTCTTCATAAATCATAAAATTAAATAATATTGGTATTTGGTGTCATTTAAACAATTGGTAAGTCAGATGTAAAAAACTCAGGAATAAAAAGAAATAGTTTGTTGGTTATCATTAGTTTGGTTGCAAAACTTTAAAAAAAATGAAAAACTATGAATTGTGCTGGTTTGTTTGTTTTTTAATTCAAAAAAAGCATTCTCAGCAAATATTTAAAAAAAAAAATTTTTTTTTGAATAATTCACGCATTTTAAATATTATTTTTGAAAAACATTACTATCTTTAACTATTAAACATTTCTGTCACTTAAATGAAGTCGAATTACTGAAAAATTCTCCAAAATAGAAACATCCACAAAAGTCACTGGATGATGTTTAGAATTTTATCTGTGTATGTATTTTAATCTTAGGTTCTAATTTTTGCCTGCAGTATTCCACAATTCTTGTGTTTATAATCCCTGTGGGTTTTCTTAAGAAGTTTTTTACTTCCTAATTCTCTATGTTGTATTAGTGATCCTTTTTCAAAAATTCTTCATATAATTGTGGATATATCTTAGTTAAGAGCATTTGTAATTGAACTGAAAAATTAGTTATATTGTTTAGTTTGCTGTGCATAGCTTTTACAGTTAAGTGCATAAAATCTTTTGCATATTTTTCCTAAGCGTTAAAGTAATTTTTGATGAATAATAGGTTGATTGGATTTAAAAAATGGGGGTACTTACATGTTATAGCAATCTATTGGTGACATTATATGAAAGGAAGCACATGATTGCCAATTCAGCGCATACGAAATTGGGATGCCAACTTGGCGAGAGTTATCTTGAACATTGGAGATTGTTTCAGTAATACATAAGTACCAAAATGAGTAATAAAAATTTCTAATTATACTGTTGTTAGCTTTTCAAATTGTTTTATGCATATGGTATAATTCATAAGAAAAATATGGTTAAATTCAAGTATATAGTGACCCTTGTGTAATTGGTAGCCTCAAAATAAGTTGCCAAACTATCAGTAGTCTTCTAAAATTAGGGATGGGGAATGTAATGTTATTGAGAAATAACTATACTATTTAAAAAATAAAGACTTATTTTTTTTTAGAATTTTAATTATTCTGAAAGGAGTTAATTTTTTTAAGAGCATTGAAAAAAATATAAAAACACTCATTCAAATTGCTGGTTTGTGTATTCTTTGCCATATGAATTTGAAAAGGTTAGCATTTAAATGATTCTTATTGCTATGTCTTCCAGGAAATAGATGCAAGGGAAGTATCATAAAGAACAGTTTTGTAGACATCAATCACAAAGGAAATGAAATAAGTCTTTCTAACTCACATGTTCATCATTAAAATTTGAATCAAATTGGCTTTCTTAGACCAACTTTTCTTTTTCAGGGGCCTTCCTTTTCATACAGTGCTCATTCATGTCCCTTGTACGGAATTCTCAAATAAATTCATTAGTCAAATCCTTCTAAACCAAGCATATGTATTTGAAATAAATGGCGAAAAGTGTTTATGGTGTGCAATGTATGAACTATTGCTGGTTGCAACATTTTGTGTTTCATCAACTATTCCTGACTAACTGAACAGTCCCAAAACATTTTCTGACTACAGTTTACTGTCAAAAACTCAAATAAAAATTGATAATGATGTTAATTTATAGTTAACAAATTAACTTCTCTTTATATATTGAAAAATTATATAAAAGTAGTCTAAAAGACACTGTTTTAAAGTTTCGTAACTTAGTCTTCAATACCAGAGATATTTAGGACTCCCTCTCACGTTATTCTTTCCTTATAATTTCTGTTGAAAATCTTCATAGGACATTAATTATTTATCAATTTATGTGGTCTCTCTCTCATTACATATATATGTCAGACAAACTGGCCATTCCTGACTAAAATTAGATCTCTCGGGTGCCAGCGAATGCTTGCTTATGTCCAAACCATTCCTTTTTGTTGAATTTTGTAATCAGTTATATACCAAGAAAAGGTTTGAAAATTAATTCATCTTAAACTACTATACTGTTGGAATTAATTGAGAAAATATGCTTTTTTTTTGTCTGAGTTGGTATGCGATTATTAGTGATGTCCCAAATTGTTTATATCCGCCTAGAGGTAGTTTGACATGTTGACCTTGACTATGGTTTTTTACATTTGACTGGTTTTCATGCATCAGTAGCTCAGTTGTGAGCCTTTCAATGTGGCAGTTGATTGTCAAAATCTTGTGTTCTGTGTAACACATGTTGCTTTTGCTTGTTCCGAGGAAGCATTCTAAAATAATTGCTGTTAATGAATACACTTCTGTGACTCTGAGAGATATAGCTATGGCAGTTGGTGTGGGCAAATCAAGCGTCAAGAGTTTAAAGAACATTTCAAGATTCTGGGTTGCAAATGGAAAATTACTTCAAGAACTGATAAAATTTTATATTTAAGAATTATCGCAACTGTATTGGCAACATTATATGAAAAGAGGCACATGGTTGCCAATTTAGTGCGTACAACACATGCAAAACTGAGATTGCCAACTTGGCGAGTTATCTTGAACATTGGCATTGCTGCAATAGTATGTAAGTACCTAAAATTCTAACAAATAGCAAAATAAATCCAAGAAAGACAAGCATAGACCTTCAAAGGGATTTATTAATTGCAGTTGTTGAACTAAGTATCTCAACTGTATGGAAAAGGCTTCTGGAATTTGGTCATAAGGCAACAAGAGAAAAAAACAATTTCTAACATAAAATGATGAAAAAATGTTTAGCAGGGGTCAAAAAATAATCATGAACTGTTAGTGACTGGAAGAAAGTGATTTTCAGTGATAAAGCACATTTATTTGTGCAGGAATAAAAAATAAAGTGTAGTTAGTCAAAGTGAAAGTGAAACTCTACTGCTTGATCCATATCCAACAGACTGTAAAACACCCTTCTAAACAGATTTGGGGTTTTTTCACAAAAAAATGTATTGGAAGCTTAGTTTCTTTTAAAGGCATAAGGAATTCCGTCATATATATCAGTACTGGTTTATCCATTGAGTTCTTGGGGAGGGCGTCCAGGTGCGTAGATAAGCAGGACTTAACCAGATTTTCTGGTTATAAATTTTGATCCGCCAAGGGGGCCTGTAGATATTCTGCGTCCAGGCTTAACCGGCTTGAACCAAGACTGATATACAGAGAAATATTATGCAATAGGATGATTCAATTCATGGAAACATTTAATGGAACATTTCCACATGACTGGGCCCCTTTTCTTAATTCAAAACTCTGGTAATTCACCAGACCTAATTCCTATTGACAAATTATGACATATCCTCAAGAAGCATTGAGCTAAGATGAATTGTATGACAACCAGAACAAATGATAAAAAAGTTCTATTTAAGGGATGGTTTCACATTTATGTAGTGAAGAACAAGTGCACTACACTATGGAGGTCAATGTCAAGACATGTTGAAGAGGTCATTTTTGCTAAAGGCGAACATACTTCATATAATTATAGAGATTTTTCAGTTTACTGAAGGTATGTAATGATTATAAGCTAAGGTTTTAGAAAAAATCGTTTTTTTTTTTATTTTTTGCATTTGTCCCAATTATTTTGAATAGCATAGTATACTCTTTAAAAAGTTATCAGATGCTTATTGTCTTAAATAAACAGAATACTTAACTTCAGAAAGTGAACAGGACAAAAAACATAACTCCAAAAGGCATATGTAATTAGTTTATAAATTCAATCAGGCAGAACTAAATGTTCAACATCTTATGTAACATCAATGTAATCTTCCTAAAGTTTACCCTTTTTGTATTGTAATATAACTATATTCAGAACTGACGATAAATATTGAGAAGAATTTTTGGAGCAGTGAGAAAAATGGGGTCTGGAGAACATTTTACAATTTTTAATTACAATGGAAATACAAAGAACCAAATTTATTTAAAGTAATTAAGTCTTCACAACTAAGATGGCTTGGCCACATATTTAGGTATGCTAACAACAGTCTAATTAAGCAAATAACTTTTTTGAAACCAAAAGGCAAGAGAAGAGGCAGACCATGTACAAAAAGGCTAATCAATATTAAAAAAAAAAATGCTTGCAAGACATAGACATAAATAGAGGGAAAACAATAGCAATGAACAGATCAGGATGGTTCAGACTAACTGTGAGACAGTCTTGGCCAGAAATCAGTTGTAGCCCTTAAGAAGATGAAGAACGTATTCAGGACCAAAATAATTTTTTATTCATATGAAAAAATTATGACTTTAGTTTTCTGAAACATTTTGTGAAAGAAATTATTTAAAATGTCCAATTCACAGTAAAACATTTTTTTTTTTAAAAAAAAAACTTTTCAATTATTTGAGTATTTTTCTCTGATATTGATAATTTTTTTTAAACTTTTAATTATTTTTTTTAATTTATAGACAAAACAAATTCTTTGTCAGACTACAAGGTAAAACTATAAAAATTTGGAAGAAAAAACAAAAGCAGTTTGCTAAGTATAAGGAATTAATATTTTTAGAAAATTGTATGTGTATTTATTTTTTAAAATTACAATAGGTAATCAGTTCATTCATTTTATCCTGATCAAAATTAAATAATTACTTTTGATTTTTCATAAATTTGAAATGATTTTATAATGTAAAAAGGCAAATAATTTTCATTCTGTAGCATGAAATTTAGTACACTACAAATTACTTTAAATTTATTTCTATGTTATTTATTATAAAGTGGAGAAGAAAGCAATAAGCACTCTTGCATAATCTGTGTTCTTTCATTTTGTAGATGTGACACCATATTTCATCTTCATAAAACATGAAATATTACAAGTTGCTATGTTTTGCTGTACTTTTTGCTGTTGTTGCCAGTGAGGAAGAGGGTATTAATATTTATATTTATTAATATTTTGACTTTGTATGTACAAATGATTTCTTACACTTTTTTAAAAATAAAATATGCATTACTTTCTGGTTATCTGCATCCTCCAAGTGCACCAATTTATTAGTGACTTTTGTGAAAAGATTTTAAAAAAAAATTTTTAAACACTATTTATGGGGAGTAAGTACTATTCTGATTGTAATTAATTTCAAGCAAAAGCATTTTTAAAAAATCAATAAATCTTACATAAAAGAAAAGGGAAATTTGTTTAACGTGAAATGTTTATTTGTAAAATGTTTCTTTATGGAATTGTTGTACCATCTTAAATATTGTTATTGATTCTAATGTATTTTTAAATGCTGATTTCAAATCTGTTACTAGTTTTTTAATCCCACATTTTTTACAGTACAGCTGCCTGAACACAAGAATGTATTGTATTACAAACTAACACAATATAGAAAAACGTAGTAGAATAACACAAAACTTTACAATCCCATCCATTTAACATGACTTATGAAAATTACATGAATGGTGCATGCCTAAACATTAATATTTTATGTGTTTATCAATATTATATAATTGATTTAATTATGGCTCTATATCTTTTTGGCATGGAATGCACTTATTTCACAAAAAGTTATTTTGCAACAACATTGTTGAAAGATAAATATTAAAACTTCAGTTAACTTAGGCGTGTTTGTAGTTTTTTTCTTCCGAATATCATAACCAATGTTATGCCCTAGGTTTTCTATCGGATTAAGATCCGAAGTTTGTCCTGTCTAGGTCATTTTAACCACACTTTGTCTTTGAAACATTTTTGGATTAATTTGACAGGGAGTATTATCCTGAAAAATCCATGGCTGATCTCCAAGAGTATTTCTCACTGTTGGTAGCAATTCATTTTGTAGTACTTTGTATTATATTTTGTAGTACTCTGTTCTCAGGATGTGAAATCTTACAACTGTATGAGAAGACACACAGCCTCATATCATAACTTTCATGAGGTGTCTTATTGATGGCTTCAGACACTGAGGGTTGAATTCTTTAAGAGTGTGTTGTCTTATTTAGATACTATTTTTATTACCTGAATTACAAAACTTTCTTTCATCATCAAATATTATGTTTTCTAAGTCTTTAACATTTCATTATGAGTTCATTTTGACAGTCCATAATGAATAATCACTTGCCTACGCCAATTAGTAGGTAATAGTTTTAGGCATGCTTTGAAGCCTCATTATTCTATTTTCAGCAGTCTTCCTCTCATAGTTCATGGGTACTAATTGACACTCAATGTCAAAATCAATTATTTCAAAATCTGCTGTGAATTTAAGCTTTCTATTTACAAGTAAAACCCTGTGCAGTACCCTGTATTCACATAATTGTTTTTTCTCAGTCATCCATACTGCTTCCTGTTCACAATAGAATTTATTTCAGGATATCTTTTCAGCTTTCTCACAACAATAGAAAAACCACATGATATTTCAGGAACAGTTTAGTGTAGAGAATAACACACTTTCTTCAAAAGTATTATTTTGTATATTTATTATAAGGTCGAAATAAAATTTTACTCATAATTTTAATACTATCCACCCATGCACTTCAAATTGCATCACATACCTCCTTTAAATGCACTAAAACATGCTTCACATTCTGTTTTCAACCATTTATCACTAATACCATCTAATTAGTTGGAATAATGAAGTACTTCATTGACTGAAAAAGCAATTACTCATAATGCTACGATAACCCTGTACTTGTCTTATTGTAAATTATCAATAAAACTATTTACTTTACACAAAATCTACAAGCAGATTTGAAATCATCATGAAAAATCCATTTGAATCAGTAATTGTTAAGATAGTGCAATAAAAACAAAAGGGGAAAAGTCAAAAATTGGCTGTGTTCAGGACTTTTTGCCACCACTGTAAATCTTTATATGTCATTAATGGAAGAATTTGTAAAAGTACTTGAGCACGTTCCTTCAATTACAGATCTTGATCTCTTGCATAATATTGCTGAAAAATTTCAGTAGCATGTTCAATAATTTTTCATGCATTTCCAAATCAGTGTAAGATTACTTTGTGAATGAGATGTCTATTAATATTTCATTCCATCTTTCTATCATTGTTATAATATGTTAGATCAGGAATTTCCAACATGGTCCAGGTGGATTCCTTGGGAATTAGCAAATTTTATAAGAGTCTTTAGTATTCCAGAGACCTAGTGGGTGTCAGTGATATTTTTTCCCATTTTAATATTTTGTTTATTTTTTAAGAATTGTAATTATTCAATATCAGTTTTGATTTGTATATATAATGTAGATTTTCTCAGAGAGGTGTAAAACACCATCTAAGACAAAATGTCATTGCATAAAAATCTAATAAACCACTTTTTAAAAATTTTCTTTTCTTATTCATAGTTGAATTGTTATTTTTAAGTTATTTGTTCAATTTATAGTATTATGATTATTTTGTAAACTTTATAAGAAAAAAAATGTATGAGCTGTATGAAGAAAAATATTCTTTTAAAAGGGATTAGATTAAACTTAAGATTTCCTGTTATGTGGTGAACATTTGTAATAAATACATCTTATAGCTGTTATGAAACTTTTTTGTTTTAAAGATGAAAATTTTAAATTATAATCGCTTGAATTATACATTGTGGCCATAATAGTCAAGTGGTCATCATATTGTGTACTTGTAGTCAGTGGTATTTCTGTCAAGTAATAGGTTTGAGTCCTGATGTTATTGAAGACCCTTCGGGTAAAGTATATGAAGCAGGTTAAAATTCCTTACAATAGCTTGGTGTGGAAGTTTGGATGCCAGTTCAGGTGTTGTCATTTTACTGTACAAAATTGTGAAGTTCGTCGCCAGTAGCCCTTATGTTACATTTAAATGTGAATTAACATCCATTCAACCTGAGGTGTGTAGCTTGCTGTAAAGTATATAATTTTTAAGTTTTATTTTGTGTTGAAAGTAGACCTACTTTCAGCAAGGTGTTCTCCGTTAATAAGAAAAAGCAAAGGGATCTCTGGAGAGTTCTCCTAAACTTGTCTAGTACCGAGAAAAACACCCTGATGGTGCCCTAATCTTTGAAGGTCATAGAGACTAGCAGACTTGAATATCTTGATTTGCCAATGGATACTTGAAATCTCACCTTTCAACAGGGGCTAAAAGTTTTTAAGATCTGTGTGAAGTGTAATGCTGTGCAGGCATCACCTGAGCACATTTTACAGTGCTTAAATTTTAACTTGGACGAAGTGTTTTAAAACTCTTCAATACTTGGATTTTTTGGAAGTATGTGCATTGATGGAGTTGGTCTATTCTTAGATAGCCGACTAGGGATTAGAAACAATTTTTGTTGTGAAGAAAAGAAAGATTGCATTAAGATTGACTTTTATATTGATAGGATAAAAGATATAGTATACTTTTTATTTATGAATTTATCGTGTTTGATTATGTATGATATCTATAATATTTGCTTGTAAAAATTTGTACAAAAAAAAGTATGGTATACATTATTGTTCTGAATTAGACACAATTCTGAATAATAACTAATTTATTACTGTCCTGATAAATTTACTTTATATAAATAATTATACAAATTCATGCTTTAATTAAATTTTGATCATTAAACAATTTTCTCTTTTAGAAGCTGATGCTACTGTTGAATTCAGCTCTCACTTGGCTGACAGACCAATAGAAAATGCCAAAAATGCTAGTATTGTTACCTCAGATGAAATAGGCAACGACAAAGAAATCCAAAATGAAAAACTTTCTGCAGTTTACGACATAGATGCAAATTCTTCCAGTGTGTTTGAAAAGAATGATGTAGTCAATGAAAGTACCTCTGTTCAAGATACTAAGACCAACACCACTGCTAATACAACTGATACAAAAAGTAAAATGAAAGTGGAATGTACGCTAAGAGTAATTCCTGAAAATGAGGTATGTATTTTTGAATGTTTTAAACAGTTCTGTGGATGGAATTTAACACTTTTATTTAAGCATAGAGTATTTCCTAAATATCTGCATTCTTGCTTTCAGCATTGTATTGTTTTGGTTGTTTGAGAGATATTTTTTAGTTTAAATGAATTTTCTGAAGCCAACTCTTTTTTTTATGCATTTGTTTGAGTTAACTTTTTGCAAAACATCAGCATACTTCTATCTACCTTCCTCTCCCTTCTCTCCTACAGGTGCATTAGTTTTGTTGTACGTAATTGAAATAAGATTTCCAGTTTGCTAGCTAATAAATTAAAAAGGACTAAGGGTTTTATTTCTTCAGAAACATGTTTGTTTCGCCGAAATTACTCAGAGGGTAGACATTTTACATTCTATGAAGTTGTATATAACTAATGATCAAATATTTGTGGAAGTTCATTGTCAGAACTTTTGGATTAAAAATTAAAATCTAGTTTTCCTTTTTGAAAAAAAAATACCTCAATAGATTAAGCTGTATCTATTGTCTGGGAAAAATTTTAATTTCCAGTTGTATAGATTTTCTATCAATATTCTTTTTCTTTTTTTTAGTACAAAGTGCTTTTTAGTGCATTATTTATGCCTATAATATATAAAGATAATCTTTAAAACATTTTTCTCATAAATAAATAATTAGAAAGCACCCATTAAAAGACAACTTGAAACATAAATTAGGCATAAAAACACAACCATAATACTAAAAACGTTTTAATGACATCTAATTTTTAGTGAATGTAAAATTTAGTTGTTTAACTTGTCTATTCTATTGTTCTAATTTTCAATCTAGATAATTAAGAACATGATATGATTCTAACATTTATCTTCAAACAGAAATCTTACCAAAAAATTAATTACTACAGGTATTTTCTTAAGTATTGATCTGGAACTTAATCAGGTAATGAACCATACTGTGCAAATAATAATAGGTTGCTTTGGCAGAAGGGAAAATAACTGAAATATTTAAACTTAATTTTCAGTACATCTCTTGGATTTTAAGTATATAATCACATATGTATATATATATGACATGTTTTGAGCCAGAATCAGACTTTGTTTTAAAAAGGTCTTTATTCTAGAATTAGTACATCTCTTCTGGCGCTAAGAGCAGGGAGGAAAAAACACGCCACAGTATGTTTTAAGTGGAGGGGGGGTAGCACTTAAAATATCGATGGGGTAAGTATCGCAGATTTTATGATTGTACTTGAAAGTTAATGCTAACATATAGGGCTATTAAATGTAACGATCTGGAATTAGACATGTTTATTGGCTTGGCCATATGTTCGGAGGAAATAAATTAGTGAATAGTTTGATACTTGAAGATGAAATGAAAAATATGAGTTAAGTGCTAAATAGGGAATTTAATTTTTAATCTAATTTAATTATCCTTATGTATATATTATCAGTATTATGTTTATTTTGCAATTTTCACTCATTTTGACTTTTTTTTTTTTCATTTGTATTATTACAGTTGCTAAATGTGTTGTCATGCATTTTTTGAGAGAAAACAATATCCCCAAATAAAATCAATTGATTTGAGTATTTTATAGTACACTATAAACTAAATACGAACACATTAAGAAAAGTGCTTCTGAGTCTTCCTTTTTTATGCTCCCAACTAAGCGAGCGCTTATTGCTTACATTTTTGGGAAGAATTTTTCATTGGCTGCCTACATTTCTAGAGCTTCAAATAGTTTGAGAACAATAAGATTTTTTTAGCATATTTTAGAACAAACTTATAACAGTAACTAATCTGTACCCTAAATGTGCATCAATTCTTATAAATTCACTATATTTATATTTTACCTTCATTTTTCTTATTTATGTCGCATTCTCCATCCCCTCCTTCCGTCTTCAGTGGCTCGACAGCACAGGGTGGGCCTTGGCCTTCTGAAGAAGCTTTTCCATCCATACATCTTTTTAATTGGACTGGAATTTACAAGATGATGAACAAGAAAGTGTTTCATTTCTTTAGGAATGTCATTTTTTGCCACAGTAGGAAATATGAAAAATATTATTTCTTAAGTGACTACATTTTGTGTAAATGCGATACCAAAGTACTAGCAAAGTATTAATGGCAAAGGCTGTTTTGGAGACTGACCTATTTGCTTTACGATGTCTATTTATTTGTAGATATCAATAGATATAAATGAAACTTTTCAAAAGAGAATTTGGATCATCACCTTTTATACTTAGACGGTGCAAGATTTTCTCATAATCAGAAAGTATCAAATATTCATTTTATTTACAAATTAAATCTTGTGTTTTTAAATATCATTCATTTGCATTCATATATATATATAAAAGGTTTTGAAGGATTATTTGTATTAGTTTACTAATTTAATTCATATTTGCAGATTCCAACTGTTACATTAGCTAACAGTACTGTATTGTTGAAAGTACTAGCACCAGTTAACAATAAAAATTCAACTACTGGAGATTGTGTTGTTGTATTGTTTTATTCCAATCAGTGTGTATTCTCTGCAAGAATGGCTCCTCATTTTAATGCCTTACCACGAGTCTTTCCTGACATATCCTTTTATGCTGTAGATGTCGTGGAAACTGGAAAGTATGACTTAATGGATGTTTATTTATTTTGGAACTAATTTGATATTGGTATGTTATTTATTTTGGATGTAATTTTGAAAAAACCTCTAAGGGATCTATCTTTTTTGGTCAGTCTAATGTTTTTGTGTTGTAATTTTATCTCCCCAATTTTACCACTATTTATTGGAAATTTTACCACACACCGTACTGTATCAATATCAAATAAGTTCTATAATTACAAATAGATGAAATTTTCTGTTTTCTGAATAAATTCTCTGTGTATTCTAAATGTGTTGTGTTATTTTAATCTTTTTTTATATTTCTCCCCCATTCCTTAGGGTAAAAAATCTTAAACCTTTTTGTTTTAGTTGCCAAATTATTAACTCAGATTGATTGATGTTTTACAATAAAATATGGAATTGAAACTCTTTTATACTGTAAAAAAGTGTATAAATGTTCGAGTGGCTAACTTTTTTTTGTACTTGATTACTTTTTATTTGTTGTTTGTCCATTTACATGAACAATTAACCTAGTTCTGCTAATAGATACATTAAATTTTATTTTATTCATTTATAACTGTTTATTTTCCTGAATGTAATATGTTTGCTGGAAATATTTTGAGTCCCTTATAAAGTTTTCAGACAGCTTATTTTCTATTGCTATCCACATATTGATAACCCTGTTATTACTGAATTTTTCAGTGCCTTTTTTCATATTAGTGTGAACATTTCAGTCAACATATAGAATTCAACCGTATAATATTTAACCTGCTTGTGTATCTTTTTATTTGACAGAATTAGTTCTCATAAGTTTTATTTTGAAAACTAGTTTTAGTAATTATATTTTTAATGAAATTTTTATTGTTATTATTAACACTGTGTGGTTAATTTGTATGGAAAAGAAAGTAAAATTCACCAATTTTTTATGTGCCATTAAACATAATATTGTTGAATTATTTCTCTTAATATTTGTATTTTTTTCCTAGTCTTTATGTACGTTATGGATTGGTTTATGTTCCTAATGTGATGCTGTTTCATAATTCAAAACCGTTTGCCAGATACAATGAAACTATGTTGAACTTGGACATGTTTGTGAAATTTATCAACAAATTTACAGGTACTCTTTATTTTCTTTTTAATTTTCTTAAAATTAAATATAAGAAAGGACATATTTTGTATTTGTCTATAATTTTTACATTGTTTTCTATCTTCTGTTTTAAGAAAAGAGAAATTACAAATTTTTAGTTTAAACAGTATTGATTAAAAAGCTTAAAATATGCTGTCTTCATCAATTGATTATTGTTTTAAATATAAATTACAGTAGTCCTTTAGTACAAGGAGAGAAAGTTGTACACACACACAAAATCTTCAATATTTTCCTTTTGAAATGTTATGTAAAGAAAATTCAATCCAGATGCTGTTCAGTTTGTGATTTTTCTTCTATCCTTTTGTCTACAGCTAAATAGTGTGTGCTGTTTGGTACAGGAAGGTTTTTCGTGATTCAAAAATATGACATGACATTTTTGGATTGCAAATGTTCTTTAAAATTTTTTGTAATACTCAAATTAAAAAAATATATATTTTTAAGTCTTGCACCTTAACAAAAAAAATAGGCTAACATGGGGACCTGGTCCAAGGTTGGATTTTGTAAAAAAAAAAAAAATAATGAAAAAATATTCATAATCAGTTCTGTTAAGTAGATTCATATTTTAGTTGATGTGTCAAATTATTTAGATGAAATAACTACTTTCAAAACAAAAGCACAAAATTCATGTTAAATAACTTTAAAATCTTTATTGATTTTTTTTTTTTTATGATTTAGATGTGTATTAGATTTTTCCTTAATATTAAAAAATTGAAACAATACGCTTTTTTTTCTTGCTTGCTGAAATAATCATCTAGGTTTCTCAATTTTTTCCAACCAATAGAGATTATGGTAAAATCCTAGTCTGACACACTGCTGTTTTTTGGCGCCATTTTTTTTTTTTTTTTGCCAAATGGCGCCAATAACCCCTGTTTCAAAAAATGACGTCATGGAAGAAAACGAAAAAAAATCGGTGGTTGACGGTCTCAGCCTAAGAAAATTGTGTTTCCGTAATAATGTCAGTGCCGGAAACGAAGGAAAAGGGGGAGAGTGATGGTCTCAGCTCCTGTTCAAAAATCCTAAAAAACGGGGTTTCCGTAATGGCGTCAGGGACGCTGAAAACACATGTATTTACACAAAAGCATAAAATAAAGAGAAGGGCAAAAATTTCTACGAGATAAAGGCAGTAAAATAAGGGAAAAACAGCATTTTAAAAATTGTAAAAAATCACTTACCACTGTGTTTTTAATTTTTAAATCATTCACTACAAACTCATTCATACTCTTGCCTAACCAATACCTGGTTAATCGCAAGATCACACAAATACTCAATCTACTATGACTAAACCACATACCTTTTCTTACACTCCGGCAAACAAAGTGGGGATTCTCTTTCGACTGTACTCGACAACGCCATTCAAAACCATCAATCGTACCCTTTCGTTCAACCAAAAGCATATCCTTTTTACACTTCTGACACTCATATCTGTAGGGAATTAATCCTTCTTTCATAACCCAACCTAAAACAGCCTTATTCCCTTGCTCTCCAAGCTTTCTTACGGTTTTAGGGTTGCCATATGTTAGCCACCGGACTGGACAATCCGGAAGGGTTGCCATGTTGTAAACTTTATCGCCAAAGATTTTGTCGCCAAGCAGTGTGCTTGACTAGGATCCAACCTAGATGATTTAATCTTAAAAAGGGTTGAAATTTTCACATTCTTGCAAAAATTTTATGTGATGATTTACAGTGAGTGGAATATTCCCATATAAGGTAATAAAATGAAACTTTCATAAACTTTGAAAATATGTTTCTTATAAAATGATCTAATAGAGAGAGAAAAAATTCACATACAACATTATGAAATGGCAGATGCAAAACAAAAATACTTGTCTCCAAATTAAGATTGTCGTCGAGAATTCAATGGAGAGCAAGAGGACTGTATCATTGATTTTAATGTTCTATCTGATAAATGAAGAGCCCTTGGTATACGAATAAGTTTATTGATGACTAAACATAACTTCACAGCACTACACTAGACATACACCCAACATTTAAAGACTATTTACAGGGTTTTAAAGAAATCTCGCCTTAAAGCACTCTGCTCCAAAGCATCATGCCTTTTCATGTTAATTCAATCTGTTGCATCAGCGTTTTGCTTATGATTAAAATGGCGCATTACATATGTTTATTTTGGCAACCCTGAAGTCGCCAATTATGTTCGAAGGTGCCAACAAAGATCATGGGGGGGGGAGATGCATTCTGTAAAATAAAGCATATTAAGCACAAGGCAATAACATCTTTGTCAACTTTCATGCTTTTTTAACCTTTTTATATGTTTATTGCTTGGTTCATTCATTTTCATGAAACTTCTATCATTTGCCAGCTATATTCTCCCCTATAGGTCTTATTTATTGTTTTCTACTTACATTGATTGTAAAATGGACAACCACAGAAATTGTAGCATTTGTATCCAATAAATTTTTAAATTCTTGGAAGTTTGTCTTTTTCCCCTCATGTTGTATTTTGTTAGGTTTCAGTTCTAATCTGATTTGTAGGTATGCTTTTGTTAAGAAATTTATTTTTCTCTTCTTCTGCAATAACTTTCTAGAACTCAACTCATCTTTGCTTTGCACGTGTTTGTCTTCTTTAGGCTTTATTTATTTTGAATGAGTTGTTTTCATTGTTAAGTTTGCCGCAAGGGCTAACAGAAACCACAATATATTTTCAAGTATATAAGGAATGTCCTAAAAAGAAATTTTCATTTTGCGACAGGTGTCATACCGACACATGCATTTATTTTGGTGACCTATAGGAGATTGACTGTTGTGTAAAAACTCTAAATCACATCACAGATGTTAAGTAAATGAGTAATAACTTAAAATTTAATAATTTTTTCAAGGATGTGGTCCAGATAATTGTAATCGGGGCCAAATTATTGCTTACATCCTTTCTTGTAGAACATAATGTTCTTTTTGATTGCAGTCAATCATGCCAATCCTCTTTTTTTTTTCTTGAAAATCTATCCAAAGTCTGGCATTGCTCAGCTGTATGGATGCTCAAGGACTGAAACATCTGCTATGTTTAGTGAATTAGCTTCTAGTCAGAAAGACTATTTTTTTTTAAATGTATGAAATGAGGTCATTTTTTGTAACAGCATCTGATGGCAGTAATGATACAAATAACATCCTATTGTGGTTGCATCTGTGATCCTGCAAAATCTTTTACACAAAGCGACTTTTTTGCTATTCCAATTTTGATTGGGGATTCCCCTGAAGAAAATAGCTTGCTCGTCATGGAGGAATTTAAAGAATGTTGGATGCTTTTTGAACATTTTGTTTAATTTATATCTGATGTAAATTAGCCAGAGTAATATAAGGTTAAAAATGGTGTTATGTTCTATTTAAAGAGGAAAGAATAATTTAAAATAAGTATGGGTTCCTCATGTCAATTAATAAATTAAGCGTCTGAAAAGGTGCCACTTCTTTACCTTTAAAAGGTGATGAGAGAGTTGTAGATGTACTCTACTATATAGAAAAGCATGCCAAAAGAAAACAGGCATTACAAAATTCACTTCAATGTTTTCTCAATACCCATTTTTACATTTAACAAGTTTGCCCATTTCATAATATAAACAAAACTAACACCTAGAGGCTTCTTACCTACATAGACTGAAGCAAATATACCTATTTTTGAAATCTGCAATAAAAGAAGTAATTAATGTAAATTATCATGATAAAAAAAGTCAGAAAGAGGTGAATGATTTTGTTGGTTACAACGCTAATGAAATAATGCAGCACTTAAATAAAAATAAGAAAAAATTATTTAATCACCTTATTTCCATAATATAAGCAAATGCTGAATTCATGGACAAGTTTTTAAAAATTCTTAGGTGTCAGACCTAACAAAAAGTGACTTAGTTAAATTTAACAGTATTAAATTGCCTTGTATGCTTAAAATCATTGAAAATGAAGTGCCAAATGATGATCCGGAATGTTGGAGCCAATCTTTGAAAGGGTTTTTTTACTGCTCATATCTTTTTTAATTTTAACTTCAGAGTATACATAAAAATTTTTTATAAATATAATCAAAACATTTTAGTAATTTCACTGTATTTTTTATAAAAACATCTTTAGTAAAAGTGTTTACTGTCTCATATATTATATACATGCCTTTAAATTTACCTTGGTGTATGAGTTTTATAAATCAAGTCAATACAAAGAATTGTTTTCCATTAGTAATTTCCTTATCAAATTATCAAAATATGTTTATTGTGAAATTTTCTTTTAATTTTTAAAATATTTGTACATTATCTTGTTCATGTATTATTTTACACTTTGTCATTTTCAAAAGTGGTCAAATTGCATTAAGGCTGTAGGCATTATTTATGAGCAGAATGTTCTAATAGTATTCTAAAGTAACTGCAGGTGCATAATGAAACATTTCTGCACATTGTTGGTAAGTACAGTAAAAATAAAAGATATATTCCTTTCTTAAAAATTTCATCCCCTTCCATATTTTTCTCTATGCCTTTTATTTCATTAAAGATTGCATATTGCTTATTTTGAGTAATTCTTATGTTCATAGTAAAATTTTTCCCCCTTTCATTTTTCAAATTTTATTTATATTTCAAGATTTAATGATGAAAATTTTTAAAAAGTAATTGTGCTTTTAGTTTTGATTTTGAACTTATCCTAAATCTAGGAGGTTTATCAGTTGTAAAGTGTGAGACTTATTTTTAAACTTTTGCAACATTTATTTCATGTTGTTAGGATAGTGTACATGAATCATTTTGACTGACTGAATATTTTAATTACAGGATTATCACATAATGGAACATTAAATGTAACATCAGCTGATATGAAGGGTCCAGTACCTTCTACATTAACAAAGAAAATGGACTATGCATTGATCCTGGCATGGACTTTTACGTTTTGTTGTCTGTGTTTTGGCTTTACAAAATCATCTATCTTCAAGCGTGCAATGGAATTCTTTAGAAATACGTGGCATGAAGCTAATGCAACTCAGCATGAGCATGAAGAATGAAAACTGTTATTACAAAATACTTTATCTGGTGTAGAAACATTTCTGACTCCAGTATATTGCCAATTGTACAAATCACATATTTCAAGTCTGTGATATACTGTATATTTTGTTGTGATCAAATTCTTGGGGAACTAAACTTGCTGCTGAGTCAGCTAAGTAATATAATAAAGGATCACTCAGTTAATATTAAACACTGCAAAAAGGTAAATAGCATGTTTTTCATGTTGAAAAATTTCTCATTGTAATATTATTAATGAGATAGAGAATATTGTTTTATATTTAATAGAATCAATGTTAGTTTTTAAAAAGAAGTTAAGCGCATGCCATTTGACACTGTTTTGTTGATGTTTGGTATAGTTAAATGCTCGAAAGTGTTGGTAATTCTCTCTGCTTCAATTTTATGATTTTAAAATATTTCCTGTATTATGGAAATTAATGGTTGAATATGTTCTAGAACATAATAAAAAAACTGAAAGGATCTGAAATTTAAAGCAAGACCTTTATTTGCTTGTATTTTCTGGACTGTAAATGTATTTGCATAAGGCTGCAATTTCACTGTCCCTGGAAATATCTCATTTATCATTGTCTTCCACGTTTTTTTTAATTATTGTGGTATTAATATTCATTCACATTTGAAAAAGTTAATGAATTCAAATTGCATTATTTTTATTATAATTTTTATTCACATCAAAAAAAGTTTTTTACACCTTTAACACTAAATTTGAAATCCAATTTTTTGACAAAGATTTTTCAATTTGCATTGAATATTTATTACTTAGAACTCCATGCTATATGAAAAAAGAAGAAATTAAGCATAATTTAAAAATGAAATGTTTGCAAAATTTTGTATAATTAAGTTGGAAATGTACACAGTATATTTATAAAAAAAAATTGTTAGAATTTTTATTGGTTCTGTAAAATCACGATTGTATGTGTTGGTTGTGTTGCTCAATATGTTTTAACATTCCTTTTATTGCAAGTAAAAAATAATTTATTCTAATTATATGTAGCTATATTGTGTAATATTCTTTCTCTTACTTTGAATATGAGGTAGGGGGGAAGTAAGCTAGTTATTTCATTATGTAATTGAATTAAATGTATAAATTTTTATAGTGTTAATATTATTGTCTATAATGTAAAAGATTACTTTTTTGTTGTACTTATATATATGTTATGAAAAAAGTTTAATTTAAAATTAAGATATTTAAATACAGTCTCAATAAAAAAAATCTTAAATTAAGATCTCTTTATTTAAACAATACCAAGTACAGGATCTTCTCAATTTGCGATTGAGTTCCTTTCAAATCAACATTCATTAATCAAATTGATATTTTTCAGCATTACTTTAATTTAAACAGATTATAAAAACTACACTTAAATCAGAAAATGATGTCAGTCACGATGTAAAAAATACTTAATATGTTCATTATATGTACTACATCAGTTCTAGAAACAGAAGATGCTTTTGTTGATGAAGTTGTCTTTTCATATTTGCTATTTTTATTTAATTTAGTTGCAAATCATAAGTTAAAGAGAAGGCATACGTCTCATTTTTTCAATGAATTAAAACAAATTGAAATCCTTATATTTGTTTTTTATTTCTGAAATTAACTGTGTCCATATTCATTCAATTCACCTATTTTTATTCTATATTCAAATAAATAAAAAATTTTACAAATTTTTTTTTTTAATTTTGCAGTAAGATTGATTTACATTTCAAATATTCAAAATATTTTTAAATTGTATATGTTACTTCATCTTCATAATAAAGGGAAAGGCACTTTAACCCTATAATTTTAGTTGAAAACCTTAGAGTTTGCTAATGTAATACTGTGATTATTTTACTTTTCCCTGGACTGTTTCTTTATTTTCTTGTTTCTTGTTTTTTTTTTAATAAAAACCTATAATGTTGTTTCTAATGCCACCTAATCGTCAGTGCCAGATCAAGGCCCACGAAACTCATCGGGACAAGGGTCTAGCTGTTTTTTTATGCCTGTCATTAGCCATAACTTTGAGCACCATGCAGATGACGGTACATTTTGGCTTGGTTCCACTCTAATTTTGAGGGAGAACACCTTGGGAGGGACCTCTTCCATTCCCTTCCACACAAGAAGACTTGTGGCTCAACGAATATTTAGTGTACCCTCATGTGGCACAGGCACTATACATTTATAAGCATCCATGCCTTCTCCGGCATTCAAACCCAGGTCCTTTGGTTTTGCAGTCAGTGTCACTAACCACTGTTATTGGATAGACAGGTGATTCATTAACTGAAATATGTGGGGAATGTGTTTTTTGCAATTCAAAGGCCTGGAGTTCCAACTGATTAGATTATGGTCGAGGTTATGCAAATGAAACAAACTTATAGTCATGCTGTATAATATTAATGATTAGATACAGAAAGAAGTAACATTTTAGAATCTGTTGTGAAAAAAAGACAATTCCAATGTTATTACTCTCAGTTTATTTAAAACTGTAACAAAATAAACAATTATGTAAAGCATGAGGATTCAGGTAATTGTTTTCCCCTTTTAAATTTTTGATACATATATAGCATAACATAGGTGTAATGAAAACCTCGAAAAGAAATTAAGCAATCTTTCAAAATATTCTTTGGAAAATAGTTCTGTAATTTCTATTATCTTAATGTTCTATTAATTCTTTAAATAATTTTAATATTTTCATCCTTTAGTGTTGGCAAACACACAAAATCAGCATTTTTCGCATAGCTTATTTTATTAAAATTTGATGATTTTTTTTTTTTTTTTTTACATTTTATGTAAAAAGCATTTTATTGTCACTCTCAAAATTGTGCGATTTGCTATTGACTATATGTATTCATTTTGCTAGATTAATTTATTGTTCTCAACTAATCCCACTATTGACATTTCTGCTATTTCTGAATAAAAGTATATATTAATTGTTGTATTAAATTAGTTACGTTGTATAATGGATGTTATATTGTGTAACATACATGTATTTTTAAAAAATTATATAAATTTTAAAAAATTGATGCCATTTTTTTATTTGTTGATCATAAAAATACCATTTGAATGTTGGATTATAAAATAATAAATTAATCTAACAAATAAGTATGTGGAAAATCCGACAAATTATACAATTTTTAGTCTTACCTAATGAAGCAATTATCATATACGTAAAATTAATAAAAATAATTTTTAAATTAAGCAGGTACAAAAATAAATTTTCGGGCATTAAATCATAAGAAAAGAGAGAGAATCTATTCTTTTCTTTTATCTGGACTTTGGTAAGTTTACCAATTTCTTTTTTCATATTTATTTTTTTATAACGGGGACTCAAGCTGAGTCATTCCGGGTTATAGACTCAAATGATCCAAGCTACTTAGCATTAGAAAATATGACGGAACCTGCAGACTATAAATATTATAGAAACGTCCAAACTGCCCAAGAACTAATTTTGCGAACTGGCAATAAAAAAATTAAATATTACAATTTTACTTGAACATACAGAAAAAGTAGGTAGCACATCCCTAAATCGAACCCGCATCTACTACATGCCGAACTAAAAAACAAAATTCCTAGGCATGATAATATAACGCATATGTATTTCACTAGAAGTGGAAAAATAAAAGTCAGCACCTCGGATCCTGTATGCGCTGTTCAAATAACAGCTATTGACCAAATCTTAAACACTCCAGTAAAGGCCACTGTGGCCGCAGTAGCCGAGTGGTATAGGTGTCGGACCGTGGCTTGCCTTGTCACGAGTTGGAGCCCAGTACCACTTTAGACCCGTCGTTTAGGGCAGCGATGTACGTTAAATCTGTTTAGAGCTGGAATGTCCTCCCGTTGGTGTGGTGTGGTAGATAGGAGAGGGGGTGCCAGCTCATGTGCCGTCCACGTCACTTGACCATGGTTCAAAATTACGTGGTCCGTCGCCAAAAGCCCTCGTGTAGCTGAACAGTGCGACGTTAATATTAAATCAGATCAAAACCAGTAAAGGCCAACATAATATGGGAAGGATTCACTTCACGATTTCTGCTTTTTGATATTCCAACTAATGTACACCTACCTGGCAGACGTGGCAATAGAATTAAAAAACTTAAATGATCTTGACATTGTTGAAATTAGAAGATTCGTCAAACCCAACAGTCGTCAAGAGGCATCACCAGTTTTAATTACAATTCTCTTGGTATAAATACACCAGAATGCGTAAAGCTATGGTTCTTTAATCATAGAATACAATTATTCATATATAAACCCCGGCAATGCAGTAAATGCTTTAGTTACACTCACTTATCCCGCTTCTGTTCTAGCCCTATAAGATGCATTAACTGTGGAGAATCCCACGCTGAACAGTGTATAAATTCCTCAAATTGCATAAATTGTAAAGGAGATCATCCAGCAAATTCCCCTAATTGTTCAAATTTTATCAAAGAAAAAAAGATACTGGAATTCAAAAGTAAACCATCACCTAACTTTGGGAGAGGCAAGGCATAAATTCGAAGAAGCACACTCTGCAAATTATTCTACAGTATTAAAAACAGCAGCTCCAGTGCCCAACATGCAAGAATCTGAAAAAAAAAACTAGAAAATATTGTAGCAAATTTTCAAACAGCTTCAGAAAAGCAAACTACAGCCATGATGAACTCTGTCCAAACTATGCTAGAATCTATGTTCAAACACTTGGTTAATATCATAGAAATAAGCAAACAACCATCCTCCCCCCAACAGGAAAAAAAAAAGGCAAATTTACCGCAACAAAAGTTTGATATAGCTGCTCCAAGTTTATCTCATGATAAGGACAATTCATATAATAACATCGATATTGGATAACTTTGAAAATCAAAATTGAAGTCTTAATCGTGATTTTTTTTCCTTTAAAATACATAACTTATTTATAATTAATTGTATTTCATTTTCTCAAGCGGAGGGGAAAAAATTTTTTTATATCTATTAATTTTTCTTTTAAATCTTATGCGTTTTCTGCAATGGAATTGTAGAAGTATAAAAAACAAGCTAATTTTTGGTTAAATATTCCTCCCTTTTCACAATCAGACATCTGGAGTTTTCAAGAAACTTTTTTAAAACCTAAAGATTTTCAAATCCCAGGAAAAGTAATTTTCGGAAAAGACAGAATTGACAGACCAGGAGGAGGACTGCTGATAGCAGTTCCAGCTAACATATCTGCCAGACAAATTTCCTTTCATAATACGCAGCTATCAGAATACAAAATTTTAATATTACAAATTGTAATTAATAATACTTCTTTTCATCTTATAAATTTATATGCATCTCGAGGTCTCAATATCACATTACTTAATTCCTTTCTTGAATCCTTATCGGATCCAGTATTCATCTTTGGTGGTTTTAATTTACATCATCCTATGTGGGGCTCCAATCATACTTCTCCATACAGCGAATTTTTTGTGGAATGGCTAACGAACTCAAATTTTATTCTAAATACTGATGTTCCTACCCATAGAAGCAATGTTGGCTCCCGTGCTCTTCTGGATTTTACCCTTTGCTCTTCAAATCTCATTGGATACAGTAATACTTTTCTTTCAGACAGTTCCTACAATAGTGACCATTGCCCAGTTATCACAGATTTTAATTTTCATAACCCGATTAAACGTACCCTCAATAAAGTAGATTGGCGCTCACAGTAACAGAACAAGTAAAATTAACAGCCTTTGGGATAGAGGATCACAATCTCTCTGACAATATTGCTAAAATAATTTCAAATAATACTCAAAAGATAAAAATCTCTAATAAAACCTTCCCTCCTTGGTGGAATGCCATATGCCACAACCTGTATAAACTAAAAATGCTTCCGGAAGAAAGCCATTCGAGAAATATCTCTAAAATTGTGGATCCGATGTAAACAATATTCAAGCCGGCTCCGATTCAGTATTAAAAAGGCAAAAAAAAAAAAAGCGTACTGGGATACAATCTGTAATAATATTTCTAACCCGAGAATCTTTTATAGCATTCTCAAAAAACTTTCAAGGAAAAATAATCCTGAGTCAACACTGAATTTTCTTCAAATACACATAATAGAATCATATATAACCCACAGATTCAAGCAGAACTCTTTGCAGAGAATTTTGCATCCAATAATATTAATCATGAACCACTTCCTTTGGATTATTTTGCCCAAGAAAATAGTTTAATTAACAATCACTTTCATATATCTGAATTGAATAGAGCAATAAAATCTGCTAAGAACACTACTCCAGGTGCAGACCAGATCCCGGCTAAATTTCTGAAACTACTGAACCATAGTGAACGCTCGATAATTTTAAACTTCTTTCAACAAATATTTGATAACTCAATTGTCCCAAAAGCATGGAAGCATGCTATAATTCTTCCAATTCCCAAACCATGCAAGGACAAGACAAAAATCTCTTATAGACCCATAACATTAACTTCGGTTTTCTCTAAAACTTTTGAAAGAATTTTAGCCAATCGAATTGCACATCTTCTAATAACAGAACGAAAACTTCATCAACAACATTATGGATTTGTCCCTTTTAAAGATAACAGAACAGCAACATATACAATACACAAAGCAATAACAGACGCAAAGTTGGATAAGAAATATTTTGTGGGGATTAGCTTAGATATAAAAAGTGCTTATGATTCAGTATACATAGATGGTCTCATCCACAAATGTTTACAGATTGTGGCATTTCAGGGAAAATAGCGCTTTGGATACATGAATTTTTGTCATATAGATCGCTGCAAATTCGATGGAGAGGATGTCTCTCATCAGAAAAAACAATCCTCAAAGGTTCCCCCAAGGCAGTGTATTGTCTCCGATTTTATACACCATTTATATGTATAACTTTTTTGAAACATTAGAAACTGGAGTCGAATGTTCAATTTATGCGGATGACATATTTATCTATTGCTCACACCAATCACTTGATACTGTTCGTCATAAATTACAAAATACTTTAGAAAGAATCAACCAATGGTGTAAATATTGGAAATTAAGCTTAAGCCCAGATAAAAGCACTATTGCTGAACTCTCGAACAAAAGGATCCGCTCATTTCCTAATATATTATTAGCTGGGACCCCTCTTCCATGGCAATCTTCTATTAAATATTTGGGAGTATATTTCTCTAAACGAAATCAAAATACCTATATTATGCAACAAATGAAAAATAAAGCACTGAAAAAGATCAATACTCTCAAAGGCATGGCTTACAAGCATTATGGTTCGAGAGCTGAAAATCTTATCCAGCTAATCAATAATAGCATTTGTAGTACCTTTTTTTACACATGTCACATAATAAATAAATGGTCTGACCATCAATTAAAACCTTTTAATGTTATACAAACCAAAGCTCTCCGAATTGCACTAGGTCTTCCACAATGGACTCCAAATATTGTACTCATGAAATTGGCTGGACAAGAAATCGTCTCAGACAAAATCAGAAGACTGGCAAATAAATTTTTCCTCTCTCAAATATCCAATCAAACATTTTCCCTATTATATAGTAATAACCCTGGTTCTCTTAATCTAAAAATTATGAAAGAAATTAAAAATAATATTGATAGAATAGTATATACTTTAAATGCTGATTATAATCATATTATCACAATCCCCAGAATAACATCTTTTTCAGTTCTACCAAGTAAAATATATGTCAATAACTTCAAATTTCAGGATAAAAATTTACCAATTCAAACTATAAGGGGTTTATTTGATGAAACAATTAAGCATGATTTTCAGGATTTCTATATAATAGCGCTACTGATGCCTCTAAAAATGAATATATAACATCTATTGCAGGTGTTACAGAAAATCTCTCATTTGCTTATAGAATTAATCATAATAACTCTATTTTTACTGCAGAGGCTTTGGCTATTTGCCAAGCTATAGATGATCTGGCAGTTTCAAATAAAAATCTGCTAATATTATCTGATAGTCTCTCTGTTCTCTATGCCCTCCAAAATTATTCAATCAAGTCACATAGTGTTATTCACAGATAAGCTAGCAAGATCTACATACAATCAAAATATACCAATCAGTTGATTCTACTTTGGACTCCGGGACACTCTAACATACTATGGAATGAGCAGGCGAATTATCTCGCAAGATCTAGTCACAGAGTCTGACATTTATATCGAATGGATTGCCTCAGAGGACATCAATAAAAAAAATATCAGGAAAGATTTAAAAAAGCAAACGATAATTTTTTTTTTCAAGCAAATATTTTGAAAATTTGGGCAATATTCCAAGTATTAGCATCATCTCTAAGTGGACCAATAATAGAAGAGAAGAAATTCTATGCACTCGAATCTTTAGCAAAATGATCATCACTCCAGGGCTTCTTCACAAATTTAATTTATCTGATAATGCAATCTGTAGATCTTGTAATTGTATAAATGACTTGGATCATATCTTATTAAGCTGCAATAGATACACTGACCCTCGAAATCATCTAAAGTCATTTCTCCCCCAAAAATTGATCTTCATTGCAATACCACTTTCAAAGAACTATTGGAGAAAGCTATATCAAACAGATCAACGTTCAAATTTTTTATTTAGAAGATAAAATATTTTGATATAATTTAGCAGGTTAATACCTGTTAGTCTACAATGGGATAATAGCCTTTGTCGCTCCATATCCCACACAAAAATGTTAACTGTAACTGTAACTTTCGAGTGAGATTCTTACATTAATATTTATTTTATAAGGCGTTAGCCAGGTCTCCACTTTTTCAGTGCTTGCACTGAACTGAACTGAACTGAACTGAATATTTATTTATATTTATGTAGCATTAATGCAGCAATTCCATAAACAAGAAATCGGTTATACAAATAAAATCTCTTAAATATAACAATTAATATTTTTAAAGTACGTAATTGTTACTTCAGCAGCAAATAAATATTCGAGTATTTATATACTGCATTAATATTTATCTCTTAGTAGCAACATTAAAGAAATAATTGAGATTCATCTTCGACTTATTAAATTTCAAATTCATGTGAGTCAGTAAAGGAACATTAATTTTAAATGTGAATTTTTTTTCGAGATTTTTAATTGTAACATTTTTTCTATGTCGTTAACAGTTTTAGCCTAGAGTCCTAAAAGAAATCAATTTCATTAAAAAAATTATAACTTTTAATTTGGGGAAAGATTTTTCCTCTATGTATATGATAAAGTTGAAAATACAAAAAAAATCAAGGTGGTAACAGCATCTGCAAAATAAAGATACGCTAGAACGCTGCTACTTTTTTTTTCTACGTCGACGCACCGATGGGAAGTTCTTGAACCCACAGGAAAATGTTTGTAGAGAATTCAGGACACACGTTGGAGCTTTAGTGGTGATACTGTAAATTATATAAGACACCATTACAAAGAAACTTTAACTGTACACTGGAAAAACTGACGAAAACGAGTGAAAGCTTTAATACACGCACAGACGCAGGAAGTTTATTAGTCGCTATACAATCGCATTCGTTTTTATGTTACTTGGACTTCTGACAACTGGTACTGTGGGAAGTCAATGATGCTCACACACACACACACACACAAAATTATTTGCAAACAGAGGGACTAAACATCAATCAATGTGCTCAAAAAATACGTGCTTTACAGACCGTATTAGAAGCAAAATGAGAAGAAATTGTAGATGACTCTTTAATATATGCTAAAAGTTTATGTGAAGAGCTTGAAATTTCTTTCGAACCCCCAAGACGAATCAGGAGGAAGCATATATTTTTGGCGACGGAAGTAAAGATGTTCAGTTATCGTATGAAGAGGACTTGAGGCGAACAATGTTATCTTCAATAGACAGAGTAACTGATGAAATTCGACAAAGATTCCAACAGTTGCAGAATCTAGCGCAAAAATATTCTTTTTTAAGGCCTGAAGTGGTATTGAGCGTGGACGAACTTGGATCAAGCTCCCAAGACATTAATAAAGAAGAATTCTAACTTGATCGCGTACGTCTACAAGCTTTCGTAGCTACAACAGATCCAGGCAGTACAAAAGAACTTATTAGGTTCGGCTCTCTCTGGGTTTATTAAAATATATTATTGAGTCCAAACTTGAAGATGGCTTAGCAAACATTGCTATAATGTTGAGAATTTTTTTATCATCTGCCCCCAGTAATGCCAGTTGCGAGAGAAGCTTCTCTGAGTTAAAATTAATCAAAAATGATCTCAGATAGACTATGTCCACGTTAAGGCTAACAAATTTAGCTATTCTGGCAATTAATTGAACATGACATACATATTGATATTGACAGTTATATAAAAGATTTTGCTCTGAAAAAAACACAAAGTGCATTTTTTATCAATAAAAAAATTAAAGTTGCTTTTTTTTACTTTATTAATTTTCTTGACTAATAATTAAAATAGAGGGGCGGCAAATTTCTGGTTGGCCCCAAGTGGCGAAAGCCCATGCTACGCCACTGGGTCATCTGCTTCAAGACTGATGCTGGATTCATCCCTAATCTGTGATGCCTGCAGCAGCTATAATGGTCAATTACCACCGGTTTTAGACGGCTCTGTCGATTTTTGAGACACACGTCTTTTTTTTGACTAATCTCGGTACTTCCTAGCAGGGCTAGACAATCCCCATGAATCCGAAAATCTGTAAAAAATCTAAAAACAGCAGTGGGTCGCAAAGGACCTCGTCCTTTTTAAAACCCAAACAAAGTAAAATATGATTAGGCGAGGCCTCTCCGGAAGAACACCAGTGGCATTCCGGAAAAGTCTTTTGTCCATTAGAGAACCTGAGAGCTCTTGTGTGTCCGCTCAAAAATCTAGAATAAGTAGATTGGAGATGTCTACTACTGAGTCTAAAGGACTCACCCGGACATTAAGCAAAGTACCATGCATGACTGGGTCGAGTTTTAATTTGTCGGTTGAGCTCCAATTTAAAAATTGTGGAAATCTCAGAAAATATGAGATTCCCTCTTGGACTCACACCCTCCACAGCAGCAGTCCTAGCCAAAAAGTCAGCTCTTTCGTTACCCTCTATGCCAACATGCAAAGGGATCCACTGAAAATGTATGTTATGTCCTGAAGAAAATTCGTGAAGAAGACTCAGTATGTCCAGGCTAGTCTGATCACCAATGTCGCCCCAATTAGCGAGATGCTGAATCGAGGCTCGACTGTCAGTCAAAAGCCATATTTCCTGGAAACGATCCTCCAACTGAGCAGCACACTGCATGCCCCTCCTGATGGCTATAAGTTCTGATCTAAAAACTGAACAGTAATTCGGGTTTTTAATTTTAAATTCTAAGGCTCCAGAGGGAGTAGGAATGTACACTCCACTTCCCGAAATGCCTTTCTCACCCCTGCTTCCGTCTGTATAGATTTTCAAGGAAGATTGTGGACACACATCTTAAAGGATGTAGCGAAACGTTAGTAGGTACCACAGATGGTATGGGAGAGCTACAGCACGTTAGAGAGCGTACAATGATATTGTTGCGCAGTACGGGTCTGTTACATAATAATGCTATCTTTCCTCACATTCAGTCCCCCCCGGCTCCTTGACCTTCCAGAACCTTCATTTCGCCAATGAGTACCTTCTAGCAAACAGTGTTGGTAATACCTATGCATAGGCGTGTCCGTATGGTGCAGGTGCTGGCTTGTTGCTCTCAATGGGCAGCCATTTTCACGCATCCCGACTGTGTGACCACATTTGGAGTTGTACAATTTGTTTTAAGGACTTGAAGAGTCCCCTAGCGCATCGGTTCTTAAACTGGGGTCCACAGCGTTCCTCGAGGGCAGTGATTCCCAAAGTGGTCCATATAGACCCCCAGGGGTCTATGATGACCTGTAAGGGGTCCACGTCAGTGAAAAAATAATATGGGGGTGCATGAAGTGTAAATGGGGGTCTACGATAGTGACTCTCAATAAACCAGATCGTGACATTGATTTTAAAAGAAACTTTAATCAAATGGATACCAGATTTTACCAATTCCACAGATTGATTTACTAAATTTAATTAGGTTAATTTTCAATTATGAGGTGATAGCATAAATTTTACTTAAATAAAGTCAATTTCAGCGTTTTTTTCCAGAATTAAGTTAAAGAAGTATAACATTGGACGGGCGCGTGTCGCAAATTTTCTCAATTTGTCGCAGCCAATCAGTCAAGATGTTTTAATCTACGTTCAACATTTAAATGCCTTTATTCAGATTTTGAAACTAGATTTGAGAATACTTCGACTATTTTAATAGCACAGTAGAGAGAGAAAGGACTCATATGGTCCCATTGAAAAAAAAATGTCATATTTCAATGGAACCGATCGGAGTAGGCCGTAACAAAGATCTTAAAGTAAAGTTTAGAAACGGATGTCAGCAATTTTGGGTTCAAAAAGACATACCTGTTATTTGTTACAAATTACAAAATATCGGGAGAAAGTTTTGAATTGCTTTTCCTAGAGAGAAGGAGTTTCAGTGAGTTTGCCAACCTCAAAAAACAAAACAAAAAAAAAAGGACATATGTAACAAAGGAGATTCAGGGTTAAACTTGATTATAGATTGATATTAAATGTTGAAAATATTTTATTTATCCAGATTCATCCCTTCTATTCAAAGTTTTTGTTTGTTGCTCAGTTATTTTATATTAGTTATTTTATGTACTATTAAATTTTAATTTAATTAATTCTTAAATTTTAAACACTATACTTCACTACAGTTAGAAATTTAATGCTTTTAAAGTCGCTAGAAGTACCAACTGTCAAAAAGACATTTAAGTTGATACATTGGCAAATATTTAATATTATGTAGCAGGGGTCAACCCAAAACCGAAAAACATGGCAAGGGGTCTATGAGACAAAATAGTTTGGGAATCTGTGCTCTAGGGGTTCCGCTGAGTCTCTCATGTAACGTTGAGCTTTCACTTTTTTACAGACTCTGAAAGGCCTAGTGGAAAAAATGAAATGTGTGCCATACTAGACTAGATCATTAAATTGTTACCAATGAAAAAACATTACTAGAGCATGTATTTTGATCAAGAATATTAGGTCAGAAAGGGATGTTCGAAATCTTGAAGATCCGCAGCAATCAAAAGTTTAAGAATCGCTGCCCTAGTGGCGTTATATATTCTTTGTGTTTTGGGGGCCTGCGCAGCCGCGGTAGCCTTGTGGTCATTGTCACGAGCTCGTGGCCGGAGTGTCATGAGTTCGAGCCCTAGTGCCACTGATAACCCACCGTGTAGAGGAACTGATGCACGTTAAAGCTGTCAAGGATGAATGTCCTCCCGTTGGCGTGGCTTTTTAGTTTGAAGAGGCTGTACCAACTCAGGTGGTGTCCTTGTCACTTAACCGAGGTTCAACATTACGAGGTCCGTCGACAATTACCCTCGAGTTGCATTATAAACTGAACTGAACTCAGTGGCACAACAGCCCATGATGGCCAAGGTCTACTGTGCTCATCTCAGTTTTCGTGACCTTGGGCGCTGGTGTGCATGAGCAGATGGTCAGTTTTACGTTAAACCCTCAGTGTTTAGTTCCCATGTAAGCTTGGTACTTATTTTTCGACCCGCTGAAGGCATGAAATGCTGAGTCAACCTTGCCCAGCCCGGGGTTCGAACCCCCGACCAGCGGCGTGGAAGTGCGATACTCTACTACTCGTGTTGCATTATAGTGCGACCTTAATAAGACTCACTCAACACACATTGAATTTGGAACGATGTACGCATGACAAAAATTTTGTGAACAGAAAATTTTTAAAGAACAACATTTTAAAAGACCAGGAGCCACACAAAGAGAAGATACACTGATGCACTTCACGGAGATAGGAAATAGATGAACTAATCTCAGAGCACGATGTGCGAAGGCATTGCATACAGGAAACCTTTAATAAGCAGTGTGGGAAGGTATTGCTTTTTCCAATCAGGTGTTCGAACATGCTAACAGGATGACATCAGGAAAAGGATGAAGTAAATTGACAAAGCTGTTTTATCTGAATGGGGAGATATGCTGCTGAACCAGAGCGAGTTTATATAAACTAAGAAGCGTCTCATGTTCCGTAAAAATTACGTGATTTGGTTAAGGTATCCGACTACGTTCGGAACCGTGATTTTGCAAAAGCTTGTAAATGGATAATATTTATGATATTTAGTGTCACTTAGATTAGAATACATGTATAAAATTGTTTTAAGGACATTTTGACGAAAAAAACTTATTTAAATACAATATTTTGACAAAAAAAATGAACATAGCATGACCCATTTTTAAAATATTCTCCTTTTATGAAAACTGCTTCTATTATAATAATATTTTGCCTGTATATTGCTCATACCTCTGTACAGAGGCTCAACTAGAATTTTTGAAATACATAACTTGTAAAACACGGATAAACCCTCTTCTGACTACAGAGGGGATAAATTTTAAGTAAAAAACGCCGATAATTATTGCAATTGGTTGTAATTCTGTAAATAATGTGAATTTTTTAAAAATCATAGTTGAGCCTCTGTACAGAGGTCTGAGCTATATACAGGCAAAATATTATTAAAATAGAAGCTTTTTTCACAAAAGGAGAACATTTTGAAAAAGTTAATTTTTTGCCGAAATAATGTATTTAAATAAATTTTTTTTGTCAAAATGTCCTTAGAACCATTTTATACATGTATTCTAATCTAAGTGACACTAAACATAAAAAAAATATCCATTTATGCGCTTTTTTAAAATCACGATTCTGAACGTTGTCGGATACCTTAAACACAAAATTTTTGAAGAAACTGGATGTACACATGTTACAGACCACGATCTGGACCACCTCCTGTTCTTTTTGAATTTGTGAAAATACCTAATGCATTTATTGCAAATTCATTGCATACCAAAAATGTTGCCCACAATTTGGATGCATCGAAAATCACAGTCCTCTAGTTTCTACTGACATTTCCCTGTCGATTTCAGCACCTCCAAGTGTTACAACTTAGAGATGAAGATCCATGTCAAGTGAATTTGCTCCTCATCAGGTATGGAGATAGAAAGCGGCCACTGCGGTTGTTATGGAAGAGTGAAGCACGTTGGAATGTAAACTCCAAGAACTTAATTTACTATCCTGACAAAAATTCTCCCTTTGAGGCTCCAAGGCCTTTACGCAAAGTTAAAAGGACTGTGTGGTGTGACATCGTAAGTACATTCATTCACACTCACTCCGTACTTCTTAGAAGAGGTCACTTCCATAGGTATGAAATCTTTCTCCATCATAAGTGCTCGCTATACAACAATGCTACAAATTACGTAATTCTAGAATTTCAGCAATGAAATGTCGTTAATGACTTTGTATGTGAATGCAAGATCCTCTACTCGGCATCACATACGTTCGAAAAATGCTGCAGCAACACTTTGAGGATAGAATCATCTCTCGTATGTTTGCTGCTTCGTGGCCATTATGATCCCCGATCTTATTCTGATGGGGGTTTCTGATTCTGGGTTATCTGAAATCATCATTTCACGAGTTTTGTTAGAACTGAGTTGCCATAAAATGTGAAGTTAGATCGATTCTTCCAGCGATATTACACTCGTCTTTGTTGCCAACAAGGAAAATTTCGAAATTTTTTTACTGTAACAGTGATCATGGGAGCTTTATTTCTTTAAGTCATCATTATTTTGAGTACATATCTTCAAATAACTTTTGAAATTTATTTTCAATTGGTTGAGAGGATAGGACACTAGGAGTTTTTGCGAGAAAATTTTGTCACGACCTCTCGGTACACATGTAAATTATATTTTTTGATGTCTTGCACCAGGGATGGCAAACCAGAGGCATGTATGTCATCAATGGTACGCGACACAATATTTTGAGCACGCCAGAAATCAAAATGATTTGCATTTTATTTCAAAATAACAATGTTCACTATGAAGCATTACGAACAAACGCGGCCTGGAGCACACTCGTTTATTATTGTCCTGCCTTAGTTACGTCAGGGACTACTGTAGCTTATGATGCAAAATTTGTCTACGCATAACGTAGTCAATTACGTTGAAACTACTGTTGATTAAAGTTAATTTGTGTTATATTTATGATTTTTAAATGTTATTTAACAAGACTAATGTGCGTTTTATGTTCTGGAACAGTGGTACGCAGAGCATCGTCTGTAAAACGGCGTTTTGAAACAAATCACAAATCCTCTTGTCAAAAAAGTGAACCACAGCAAAAAAAAAATTAATTGCTTAGAAACCATTTGACAGATGAATGCAATTCAGCAGGCATTCTACTAAAAGCAATATTTTACAATATTAATATAAGTTATTTAACATCCAATCTGCAACAACAGAAGTCACACTATAATGATACTTTAATTTAAATTACACGTATATATATATATATATATATATATATATATATATATATATATATATATATATATAAAGGGTGTTTTTTTAGAAGTATAGAACTTTAAATTGCAATAAAACAATGATGTATGTATTATTCGATTGACATGAATTTTTTTTTCGAAAGACAATCTTGTGGCATTACATTTTAAATATGATTTCTGGCATAGGACTGCCACGGCTGGCTCGGATGTAGTCCAATCTGGACGTCCAATTTTCGATGACTTTTTCCAACATTTGTGGCCGTATATCGGCAATAACACGGCGAATGTTGTCTTCTAAATGTTCAAGCGTTTGTGGCTTATCCGCATAGACCAATGACTTTACATAGCCCCACAGAAAATAGTCTAGCGGTGTTAAATCACAAGATCTTGGAGGCCAATTCACAGGTCCAAAACGTGAAATTAGGCGGTCACCAAACGTGTCTTTCAATAAATCGATTGTGGCACGAGCTGTGTGACATGTTGCGCCGTCTTGTTGGAACCACAGCTCCTGGACATCATGATTGTTCCATTCAGGAATGAAAAAGTTAGTAATCCTGGCTCTATACCGATCACCATTGACTGTAACGTTGTGGCCTTCATCGTTTTTGAAGAAGTACGGACCAATGATTCCACCAGCCCATAAAGCGCACCAAACAGTCAGTGTTTCTGGATGTAATACACTTGTGTGGATTAGCTTCACTCCAAATGCGGCAGTTTTGTTTGTTGACGTAGCCATTCAACCAGAAGTGCGCTTCATCGCTAAACAAAATTCGCTTATGAAAATCGGGAGCAACGGCAATCTCGTTTTGGGCCCATTCGACGAATCTACGCCTTGCTTGATCATATTTAAAATGTAATGCCATAAGATTATCTTTCGAATAAAAAAAATTCATGTCAATCGAATAATACATCGTTGTTTTATTGCAATTTAAAGTTCTATACCTCTAAAAAAAACACCCTATATATATATATATAACTAAAACATTTACGACTGTACAGTGCAAAAGGTATTTTTTCGTAGTAAATGACGAGTTTTGAGTTGTTAGTATATTTAGTTTTATTATTTTTCCACTAATCACGTCAAAGTTATTTGATGACACCTCTATACCTCATTAAACACTTCTTTAGAACAAATGGCACGTTGATCCATAAAGGTTCGCCACTTCTATCTTACATGCTGTTTGAATCCCACACAATGCTTTTTTGGATAAGATCTAATAAGTCCCTAAATATATCTTTACTTTTTATAAAAATAAGTAAAATTTGACCAGTTAATTAATAAAATAGTCGGTTCTTTTAAAAAATTATATAGTGTCTTTCAAAAGTGTTCGTGCATTCAAAAAAGCTGTAGAAATCTTACTCAAGCCTGAGATCAAAATTCGAATATACAGTTCGATTTCGTTTTATATATTCTTCATGCGATTTCAAAGACTTATTTTGTTTTTTAAATGTTTACTCAATTTATTTATAAAAGAATTTAAATGAGGAAGAACGCGTGACAACAATATATAACGAAACATTTTTGGAGTTCTTTTAATAAAAAATATCGTCTGTTGTTTTTTTTTTTTATCATTTCTGCATTTGTGGCGGCATGCATAAAATCGTTTGCTTAAATCTTAGCATATTTTTTTTCATTATTCTGCTCTTTTATTATTGTACTATTTGAAAATCGCTTGCTGTCGTATAGCGATAACGAAAAGCATTCGAAAACGATTATTTTTCACTTCAATTAAGATATCGGAATGAGTTCAGTGACAATCGATTCGGAACATTGCGAAATTAGTAAATGTTCCTTATTCGATAGTACAGTATGTGATTGAGCATATAAAAAGGAAAATAAAATCGAAAACAAGCCAAGGAAATATGACGCTCAAAGAAGTTAACGTGATCAGTGATTTATTGTTAGAAAATTTATCGAAAATCCGTTTCTACAGAATTAGCTGAAAGATTTTTCACCTCAGTTTCATCGAACTGGGCCTTGTATCCGGAAGAAAATTTTTTGTGAATATGAAAAATGGAAAGCTCAGACTTTCCTTCGCTAAATCCATAATAAACAAATATGAAGCATATTAGAATAATATCTTTTTTGAAGATGAGATCAAATTCAACAGTTTTGTCTCCAGCGGACATATAATAAGGCGTAAGAAATAAAACAAAGAATTTAGTTGGGACAGTGAAATATGGAGGTGAAGATGTTCTTCTGTGGGAGTGTATGTCACTTCAGGATTAGGTAATGAGGCATCTATTGAGGGTATTATAAATTATAATATTTATTTAAATATTTTAAAGAACAATTTGAAATTATTCACCGAAAATTTAGTTTTTTGAGACGACTTCAGCTTTTATCAAGGTAATGAACTCAACCCCACTGTTCTCAACGTACGCTTCTTGTGTCTCTAAAAACTGTCCCCAAGTTCTCTAAATATCATCTTAATCACCTGATTCAAGCCCAATAGAACGTATTTGGAGAAAAACTTGAAGTTGGAGTAAGAAGAAATGACACATAAATATAAAATGAGAACTAAAAACAGTAATCAAAGAAGAATGAGGAACAAGAAAACAGAAATTACAAAAAAACCAGCGAGACGTTTAAAAACTGCTGAAGACGCTGAAGGAGATACTAGTAAGAGAGTACTAAATTGAGGAAAAAAAAGTAATGTAAAAAAAATAATAAGTTTCAATTCCTACTTAGGTCAACAAAGAAAACATTTATTTTTGTTACTTTGTGATACCCCCCTTCCTGGGGGTGCCATCTCTTCATCTACTCGACCTAGATTTGTGGGAGGTAAGAATTGATCACCCAAGCTCTAGCCATAATAAAACCAATTTATTATTATCCAATTATATTGAACAAAGCAAGTGTTACTATAGGAAGGAAATCAGGAGTGATATAATGCAACC
Source organism: Trichonephila clavipes (assembly GCA_019973935.1). Taxonomy (NCBI): domain Eukaryota; kingdom Metazoa; phylum Arthropoda; class Arachnida; order Araneae; family Nephilidae; genus Trichonephila; species Trichonephila clavipes. Next base: position 857,007 of record BMAU01019618.1, read on the forward strand.
CTAAATTCTATGTAAATAAGCACCTGGAATCCTAACTGCTTAACTTTCAGTAACGTTATCCTGTGAATCTCAATCTTTCTTAATTTCTTTGACTCGCTAAAGCCCGTTCTATAATTACGCTTCTAAGTTTAAATCCTTACCATCCGCTCACGGCGTTCAGCATCTCAGCTTCCTTTCTCCTTCTCCATTGCGATTACAAAACCTCCACTATATATCTACTAACTAATCTGAATATCACGGTTTCTTCTTGAGAGTATTGGCTGTGAAATAACTCAATGCTGGCCCCAAATATTCCCCAAGAGGATTTGTAGGGAAAACACTGTAAAGCCCCGTCACAACTTTTCATCAAATAATTACAATTAATATAAATATGTATATACACAAGACAGAATCACAATATTAAGTGGCAATTAACTTGTATTAATTATCGTTAAAGTATCGTATTGTCATCCAAAACAATCGTGTATATAAAATTTCAGTTTAACTGAATGCTTTAAAACGTGAGGAAAAAAAATATTTTAAAAGTTTTGACCCAAGTGGCTAAAAATGAAGCCAACTTGACTGTGTTTGTAATTCTTTAAATAATTAGTTTCAGTCAATTAATTCTAATTAACTATAATTAAATTATCATATTGTCACCCGAAACAATCGTATATAGAAAATTTCAGCTCAAATGAGCGCTTTAAATTGTGAGGAAAAAAAACCAGTTTCACACAAGTCACCAAAAATCATGCCAACGTGTCTGTATCTGTAATTCTTTGAAAAATTAGTTTTAATCAATTGACTTTTATTAATTATCATTAAATTGCCGTATTGCCATCCAAAATAATCTTATATAAAAATGTCAGCTCCATTAAGCACCTTAAAATGTATTTTATTAACGATTGAAAATTTGAACAAGATATATATAGGGAGAATGTGAACTAATGGTAGGAACTGAAAAATGCAATAGTTAAAGCTTTCTGTTCAGTTTTTTTTTTAAGTATATACATTATTTTTTATTATTATTAATTTTTCATAATGAAAGTTATACTATGTTTTAAAAATTGATTATTTTATTCCATTAAGAACAAGCTGTAGATATTATAAAACAAATTACAATTCTGATATATTAATTCCTGTTTGTCATTAACATTATATTTTATGGAAAATTGTAAGAGTACGAACACTCTTTTGAGAGCTACTGCATATAAATTCGAATTTTGTTTTTTTTTAAAAAAAAACATTTCTGCTTATTGCCTTTCAGCTACATCAAGAAATGTTGTATTTCATTTTAAACAAATATATAACAAATGCATGGTCCCCCCTTATGTATGTGCCGATTATATCGAAGGAAAAAAAGAATGGGAACATTCCATACTTTAGTCATCCTATTCTTCGCGATTTATTCGAGAATTTTCAAAACACACTTTTCATTCTTTTTCCTCTTGTCATGAATAAATCTTTCTTTCTTTCTTTCTTTCTTTTCTTTTTCCTTTTATTCATCTTGATCACTTCTTATAAGCTAAACTTGTTTTTTTTGTGTGTGTGTCATCTTTTCTAGTTTTCTTTTCCATATGTTAAACCACGCAAAGCAAACCTAATCGGGAAAATAGGTTTAACAGTACCGAATGCACCTTGACCTTCTTCGTGAACTCATGCCGTGTTCTTTTTTATGTAAGACTTTGATAAACAAAGGTTATTGACCATAATTTATTCCATTTTTCTCCCGGCAAGTTCGTTTTTCATATTCGACCCCTTTACGAGCTGCGATTTACCATAAAGGAAAACTTATTTTGTGTTCCAAAAATATTAATTATGGTCTCCTGTTCGACAATGAAGTTCCTTTTTCGAATTTTTGTTCAAGAAGATTTGCGTTTCTGACATAATTAGTACAAGTGTAACGTTATTAAAACAGAAGAATATGCTTACAAATATAGAATTACCGAAATGAGAGTTTTGGATCGAGAATAAAAACGCAGGTTAGTAAAATACAATATCCAATTAAAAAGCAATTAATATCGAAAAGTCATTTGACCCATAATTCAAAAATAATATTAAACAAATTTCTATTGAAAACTTAGAAAAATAATTTAATTTAACATTAAAATGAAAATAATATTAGTAAAAGCAAGAAAAAATAGAATGTATATTCTATGAATACTTGATGCAAAATCACCTGACGGTTATTTTGTGGACAGTTTATAGATGCCAATTTATTTAAGATTTATCAAATGTGTAATCAGTTACCAGAAGGTTAAGTCCATTTTTCTTCCTCGTTGGGAGGAAAGGTAGTTCAACACTTTCTCTCACAGACACAATGCTGGATGCACGTTAAATGTAGTTATATAAGGGGAAAATGGCAAGTTAAATGGTCAGTTATATCGTAACGTTTCACGATCTGAAACATTATGATTTTATGATTCGCTCCATGTCAAAATTATCACATCTGAAATATTATTGGCTTACATTATTCAACTTCAGATTAACTAAAATGTGAGTGTCCTGACCTTTGCTATTGTGCTAGTTTTGTGTGACGTATACTTCAAAAATCCTGATATCTCTAATAAGGTGAAGAGTCTAATAAAGTTACAAAATTCAGGTTCTTCAAATTGGCAAGCACTTTTAATTACACCGGAGTCCAAAAGTTAAGAATAATTGTTTTTTCCTTAAGCAAATTGCAAAATAAAAGGTAGAATGAGGCAAATTTGGCATACTTTGAAAGCTACTGTAAATAAAGAGAACAGTTAAGGACGTATAAAAATAAATTTAGTGCGTGATTTATACAAATGACGCAAAATGGAGAAGGAATAATTTTGTCGGCTGCTTTAAGGAAAGAATATTAACTGCTAAAGTTGGTTAATAAGGACAGTGATAACCTCTTGCTGCAATACAAGCATCACAACATTGCTTCTTGCTACGAATTATTGTTTCCATCAATTGCGATAACAAATGGGGCCATTTCTACAGCAAAATGGTTCTGAACTCAGGAATGTCTCTTGGGAAGTTGATGAACTTAAAATTTTCGTCCAAGTATGTCTTAAGTACGTTCAATCAGATTTAAGTCTAGGAATCTTGTTAGCCATTGCAAGAGCGTTATTATCTCCGCTTTCAAGAATTCCTCCAGATGTTGAGAACAGTATGTCATAGCATATTATCGTCCACGAATAAGAACTGTGAAACTGTAAGACTTCAAAATATATGAGCATGATGCTCTAGAACAGGGGTGGTGAACATTTATGGATCAACGTGTCATTTTTTCCAAAGAAATGCTAAATGAAGTATACACGTGCCGTCAAATTATTTTGAATTGTGATTATTGGGAAAATAATAAAACTAAATACTAACACAAAATTCTTTATTTACTACAGAAAAATACATTTTGTATTTTGTATTAGTAAATGTTTCAATTAAACGTATAATTCAAATTATATAAAGTAAAAGTGCGATTTTTGCTGTTGCAGATTAGATGACAAATAAATTATATTAGGATTGGGTAAGATGTTACTTTTAGCAGAATGCATGCTGAATTGGAGTCATCTGCTACATGGTTTCTATGCAAGTCTTTAATGTTATTCATCTCTGAAAATAATGACTTGTAGGCATAGGTCGGTTAAAACAGCATGAGTCTGCTTCTTCAAACAGTTAAATGTATCTGGAATCGAATTTAATGTTTCCAAAATTTCGTTACTGACATTTTTACTTATATTGCTTGTTAATCTTTCTGTTTCAATCATTTCTAACTTTTTTCTTGTTTCAAAAATTTTTTGAATCCATATTGAACTAGACTGGAAATCCATAAGTTGCACTTCAAAATCTTCAATTTCCAACGTCGAATTTCAGCAAGTTCAGTTTATCAAATGATGTCACATCAGGGTACATAATAAACTCGAGCGTTTCTGATAACGCTTTGAACTGAGAAAATCTCACTGAAAATTCCTTGATTGAAGAATCAATCGCGGTTGATCGTTTTGTTCGGTGGCGTGCCCAAAATAATGTGCCGCGTGCCAACATTGGCACGCGTGCCAATGGTTCGCCATCCCTGCTATAGAATATCTTCTCTGTACCTTGTTCCAATAGCAGAAACTCTTTAGAAAATATGAAAACCTATGCATTTAACAGACATTGTATAAGCTAACGCAAACAGACTCTCTTTTGCACCCGAGTCAACAGCACGAAACAGTTAGATGTCAGGCTCTTCTCAAGTCTTGTGTACACTGAAAATTCTGCTCCCGCAGTTGCAGGAAGTTCCATGATAGCATCGTACGCTTATGCCGAGCAATTATCTCCTCCTGTCTGTGATCTTTCACTTTCTGATATTTCAATGTTTTTGTCTTTTAAAAGCAAGCCGAATTGTCTTATTTTAACCATAACAAATGAAACACGCTTGAGCTCGCTGATTCTTTTAAAATTGAAAACAGATAAAATTATTTCCATGCAACCCAAGTCTCAGACAAGACCTAGTAAAGTAAGTAAAACGAATAAAAAACAAAGAAAGAAAGGACAAATTTCAAAGTAAAAGATAAAAAAAAAATGTATGAAATGATTAAAGTTACAAAATCAAATCAATGATATTAAAAAAAAATAATATGGATGCAGCTTTACTAAAAACAAGTTGGAGGCCAGTTGCTAGTTAGTTGGAGCAATCAATTAGGACTTTCAAACCTTTTCTTTCTTAACTTTGTAAAGAAAAGGATAAGATGTTTCGCACCTTTTTCCTCTTTAACATTATAGTCATTAAGTTTGGAAGATCACAAGTTTAATCTCATGAGGCACATTTTAAAGTGACCATGACCAGAAAAAAGATGGGGATTTTAAAACCTATTGAAAAATGATAGTATGACATCCTTTGTGGAATGGTCGAAAAAACTTTTTTATCAGTAAAAAGGGATCCGATTGAGCGTATAGATTGTTCCAGAGAGTGACAACATTTTCTTGTAAAAGGGGTTAAAATTCGTAGGGAAACAAACGTATCTATCTTTGGGACCCTATCTTCTCACGAACCGCACGACGCAGAAACTCGCCGAAGGTACCAAAAAAAACCGATAATTATCCGAGGATTCCATTATACGTAATCTGTACAAATATTGATAAAATATCTTAAAAATTACGGTTTAAAAAAAACAAAAATCGTGTTTTTCGGGGGTTTGCCTTTTGCGAGAAAAATTTAAGGATTATTTTTGTTACATTTTTTTGTTTAAAAATTACCGTTGTTTGCAATCGGTATATGAAGTTTAAGTTTGAAGGCATTAACTCAGTGCTCCTCAAACTTTCAATACTTGTGACCCACTTGTCAATCATAATTTTTATCGCCCCCCTTATACAATAATAATGTGTTGAATGCAATAATAATGCACTTTGGCACTAAAGCTACTATATGATCTTAATTATAAACCGTACAAATTAATAAGATAAGTATATTAAATTTTATATATGTTACTTTTCAGCAATATATATTTTATTTTTTTTCTTGAATTTTTAAATTGGAACAATTGCAAAATGCGATGGCTGCTTCGGAGACAAAATATAGATCTCAGCCAAATATAGAAAAAGTATTCAGAGTGTCGATTTCTTATCATAAACCTTTCTTTGAAAAACTTTCCTCCGCAAGACAAGCCCATGGAAGTCGCTAATACATATTAAACTTGCTCTTAATTTAGCATTAATAAATTAGTTATAAAATGCCTTGTGCAGCACTAATACATTAAAAGTGTACTGTCTGAAGTACCCGCTCTTCACACGTGTTCATTTTTTAAAAAAACTAAGACATTCTTGATATAATAGCTGAACTGTTAGGAGAGTAAACCCAAACGCACACGACAATGTTTACGAAAATGTAAAATGATGTTTTAAAATGAATGCTCATATTATAGTTAGTTTTTTTTAGCAGACTGTAATTTTAAGCCTCACAGAATGAGCATTTAGAATTAATGTTAAATATTGAGAAATAATATAAAATTCCGATGAAGAATGTGTAATTTTTAATATTTACTTTAAAATGTTTTATCCCGGTAGCAGGCACACACTCGATACTAACGTTAATGGTCTCGCGGGGTGAGTCACCCCAATCCTTTTTTTTTTATAATTATTTATATTGTACATGATACAAATCGTGATTACAGTGAATAATTTAATTAAGAGAAAGTATACTTACACACCTTGAAGGACTTTTCCCTTTTTCCTGTGTAACAAATAAAAAGTTTTGCCAGAATTAATGATTACGTGATCTGTGTGCACCGTGCAACCACTTCCGGGTTAAAAGTCTTTTCAATATAATAATATGGATGTTACTACTAAAAAAATTGTGTAAAACGTTTTTCATTATGCTTTACATGTTTGAGAGTACTCATAAAAATAAATCTTGGCCAAGTAATCCCCCAAAGTGCTCTCTGTGGTTTTAAAAATATCATAAAACTCTTTTACATGGACCCCCACAGAAAAACATTATTTACAATTTCCCTAAAAGAAAAACAAATACATAAGAGAGGGGTCATAACTAACTGTACCAATAACTTAGAAGGTCAAACAGATGTTGAGCAAATATATGCTGCTGCCTACAGCTATAATGTGTTTCAAAAATAATAACAGTGATGAATTTTTAATCTTCCTAAATTTTTTCGATTCTGGGTCAGGGTTTTGTTTTTTCTCTGAAAGAGTAGTATTTTAGATTTAAAAAGAAAACGTAATAAAAAAATCTCTCATCATGGGATTACAGCAAATCAATTGAAAGTTTTTTTTATTTGTTTATAGGGTCAAAGATAGCTAATTAGGTATTGAAGAAGTTTTTATTTTCGAGGCCGTATATCGCCAGATGATACGTATAAATTATATCAGAGTAAAAGTTCATTATTTATTGTGTCTGAAAGTATATTTTGTTTTAATTCATTCCAGTAAATTAATTATTTTTTAAATCTTTTGTTTTCGATATGCTCGTGCCCCCCTCGTACGGTTATCGCACCCCCCAGGGGGCACGCCCCACAGTTTGAGAAACACTGCATTAACTAAAAATGAAGCTCGAAAACAAAACTTGGAAGAAAAACCAATTTTAGAATAGCTTTGAGTTTGGCGGCAAAAACCTGTTTGGCGCCAGAAAACTCTTTTTCCACTTAGCCCTCTACGTTTGATGAAAGGTTACACTAGAAAAGAAGGTGCGCCTATATATATTTTGAAAATCACCAGATTTAGCGAAATTGAATATCAAAAAAAAAAATTTTTTTTTTTACAATTTTTCAAAACATACTCAAAATTTTATTTAAATACTTAATAACTTCTTTATTTATAAAAATAATCTCACGAAGCTTTTTTTTCCCATGTGTAGAACGATATTATCCGTAATCTGTACAAAGATAGAAAAAATTACTTAAAAATTACGGGTTTTTTTTAATTGTGTTTTTCGTTTTTTTCCCTTTTTGCTAGAAATATTTATGAATTATTTTTGTTAATTTTTTTGTTTAAAAATTACTGTTTCCAATCGATATAGGAAGTTTGAAAACATTAACTTAAATATGAAGCCCCCCCAAAAAATTAAAACTTAAACAAATAAAGCATTTTTACAATAGAAATAACTCTTCCTTTTATTTTGAAGGCCTTTCACTTCTTTTTCCCTACGATTTCACTGCGCGATTGTTTAACGCGCTTCATTACTAATTGTTGGATCTGGGTTCGATTTTGTAATTGTAAAAATTTCTACTGTTTTCAACATACAACTATTTTTAAAAAGGTACAATGAGTGAGTGAGTGAGTGTATATTAAAGTACCACTGTTCATTTACTCGATAGCTCTGATAGCGAGAAGGGAAAGGGGAATTTCCTTGACAGCATGTTATGCATTTAAAAATTTTCGTGCAACGCCGGGGGGAAATAAACCTATCTGACCAATAAAAGAACATAAAAAATTTCGAAACAGGGAATTTTAAGTTATAAATTCGGTAAAACCCGAGCAACGTCGGGCTAAGCGGAGGAGGGGGATGGGGTGGAAGTCATTTTGAAAAAGAGTATTAGAAGTGCTGATTTTGTGAAGGAAATGGAAAATTTATAAAAGTAATGAAAGCCCGTGGAACGCCGGGCCATGCAGCCAGTTTGATAATATTAACTGAGAGTGCTAAAGAGAGATTGTTAAAGCTGGTACAAAGATAACAAAGTACACAGCTCTATGAAACTGCTAGCCTGTGCGACCTCCATTATAGATTCACTTTATTTCCAGTCATTCTTAAAAAAAAATTTAATATCTTTTAAAATGAACTTTTACCCGTAAATAATCCCCGGATATTTAGTGCATTAAAAAAGTACAAATACAAACTTATTTTACCAAAATTTATAAGCAAAATGTTTTTACGAATATTTATGTCCTTTTTTTTTTCTTTGGATATTATACGCAATGGGTATAATAGAAAAAATTGATTATGCTGCGTTAATTTCACAGATGATTTCTCTTAAACAATAACAGCATTCAGATATTGAAAACACTTCAGATTTTGGTTTTTAATATCAATCCTCTCTCAGTAAAATAAAATACTGAAAGGGATCAAAACATTGAAATAAAAAGAGGTCATACTTAGGAATTCCAATTATTATCACTATCTAAATCAGTTCATTAACTAAATAAGCAAAACTTCGTTTTTTTTAGTAAAAGAAAAAAAAGTTGAATGCTTAAGTGCAGATGAAATTTTAATGTTGAAGTTTTTCAGCCAGAAATGAAGAACTTTAATAATGAAGAAAATATTCCATGGCAGGCAATTATTTTAACTGAATTCTTTTTTTCGAATCACGTGTTATTTAAGCATTTTGGTCGAAATAGATATTTACATTTTGATATGGAAGCATTTAATTGGCTACAAGTAAGGAAAAATAAATTACATGGTGGTGAGGTCCCTTGGAGAATAAGTGATTAAAAATGGTAAAAAGAAATTTTTCTGAAAACACCAAAACTGATTTCAATTTTTTGCTAGAAAAAGATACTTGCACTCATTTTGGATGAATGTTCAATTTATATTCTTCCTTTCTTACAGAGCTGATTGTTTTAAGGACTATTTAATATTTGTTTTTAGGATCCTTTTATGATTTTATTTATTCCAGTAGTTTTCTGACAGACCATTTCTTTTTATCTCTGAAATAATTACAGAATAAAAGATATATAAAAACATAATTTTACTTTATAAATGTTATTTGCTTAAACCACGAGAAGAATCTTTAATTTTGGTGTTAAAAATAATTTGTCATTGTCCTCTAAATGAATGTGCAAAACGAATCAATATTTTTCTTTATTTTGAAAACAACACAAACAGTAATATAGAAATAATACTTGCATAAAATTATTTGTTAAATTTAGGCATATTAGTATAAAATTTATATTTATTTTTAGGTGTTTGTTTTGAAAATGAGAAAATGAATTTTTTTATTCTTTTTATGATAATATCTCAATACGAATTGTTTATTTGTTAGTTCGTATTCTTGTTCCCATACTTCTATGATATTTTTTCTCCAATGAAATAAAAATCATTTGCTTAATATTAGCCTGCAAAACAGCGTTTACTTTAGTACACACGATTTTGAACAAATGACTCTTCCTTGTAAATTATTCAGTTCTTGTGATTCTTTTTGTGGGGATTTTATATTTCTAAATTCTGGCAAGAATCATATTCCGTTTGTATTTTATTGCGTTCTATAAAACCAATGGTTATGATCTACTCTTGTTTACTCATATCATTCTAAGTATTGCTTTCTTTGTAAAACAAAAAACAATGGACAGGACAAATTAGTGTAACGGCTTACAAAATAAAGTTTATTTTTGTTCTCCCAGAACACTACAGTTCGTTTTTAAAAGAAAAAAAGTACCACTTTGGGAAAGAATTAAGAACATAGAACAATGAAAGGTTTGGATATAAGAGCATTGTAATAAAGTACAGTTAGAGGAAAATCGTTTGCGCTGTTCGTTTGAACACCGCAATAACTTGCACAGCAAAGAGGTCAAAGCATTTCAACGTAGCTGTATTAGGACATTACAACAATGGGTATTTTTTTTATTACAATTAAGATTTTTGAATTTAATGTTTGTCCTTTATAGAATCAATGTCAACGAACCCACGGTCATAAAGAAATCAGTTGACAGAATAGTTTTTACCTGGTATAAGACAAATACATAGAAAAAACAGCTTTCAGTGGTTTATGTTATAGAGATAGTATCAATTATAAGCATAATTTGGTATGCTAATAATGTACAGTCTCTGCTAACTATTTTTTGTATAAAATATCCAAACTTAAGTAAGCAATAAATGTTTACATTATAAAACAAAACAGAAATTAGCTCTCTTACGGTTCGTTAGAAAGACTTTTAAGAAAAATCAATCATTATTATAATTAATTGCTATTACTGCTCAGGGAATTGGTCCTCTGTAATTAAGGAAAACCAAAGAATGTTTAATTGCTAGAAACTATTAATATATTTCTGTTTGTAATAATTATTTCATTATATATAATAAATACAAAGTATTTTATTGCTTAAAAAATTACCTTACATTAAGTCTATGATATCTTCGAGATAAAATATGTCTAATTATTTTAGTGGATAATAAAATATATTTTAGAGAGTATTGTTCTATTTTTAAAATACTCTTATTTCAACTTGGCACGTATTTTCGAGGAAATCCGGTAAAATGCATAACAATTCGTTGTAACGTTGTATTTATCTTTATAAAAAATTTTGATTAAAAAATCAGCTTGATCCTAGAATTAATGTGAAACCGTATTTTCGATAACTCGGCCACATCCTTTCAGGTGGTAAAAACCCATGTGCAGAATAGGCCAGAAAATGATGAAGACGTTAACACGTTAAGGATACCGTACAAACTTGTAAAATATCACGTAGTGAGGGACCAAAAGTTGTCTGAACCACCCTTTAGTGTTTTGAACAAGGTGCGTCGGTAATGGACTTACTGTTTTTTCGTCACCTTCGTGATGAAGAGGCAAAACGCAGAGTACGGTACGGAAGACAACAGGACATAACGTATTTCTTTAAAAAAATGTAGCTAGTTTTTGCAAAGTTGGCTACTTAATATTCATTATAGACACTTAACGCCTTCATAAACTATTTTTCTGACGTGTTTCTGATGAGGTAAATTATTAATTTTCATTTTCGTGTTGTAAGTGCTCTATGCTAGAGATGTGGAATCTTTTTACCATTAGAGGCCACATGAAAATTAGGTAATAATAAAGGATGCCGCATAGATTGATCTGTTATAGTTCTTCTTGAAAGAGGAAATTGTTTATATTTGGCAACTTTTTCTGGGTCTAACATACGCACTGCTTCAGCAATACATTCTTTAATTACTTCTACGTAGAAGTAAGTAAGAATCACCCAGTATATTAAGATGAATAAAGTTTCAGTTATAGTGAGAAAAATAAATTCTCCATATTTTTTGCAGTCGACGCTGTATTAACTTCGGGAAAACTAAACATTGTTCATCTCTTTTCATTTTTCTTCTTAACTCCTGGGTGTATTTTTTTTACCAAACCATTCCGAAAAAAATTTATATAAGTTTCTTTTCTTTTTTTATATTTATCTAATTTAGAAAATTTTAAAAACTTAGAATTCCAAAGCGAAATGTTCAATAGCATGACGAATAAAGTATTTCATTACAATAATCGAGATGTAATCCCAGATAGATTTCTTTTTTTCCCAAGTCTTACCATTCTGGTTTTAAAGTAAATATTTGGATAATCAAAGCAACCTTCTATTTATCAATATTTTTTATTTTTTATTTATTTATTTTTATTTTTGCTGTTTATGCTAAAACAAACATTCTGAATACAGCGTTATTCTGATATCAGTTTACGGCAACAAATACTCTTTCTCTTTTTTTTTTAGGAAAAATTAAACTTTTCTTAACACAATTTCTTTTTCTTATAGAGAATTTCTAATATCTTCTTAAACTTGAACTACAGGGTATCTCAAAATTATTGGGACAAGCTTTAAGGGGAGGTAGAGGGCATCACAAGGATTCAGATTTGCATAGCAACCTATGGTTGGAAACGTCTAGGTGGGATTATTCATAAGATCATTGGTGGAAACAGAGCAGGATTTTCGCAATCATTTGAGCTATCATCGCCCGAAGAGCAGGGCAAAATGTTTTACTAGCATCGAACTGGCAGTTGTGCACCTGATTTACGAATACAGTAGAACGTCGTTTATCCGAATCAATTGGGACCAGACACCGTTCGGATACGCGATTGTTCGGATAACAGAAAACCGAATGAGATTCATGCAGTATATGAAACCGGACACTACACGAACATTGAAAATCATCATATGCGGGAAACGTGCTTAAAGAAAAAGCAAAATAGGTACAAAATGTCACACTTTTACCTTTATTTTTGAAAATAATCACTTATTTTTCACTGTACCATTGTACACCTACGGGTTTTCGCTGCAAGGTCTGTTATTCTCTTTTTAACAACAGTAGTTGAGTAGGACAACACTCTAATTGCTGCTCGTCTCAGTCCATAGCTATCTCTAACGCAGAAAACACATCAGCATTTGATGGACCTTTGCTACTTTCGTTGTTGTCCTCGTCTTCTTCCGTTTCATCGTCGACAGGGTCGGATGCTTCTTACACAGAAGTCACAATCTCGTCATCATTTAGCATTTGAAATCCACAGTCTTCTGCATCGCAAGCCTTCCAGGTTTCTACATCATCTTCGACAACTGAAATTCCCCAAATATCCCTGACCTTGGGTTTTTCCGTCGCTTTTGGCCTCACACGAAACAACTATTGAGCATTGCACTGTTCGAAAACGTATTCATATACAACACATGTGGTTGATAAAAAAAAACTAGTCCAGATATTTGACGCTCCGGATAATAAACGTTCGGATAAACGACGTTCTACTGTATGCAGAAGGAAATACACAAGCAGCAAAAATATTGTATTTCAAAAGATTCCCCATAGAGAGATACACCGCATCGCTGGATGTCACAATTTGTGCGATTAGAGACAGGGACGTCTTAAGGCATAGGATAATTGAACCAGTTTCGTTTACGACTCAGCCTTAATAAGATCATAATTCGAATAATTTCAGAGATCAATTGTTATTTCCGGTTGTAGGTTGTATTCTACGAAAAACTGGGAATTTCGGACGACATTCCCAGTGATTTCCAAACGACTACATGTGATGACCGTCGTCCACGCATAGGCCTAGGCCTACCACCATGCACCATCATTACTCATTAAGTCAAAAGGCGACAATCGGTTGAGCAGGTTTGTGCGATTGTAAACCATGCACATTTATTTGTTTCTGGTTGTTGTTTGTAGGAGTATTTGACAACGTATGCTATGCACTGTTTACTCTCAAGGGTTATAGTTGGGGCCTACATTTGTGTAGAGGCCCAGGACCTACTTCTGTGTAGGGGCCCAGGACCTCAAGAAGCCTTAAGACGTCCCTGAATAGGGATCATTACGAGATAACAGAACTAGTGAGGGTGGGACGCGAGTGACTCGAACTCCCAGCTCGATTCAGCTTTGACCAATAAATATTTCAGATGAGCCCTGTCTTGTGTCTCTTCGTTTCTTGCGCGTGTCACATTATTTTCCCATGACGTTTCCGACCATGGGTTATTATGCAAATCTGAATTCTTGCGATGCCCCCTACTTCCTCTGCAAGTTTGACCCAATAATCCTGGTACACCCTGTATAAATAGCAGCTTAGAGTTACATGTTATTAGAATTACTTATTAGAATGCTACAAAACGCACCTGGACAAAAAAGTTTTAAAAATTCAGGCTTTTTGTTTACTTTCTTCCTTCTATTTTCAAAGTTATTTTTGTGTCCCTTTTCAGGTATTGGAAAAAAAAATTAAAAAACGCACACACACAAGTACAGTTTTTAATTTGTTTACTCTTTTGCGTGTTCAAAAATATTTTTGTGTTTGTTTTAGTTGTTTGTTACTTTTCAAATATTTTTGTTTTAAAAAATTTTATAAAAATATATTTTGCAAACCAGGGGAAAAAATTAAAATCGAACTGAAATTTTCTTAATTTTTTTTTCTTTCGGATGCAATAAATGCATTCGATTGTAAAATCTGGATATAATTTCAAATTTGATAATTAGGTAAGAATATCCAAATATTAAAATTATTTTAAACAGGTTTTTAAAATATGTATAAAATATTCTTATATATATTATACAAGGTTATTTATAATTCCCTCCAATGTTTCGAAGCACTATAGTAAAAAAAAACTGAGTACAGCAAAAAAGGACATTTGAAAGAATACAGAAAATATACAATATAAATTTTATTTACATATTTTACAAGCATTCTGTGTGTGTGTGAAATCTTGATTACACGAGATACATTAATGCAGCGTTTTTCAAACTATTGGGAGCGCCCCGCTAGGGGGGTGAAAGTCTTTCGTGGGGGCGCGAACATATAGAAAAGTCAGAAATAAAAGGTTATTTAAAAAAATTATTAATTTACTGGAAGAAAGCAAAACAAAGTATATTTTGAATTATAAAAAGAAACATAATACTTATCCTATTACTTAAAATATTTATTACTTAAAAGTAACGCATACAAAATTTAATACTTATATTGATAATTTGTATGGTTTATAATTAAGGTCATATATTGTAGTTTTAGCGCTAAAGTACATTACTGCATTCCATACATTGTCATTGTATGGGTGGGGGACGCGATAAGAATTATAATTGAAAACTGGGTCACCAATATTGAAAGTTTGAGAAGCACTTCGTTAATGCGATAGTCCAGTTCTTGCCGCACGGTACTATCAACGTTTTTAACAGCACGTGTTATCATTTTATGCCGTTAGTTTTGTTACATCCCGCAGCAAAGGTGTCATGAAAATTTAGTCTTATGTAAAAGACAAAGTTTTTGGATAACATGAAAAGGATAATACGGGCTGTCAATAACTTTCATGGTACCATATTGAGTAGAGTGTGGCAGGAACTAGACTATTGCATTAATGTATCCCGCGTAAACAAGATTTCACACACAGAACGCTTTCAAAGTATGTAAATAAAACTTGAATTGTGTTTCTGTATTCTTTCAAATGTTCTTTCTTTAGTATACTAATCTTAGTTTTTTAATTATAGAGCTTCGAAACCTTGGTTAGAGTTAGAGTTATATTTATGTTACATTATAAAGTTGTGTGAGGGTTATTGGTGGTGGACATCGTAATTTATAACCATGGTCAAGTGACGATGAAGACCCTGGCACCCTCTCTCCTAACTTCTACACCACGCCAACGAGAGGACGTTTGAACCTCGACATATTTAACGTTCATCGTCCCCTTCTTCACGACGAGTCTTCAGCGGTACAAGGCTCGAACTCATGACATGCCTGCCATAAATCCATGACCTTGACCACTAGGCTACCACGGCAAATTCGAAACCTTGGAGGGAGTTACGAATAACCCTGTAGGTATTTACCTATGTGCGTCCTTATTGCTGACACTTTTTTAGTTTTAAACAGACAAAGCACGAGCTGAGATTAGTGCGGTACATGAATGGCTGGATTGCTGAATCCAAAACGCGTGATTAGCATTTATCATGTGAGTATGACGTCACATGATATTCTTTGGGATAAATGAATATATGATCATCATGCAGCTAGTTTTGCCTCCAGGATAGAAAACATAGGTTGACGATCACGCCTCGTATACGAATTTCTCTTTTCGCTCATTTTCCAAATAAAAGACAAAAAAAAAAATGGAGCAGAAAGTATGAATACATTAGACATTGTATAAGGTAACAAATAAATGGAAAAAATGTGTTAGACATTTTCAGATAGAGTCGCCAAAAATCAAACTATTGTCGTCAGCATTTTACTTTTCAACAATTCATTCGAAAAATGTTCCACTCCTTTTACCCACTGAAATACCATTTCGCCCTCATGGAGATATGTTTAAAATTGCAGGAACTTTTTTTCCAATTCAACTTATATACGGGTTTTGAATTTTGGGTAAATTTTTGAAGACAAAGTTCATTCTTGGCTTATATTCGGAAATATACAGTATTGCTGTTTGAAGTTGCAATTTTTTAACTTTTAATTGAAGCAATGATTTTTCTCAGTACATTTTTTATAAAACGATTAGATTTTTTCACCCCACACGTAGAATAAGCTTCACAGAGAAACAGTTTTTCCAGTGAAAGGCATTAGAGATGCTCTTCCACACATCAGGTGACAATCGATACCAATTTTCTCTTTCCGTTCTTCGCTACCAGAAATATAATCGCGTTTTCACTCGAGTTGATCATGTAACAAATCAGTTCGAATCGACTAACTGGACCTGTAAAGATGTAAAACATTCCAAGTTCAGTGTCGGACCTCAGTCAAGGTCAGGAGTTCAGGATGGTTTCTTTTTTGGTGCCTCCATCATAACGTGACCTGCATTCGGGCCGTCGGAGTTGATAAAACCCCGAGGAATCACGTGGATCTGAGGAAAAACCCACTTCTGCAATCGGCTCTTCAGTTCACTCGCAAAATAGGAAGCGGATGTAAGGCATTTCGGCCGCAAAGGTAAGATTTCAATTTGTTGTGCGATATTGGTCATGTTTAAGGTGTTGTAATTTTTATCCCATTCTCTCGAATGAGTATTTTGGTGCTGTTAAAATTTCTAAAATTAAGGGGACATGGTACAATCAATTTACACAAAATTTTTTAACTTAATGATTTTCATAATTTTTTTTCGGTTGCCTCCTATGTGAATGTATGATATAAAACAAATTCTGCGCTCAAAATTTCGTAAAAGGCAAACCATTTAATTTTTTTTAAGGAAAAAACTTGAAACTTATGAAGGGATTGGTATTCGTACAGTACTTTTTTTATGAATGCTTATTGAAAATTCCTTAAAAAATGTGTACATTCTAACCAATTATTTTTAAAAAACTAAGTATTGCTTTTATTGAAAAATGCATACCAACTTTTATTCCTTGCATTATTAGCAACAAGTGAAAAAAAACTTCCAAGTGTTAAGTACAATTAAAAAAAAAGCCTTAGCATTTTAAATGAAGACAAATTAGCTATTTTATCTTTCTGAGATAAGTCAATTTAAAGTTTTGATTTGCCATTGGAATGTGAATAAAAACAAATGTAAAAGTTATCATAACTCTGCGTTTTTTAAACTTGGAGCTTTCACATTTTGTGAGTTTGTAGAAAAGTATATAAAAAGTAATTTAGGCTACAAAAATTAGATTTGATTTTTTGACCGATTTTTCTCAATTGAATCGTACTGTGTCCTCTTAAAATGTTTCGATATTAATTCCCTCGTTTTGCGTAATTTTGGTGGCCCTTTTGAAAAAGAAAAGAATATTCTGGAAATATGCTATGACAGCATATGTTATTAATTTATACATTTTTTGTCGTGTAATGTTATTAATTTATTTGTCTTGACATTATACATTTATTTAAGGTATCCGACTACGTTCGGAATCGTGATTTTAAAAAAGCGTATAAATGGATAATTTTCATGTTATTTAGTGTCGCTTAAATTAGAATACATGTATAAAATTCTTTTAATGACATTTTGACAAAAATGTATTTAAATAAAATATTTTGGCAAAAATATTAACTTAGAATAACATATTTTCAAAATGTTCTCCTTTTATAAAAAAATGCTTCTAAAATTATAATATTTTGCTTATATAAAGTAAAGACTTCTACATAGTCTGAACTTAGATTTTTGAAAAATTCACATTATTTTCAGTTACCACCAATTGAAATAATTATCGGCGTTTTTTTCTTTAAATTTCTTCCCTCTATTGTCGTAAAACATGGATAAACCTAAGTTATATACGTACTTCGAATTAGCGAGAGGTTCGTATTATCGAAAGTTCGAATTATCGAGAGTCGACTGTATTTCAAAAATTCTAGTTGAGCCTCTGTACAGAGGTCTGAGCTTTATACAGGCAAAATATTATTATAATAGAAGCATCTTTCATAAAAAAAAATATTGTGAAAATGGGTCATTCTATGTTCATTTTTTGTCAAAATATTGTACTTAAATAATTTTTTATTGTAATAATATTCTTAGAATAATATTTTACATACGTTTTGTATATCATAAATATTATCCATTTATACGCTTTTGAAAATCACGGTTCCGAACGACCTTAAATAATAACAAAAAAAATTAAATAATGGAAAAAAACAATTTAGAAAATTTAGTAATTTATTTCATTATTGAGAAATCCAGTGGAGCAAAAAAGCAAGTTCAGTATGTAGCCCAGAATTTAATCAGCTTGTCTGGACTTAGGATTAAAGAGTAGGGATGAATATGTTTTAAGACGCTAACTTTCCTCTTTTTTGCTCATTACTACTGGGCAAAAAATATGATTTTTTTTTTATTAAAGTAATGGAAGAGAAAAATAAAAACATAAGCAAATAAAAAGCAGCAAATGTTTTTTATTGAAATTTATACATATAATTCTTAATAAACTGTACTTGAGAAACTGAAATGACAAAAAATTATCTGAAATTTTGAATTTATATATATATACATATCCAAACTTGCTACTAAAACAATAAACATACTTCTCAAAATTTTTAAAGTCAAAAAAGGTATATGTATATATATATATATACAATACTACATCTTCCTTGTAGTCCAGTGGTATAGGCAAATATAGGGGAGGTTGGCTGACCTTAAAGCAGAGTTTCTCAAACTGTGGGGCGCGCCCCCTTGGGGGGGGGCATGATAACTTTACGAGGGGGCGCGTGCATATTGAAAAGTTCAAAACAAAAGATTTGTTAAAAATTATTCATTTAGTGAAAGTAAACACACAAAATACATTTGGACATAAAAAGGTAATAAAATACACATTTACACTGATATATTACACTTATAAATGTATCGGTGCTACACAATATATTTTATAATTAATTTAACAATACTAAGTTAAGAACAAGTTTAATAATTACCAGTGACCCCCCATGGGATTGTCATACATAAAATTAGGCACAAAAATTAACACTTATCTTAATCATTTGTACGGTTTATAATTAATTCCTTAACTGCCGATTGAAAGTCAAGCGATTGGTTTCCCAATACCAACCGTTTTCTACGTAGGCACGCGTATGGGCTGTATTTGGGGGAGCGAAGAAATAAAGAAGTAGACAATCTGTGAAATAAGTAAATCCTTCTCAAACATTGTCAAGGTCCTTTTATTGCATTCCAAAGCTTTCGGAATAATTTGATGGATAGCAGTGCACAAAAATGATCGTACTTCGGAAAAACGTATATATACGTCCGTACAATTAGCGCTTTGTCTGAGCAAGACGTATATATACGCCAGTGGCACTTAAGAAGTTAAAGTCGTATTGTAACTTAAGCGTCAATGTATAGTATTATTGAATTCATAATATTGTTATTGTATGAGGGGGCGCGAGGAAAATTATGGGTTGAATATTGGGTCGTGAATATTGAAACTTTGAGAAGCACTACCTTAAAGCTATATTTAACTCTGCAATCTTAGTTCATAAAACTAAACGATTGCTATTATACTACTAAGCCTATGTCATTTTTGACTTATACTGTCTTGGTATATATATATATATATATATATATATATATATATATATATATATATATATATATATATATATATTGGATTAAAAATAACTGTATGAGCTTGTCTTGAGAAATGATGATTCAAGAGAAACTGATCGTTGAATGAATTTCTGTTTACAGCGTAGACTATTGAACTGATTTGAATGCAATAAAATGCATCTTAAAAAAAAGGGGGGGGGCATCGGAAGCATTTTTTATTAAGAATTAAGAATTTTCTTCCGATATTTGAATTATTTTTGTGATTTTTCTAATAATTTATTTATGGAATTTCAGGTTTTTAAGGAATATTTAGAAATAATTTCAGAAATCGAAGGAAAAAAATATATAATTTCACAAAAGTCTCTGTTATTTTATACTCTTTGGGATAAACATTCGAATCTACGCTCTGGTCTAGGTTAGAAAAGAAAAGTAAAATTTACATATGATTAGTATTACGCTTGCCTATTCAAATTAGCCGCGGTAGGCAAGAGTTTTAAATTTGGTAGACCTTCAAGTGCTAATTTTTTAGATTGGTTACTGATAATTTTACTTGATTTGATTCATTAAGACTTAAGCCTTTCTTTAAGCCTTCTTCTTTCAAAGCACTATAGCCGGTTACCGGCTAGGGATGGTGATCCGAGATTGATTAATCGAAAAATCGATTTATCGGACCAAAAAAATCGATTTTTAAATCGATATGTACCATTGAATCGATTCAGCGAATCGATATT
Organism: Trichonephila clavipes; assembly: GCA_019973935.1. Taxonomy (NCBI): domain Eukaryota; kingdom Metazoa; phylum Arthropoda; class Arachnida; order Araneae; family Nephilidae; genus Trichonephila; species Trichonephila clavipes. The sequence continues at coordinate 877,274 of BMAU01019618.1, forward strand.
TCATCCAAGAAAATCGATATTCGATTTTTTTTTTCCGTTTTGGTAAACACCATAAAGTTGGTAAAAGCCATAAAAAACGAAGAATTTAAACACTATTTATCGTAGGCAGTTGTGCACTTGAAGTATGATCATATACTTTACTAGCAAGAACAAAAAAAAAAAAAACTCTTTTTGTCATCACGTTCACTCAATAGCCATGATAAATGAATATCGTGGGATCATCTGTTCCTTGTGAGCGCCTTTTTGATGTGTAACATCTTTCCTCTCGCTTGCTGGATATTTGTTGGAGTGATTTCGTGAAAAGGAACGGATGTGTGTAACAGGAAGTGACGAAAGCGTGCGCTATTTGATTTGTCCGATGAGAGCTTGTGGTGACGTACAGCGCATCGGGGTACAGCTCTAGTAGCCATCAAGCACTCGAGCGTTTGACTCTAAATTCACAGTCTGTAAAATCTACCCCTTAATTGCAAGAATCTTTATATTAGAGCATAAAAATAAATTGCTTATCTACACACTAATCCTAAGACCAGTTTTAACCAGTATGCCGCGCCAATCTGGGCACATGCAGCTAAAATTCATATTAATCAAATTGAAGTTTCTCAAAGCATCATCCTCCGACAAATATTAAAAGCTCGATGGTTCATGAGGAATAAGGACCTCAGATCCGTGAGCAAAATGATGTCTATCAGACAATTTATCAAAAATTAGTAACTAACTTCTTTCAAAAAATTGCTAACTCTAATAATATTTCGATCTTGGATATTAAAAAATATATCCCTGATCCTAATTTCAACAGACCCAATAATATTCTTTTGGATCCTGTCTTCAATTAAAATTTTTAATTAAATTCATTTCACTCTTCTCACCCAACTTAAGAGTTTACTTTAACTCCCTCCCCGATCCTTCGTAACCTAATGGTTATAGTAGCTGACTCGCAATGAATCGCCCCAGGTTCGATTCCCAGGAACTCGCTGTTTTCAAATTTACTTCAAATCACATTAACTTTCCCTGGAAAATTATTTATCCAGATCAAATTTAAATTTACACGTTCTTTCCTATGTTTTCAAAATGTATTTTTTTTCTATTAGCTTTTAAAAAAGCTGTTTTTCTGATTTCAAATCATTCAATGTTTCTCATTTCTACAACGACTGGAGTTCTAAGCTGCTTTCCCATTGGTCAGGCTTCATCTCGTCCACCCACTGATCGAAATTTGTTTTCATTCTAACTGCTTGCACCGTTTTTAAAGGTATTTTTCTAGCACTTAAAGCATTTTAGTAGTTTTAAATTTTAATTTTTTACTCTCATATAAGTATATTTTACTTTTTAAGTACTTTTTTTATTAACAAAGGGGAAGAGTGAGTTCGTCACAGTCACTCAAAATCCTAATAGCTCGGAAGAACTAGATACTCTGGTCATCCACCCAATGATACTCTAAATCCACTTCGCACATACCAGTAAGTCTTAGACTTCACCCAGGATAAACTTGCGATCCTTACGCTCAATTGTCAAAGGGCTCATCAAACAGATTTCGACGACGTTGTTTCATGAAAATGTTCGTTACTCATGTTGTCAGAGACGTGGTTAGATAATGACGAACGTGTTTCGATACCTAACTTCGATTGCTCCGTACAGTTTAAAAGACCGGTCGCAGATTTTCTGTTGCGATCTATCGCAAACAGAAAAACTCACATGTTGTGACTCCTCATATGAACATTACTTACCTTCACACAAGTGGACTGGGTATTGTTAGTAACGATATTGGGGGACATATGTGCGGCAGAATGCTTATTTGAAAACGGACAAACAGTGATTTCGGTGGTCGCATACATTTCTTGAAATCAAACGCTACACAAAATTAAAGATTTCCTCTGCATTTTGTACTTTTACCATATACCGAAGGTGGTTCTGCTCTTTTAAAGAAAACTATCACTCGCTTCCCATGATTTTGAGGGGTGATTTTAATTTTAATTTCAGTTTGCCAAAATCTGAGCCGCTCATAGCTTTTTTGAATGATGAATTCAAGCTCGAAATGAACGCAAATCAAAATGTTTCGACAACTAACAGTGATACTGTTATTGATGCTGTTTTTCAACGGTTTTTAAATACTATGAAATCCCAAGTATATGTGTCATATTTTAGTTATCATAAGTCTATTGTCTCCGCTCTTTCCCAAATTGGTCAAGAATAATTATTTTTGATTAAAAAATTGCATTACTCCTTGTGTTAATTAAATAAAATTTTCCGTTAAGGTATAATTATTTGATAGAAAATTATTTCCAAGCATACTCAATTCATTTTTTCAGGATATAAGTTACTATTGCGTATTTACTAAGATAACATGTTCTTTTTTTGATTGCCGGCAACAGCGCATGTGATCAGCGGAATCACTTGGATCCCAGTAAACTTGAGAGACTGTTGTTTTTAAAAAGTTTAGGTACTAAGCATTGGGAACTATAACTATATAAACTATTTTCTAAACTTTAATGCAACAAATACATTTAAAAAATAAATGTCTTCTTTTATACCTCATACTTTGATAAGGTAATAAAAATAATTGTAATTGTCGAATTCCCTGAACTAAAAAATCCCCTGATTTTACTGATAAAATTTTTTTTATTATGGTATTTTTTTGTTTTTATTTTTCATAAAATGGATTTATATTTACATTGCAAATGCAGACTTAAAAAAAATCGATTTTTTGTGAATCGATTCATCATGTTACGATTTGAACCGATTTAAAAAATCGATCTTTTTCGGGAAGAATCGCCATTCCTATTACCGTCAAGGCCTGCCTCAGTCAGCTTAGACCAAAATTTTTCGACTCACGGATCCCTTAGAATAAGATGTTTTCGTAGAACCCCATTCCCCACCCTCTTCAACGAATATATCTTAAAATAATATTTAAAGTAGATCGACAGGTTATATAGGTACTTTATGTAAAGACAATTGAAAAATTATTGCGTATTTGTTACTAAAAATTTAAATCTAATTTCAATATAATTTATTCATTAATAATATAAATTTGTGATTCAAGTTTCCCCTAGCCATGTATTAAATTTAGTAACTGGAATATGTGCTTGCATTTTTTGCACAAACTGTTGGAATCTAAGTCTATAGAAATGATCTACTAAAGAATCTAATATTCTGTGTTTAATTTCTTTCTATATTTTGCTTTTGTAGCCACTCACATTGAAAAATATTTTTTACTTAAGTACATTGTTCTGAATGGCATTAAAATGTTTATTGCTGCGTGTGAAATTCTGTGTATTTTGAATGAATTTGCAACTAAAAATTCAGGAGCTGTTCTTACTTAAATTTTGATTTTAATGTCGAATCTGTTAATAAGTCGATAAGATGTTCCTTTTCCTTCATTACAGGTGTTCTTTTTTTTTTCAAAAAAGAAAAAAAAGGTGCATTTTGCATTAAAAAATTGGGTTTTTTTGTAAAACATTGTATTAATGAGCATAAAAGTATTTCATAAATTCTGGTATATTAAACAATAGAATATTCATAATATGTTAAATGCAAAGGAAGGAAGGTTCGTTCGGGGTATCTTCCGTTCTGAACGAATGCAAGTACTTTACCGATCACGCCAAGACGACGTCTCCACATGATGTTGGTACTAATTCATATGGATATCACACCGCCACATACTCCCCTGCCAGTGTTTCGGCAAATAGGCGAACGAACGATACCATATTCGTGGCGAGCATGTAAGCAGTTGCGTCACGTGCGACGGTTTAATTGCGCCATTTGTGTGAGACGGCTTGAGAATTGCGTCATTTGTGTAAGACGGCTTAATTGCGTCATTTGTGTGAGACGGCTTGAGAATTGCGTCATTCGTGTGACGGTTTGGTTGCTTTTGTGGTGGATAGATGGCACCACGACTGTGGCGCGTGAAGGATGCGGCTCACTTTGCACGGCCAGGGTCATCAATGAAGGAAGGAAGGTTCGTCTTGGCGTGATCGGTAACGTACTCGCATTCATTCGGAACAGAAGGTACCCAGAACGAACTTTCTTTCCGACAAATGTAAAGTTTTATCATGTACAAGTAAAATGTTCAGTTTCTTGATGACTGAAATGAGCTTTAGATACTGGTGGTTATACAAACTTCATAAAGAACGTGAATCCATTTTGTTTACACAATTATAGTTTTCTTTTTGATTTTATTGTGACTCGTGGAGCCCCTGCTCATGCCTCGTGGAACCCCAGGGTTCTATGGAGCACAATTTGAATACCACTGGTTTAGCCCAGCGACCAGTGGTCGCCAAACTTTTTGACCTCACGGACCAGTAAATTCATAATTTAAATCCCGCGGACCACTAATAGGATTTTTTAAGTGTTAAATATATTTATTAAAAAAATGTAATCCAAGAACACACATAAAAAGTACCTAGTTAATAAAAATAAAACTATTAATTGAAACCAAATTATGAAAGCTTTATTAATAAACCATAATAAAATAAACAAAAACTGTAAAAACAAAGTAATGAAAAAATGGTTTATCAAACTTTTAGCATTATGCAATCCTAGTGCGATGGATGTTCCTGCTTACTTGAAATAAGGTTGTGGAAGTTTGGATCCAATGTTGTTACTGCAAGTCACATAACTGCATTTATTTCAATTTGAGATCAGTACCGTGTTTTGATGGCTGTGACGGATGAAAATGCCTTTTCACGTAAATAAGTTGTGGAGAATTGAAGCAGAATTTTTATCGCCTGTTCACTAAGAAAAGAGACTCTCTTTATGGAAAGCCAAAACTGAGGATGAAGGGAATTTAAATTTGAGAGTTTCGTCGGACTATATGTCGACGAGCATTTCTTTTACATGCCTGCTCAGATTGTTATTCTGAGTTTTCGGTGCAAACGGATTTTTTATCCACATGTTACCATGACTGAGATTATCATTCTTTGGGTGATAATGAGCAAAAGATTCTGTAAGTGATTCCAAGTGTTTTTAATTAGGTTTACGCCTTGCTGCATCTTAAAACATAACTTAGCGTGATGAGTAAATATATTCCACTTTTTGCTAGGGACCATCAAAATTTCCTCACGGACCACCACTTTGGCGACCTCTGGTTTACACCATTTTGATCTATTTGATGCTATGTTCTTCCATTGGTTAACTACCAAGTCCTTCAACCACTTTTCTACTTCATCCATCCACCTTGTCTCAGTCTTCCTCTATCCCTCTGGAGTTTGAAAGTTATTTTCTTTACAGGATTTTCAACGCTATATTGAAACCCTTGTCCAAACCACCTTATTTCAGCAGCCTTAATCACTTTGACTATGTTGGATTCTCTGTATTTCGATTGGAGTTCAAGGTTGTATCGTATTCTCCAGATTCCGTTTTCTCTAACTGCACCAAAAATTTTTTGCAAGATTTTTCTTTCGAAAGTCATCAGTTTCTCTTCGTCTTCTTTGTTAACTGTCCAGCATTCACTGCCGTATGAAACAATTGGTCTTACTAGAGTCTGGTATAACTGTATTTTTGTTTTGCTACTTATATACATATTTAGATTTAAACAGGTTTCGCAACCTATGATAATATCTGTTAGCCATCTTGATTCTGTTTTTGATTTCAATTTTTATGGCATTACTATTATTTACAATAATGCCTCAGTATTTAAACTGACTCACTTGTTCAAATTCATATTCATTGATTTTCAGTGGCTGTAGATTTGAGACTGTGTTTGTTATTACCATGAATTTAGTTTTTTCTTCGTTGACCGTCAATCCTATGTTTTTTGATGCTGTCTCGAGTGTCCTGAAAGCCTCTAGTACAATCTTGTGCTAAATAGTATGCAGCTTATAGTACAGTGCTAAAATACTGAATTACTTTGCTTTTTCTCTATAATATTCTTATATGCCCTTCAAAAATATTCCTTTTGCAGGTAAATCCATTATTTTTTCGACTAATAATTGACAAATATTTAAGAAGTTATTTGTTTGTAGATGATAGGAAGGTGGATTACTTTCGGAATTTTACTATTTCTGTTTTTGATTGTATATTCATGTAATGAATAGCTAATTCTCACATTTTAATGGAACAAATTTAGCTATTTTGTTTAATCAATTTTAAGCTAAAAAATCTAATTTTCCATTTTCATGCGAAAGTTGAATAAAAAATGCTCAGCCTAGCGCTTCCAGATGCTTCAATATGAGTTTAAAACCAGTTCCTCAGTTTAAAATTTAGAATACGTCCTTTACTGTCTTTTATCAAAATGGCGAGTATTTTGGGTTACAAATAATCGCAGACGATAATAAAAAAAAAAGTTTCAGAACTCTTAATTTTTCCTTGCGATATGTGACATATACGAATAATTTCACTTCATGAATAATATTACATACTTCCTGTGAAAAATCCACAGAAATATTTTCGTGAATCAGATTGTTTTGAGATTTTAAGTTTGTACAGAATTTTAATGTTAGAATTACTCGTGTTCAACCTTGGAAGTTCTTATATGCTACATTCCAATCTTCTAACGTGATGACTGAACCAGCAGACAGTTTATGCATAGAAAAGGATCTGAAACAGTTAAGTTAGATATATTTTGTTAGAATTAATCATTTATAGAAAATCTAAAATCATTTTATAAAAGCATATTACATTCTTTTCGAATTTTATACGTATTTTGTTTTTTATATTTTCATATATTGAATCATGAGGGCATATAATAATCTATCATTTATTTTGTTCCAATTTATTTTTATACTTAATTTTCCTGAAAGAAGGGAAAACAATTAGCATTAACCTCCAATCAATAAAAATTGAATCAAATTTTAAACATGCAGTGTTTGTTCCCCCCTTATTTGAATTGTCGAACTTCTTTCGGCGAGTATAGTAGCTTTATAAGAAATTTTTACTATCGGAATTTTTTTATTTGCTGTTCAAGAAACTGTACACTTTTCTATGCATATTATACATTTGTATTCTTTACAAGTAGATAGTTTCCGAATTTTCAAACAAGTAAAGAAATGCTTGTTTATTTATATAATGTTTACCTCTTCCTAAATTGTTTCTACATTTTGGTAATACAAAAAAAAAAGATTAAGCAAAGAATTATCAGTATTAGGTATTCAAAGAATCATTTTTATCTGTTATTATCCGTAAATAACTTGAGGGTTTAGCGATTGTTTTTACATCAGAGATAGTATACTGAATAATGAATAGTAATTCTGCAAGAATATCGAAATAAATAAACGAATAATGTGTAAAATTATGATAGAAACAGTGAAATTTAAACTGAAAAGTAATGAGATAGATAAAATGGAAATAAAACTATCAAAAATATTTATTAATGGTTAATTTCTAATGACAATTCAGTGCTACAAAGCGTAAATTTTAATTTTTAAATGGATTACATGCCATTAAATTTAGTTATAAAATATCTTGTTGTGAATTTCAAATTAAACATTAAATTAATTATAAAAATTCTTACAATACGGAAGACAAATCATAACGATGGCAACATTTTTTATTATTCCTTTTGGAACGATCTCCCCCCCCCCTTTTTTTTCACGAATTACAGTTACAGAAGCTGTTACTACACAGCAGAAAATAAAATTATAAGAATATAATTAATGAATTGTGTTACCACATGATTTTTATAAAACTATAGAAATTAATAACATAGTGCATAAAACATTGCGCATAATTGGTACACAATAAAGCTATTGTATACAATGCTACTAAAAAAATATGATGAAAAATGCTAGAAATAGTATAATTAAAACAATCACGAAAAATTTTTTTTTTTCTTTTTAACATTTTAAGGTATCCGACTACGTTCGGAACTGTGATTTTGCAAAAGCGTATAAATGGATAATATTTATGATATTTAGTGTCACTTAGATTACAAAATGTATATAAAATTGTTTTAAGAATAGTATTGCAATAAAAAATTATTTAAGTACAATATTTTGACAAAAAATGAACATAGAATGACCCATTTTCAAAATATTCTCCTTTTGTGAAAAATGCTTCTATTATAGCAATATTTTGCCTGTACATAGCTCAGACCTCTGTACAGAGGCTCAACTAGAATTTTTGAAATACATAACTTAGAAGTGGGTTTATCCATGTTTTACGACAACAGAGGGGAGAAATTTTAAGAAAAAAACGCTGATAATTACTTCAATGGGTTGTAACTCTGAAAATAATGTGAATTTTTCAAAATTCATAGTTCAGCCTCTGTACAGACGTCTGAGCTATATACAGGCAAAATATTATTATAATAGAAGCATTTTTCACAAAAGGTGAACATTTTGAAAAAAGGTATTCTAAGTTAATTTTTTGCCGAAATATTGTATTTAAATAAATTTTTTTGTCAAAATGTCCTTAAAACAATTTTATGCATGTATTCTAATCTAAGTGACATTAACTATAATGAAAATTATCCATTTATGCGCCTTTTTAAAATCACGGTTCCGAAAGTAGTCGGGTACCTTAAGAATTTTATTTAAGAACTGAGAAGGGCTGAGCAGAATGACTAGAAATTTTAATTTTACTTGAACTTGTTGAAAAAAACTTGTTATATATTGACAAATGGCAATAGCAACAACAAAAAATTGCAAGTATTTTCTTTTATACCGAAACAGGTGATTCTTCTATCATAGTAGTATTACACACTTGCTCTTTTACACGGTTCAAAAAAGATTATTAATATAATTTTGGAGCATTCGAAGAATTTGTCAAATTTTATACTGTAAAATTAAATTAGATTTCAGTACTAAGTTTTAAAATCATATATATATATATATATATATATATATATATATATATATATATATATATATATATATATATATATATATAAACATTCTATATTCTGACCTTCAAAAAATACCAATCTTTGAAGTTCCGGTCTGATTCAGTTTCGTTTGGAACACGAGAAACATTGCAACATTTTAAAACTCGCCAAAGACATCTAGCGGTCAAGAAAACATTTTTATTCTTGGAAGCGTAAGTTATATTAAATAATATTGTGGCATCATTATCGTTCCTAAATTAATTCGTAGAATCAGTAAGTTGTGACCACATTTACAATTGAAATGTTTACCCAGAATGTGGAGCAAATTTTTTTCGGTTCTTCTTGTGGGTCAAAGATGTCATTTTGGAACACTATTAAAGAAGTTTTCCCTCGCATCAATGCAGCCCATTTCTCTGGAATTTTCGCTTTAATTACAAGTCATTAGAATTGAGTTTTCACTGTAATATATGTTTATGCCCTATTTGCAGATGCATGAAAAAAATCAGAATTAAATAGTAAAAAATACCAATTGTATTGTCCACATTACATTTTAAGATGAAAGACGATAGTTTTTTTTTTTTTTTTTTTTGTAGCGTAGAGTATTTTTTTAGCAGACGATTTCATAAAAATCTACTTACAATATTCCACCCAAATAGAGTAGTTAATTTGATGCTGAACAAGATATTAGTAGATTTGTTTTAAATAACTATGTGGTGAAAAAAATTATTTTGCCATTGAAGAAGAAGCTGCCTTTAAATGTAAAGTTCACATAATTCAAATCCAAATTTAATTTTTATTTCTTGTGGGGAGTTTAACAACTTAAAAATTGCAATAATTAATGCAAGTCGATGTGAGTGATCATTAAATATATATTTACCTTTTTTTATTGCTATGCACTCTTAAAATTAAAGGAAAAACTTTAATGAATAGGGAATTTTCATATAAGTATAAAGTTTATATAAAATTATATATAAAGTTTTTTAAAAACCATCTAGTCATTAAGATCTTGGCTATGAAATCATGCATCAAATTTACGTTAAGAAAGAAAAAAAATATTTCGTATTAACACTTTTACGACTGAGGGGAATATTTTCTCCCCGTTTTAAAATTGGCAACAGTTGCGTTTAATTATAACATTATATGCACTTTTTATACTGATTGTCAAAGTGGAACGTATAACGAATACGAATATGTAACGGGAAATACTCTGTTCTGTTTTAATTTTTTTTTATTGTGTCGTGTAGTAATATATTACTGTGTTTTCTCACATACTTTTATGTTATTCGGTAAGTATAATTTTGTATAATAATGAAGTATATTTGAACAAATGAAAGCAAATGCCAGATAATAAATATAATTCTATGGGAATAATTTTATTCAATTCCCGTAAAATTAAACACACACATCTTTACATACTCTTCTTATGATTTTTATTTATTTTAAGCCTAAGTAAACTAAAATAAACAGTTATTTACTAATATTTACTCTCAGCAATAGTATGATGTGATGTAAGGCTTAAAATAACTGAGTATTAAACTAAATGAGTTTTATATCAAAACATATATAACTACTCTCTCTCTCTCTCTGTATATATATATATACCGTAAAGTCCCGCACCTATACTTTCAGGATGCATTTTTTAATTTTTAGATGTATTCGCCATATAACACGCACCCCATTTTTTACGAACGAACCTGAAATGTACGTGTGCAGTTCTATTATATTTTGTTTGAAGTCATTTATTAGAGGTATTATATTAAGATTTTTAAAAAATAGTATACTTCTAGAATTATTAGGTATGTCGATTCTTTTAAATATACGGTGTTTTGATCTTTGTAGAAGTCTAATTTTTTTTATGCTCTGCTTTTTTTTTTTTTTTTAAGCTAACATTTTTATACCCAGCGTATAACGCTCACTCGTAAATTTCGTTATTATTTTTTTATGTTAAAAATGCGCGTTATACGCCGGATTTTACGGCATATGATCTTAAATGTTAGAGTATTTTTTACCTAAAAAAAGAACTTCAACTTCCATGCTATCACATTATCTTAACAATATATATATATATATATATATATATATATATATATATATATATATATATATATATATATAAATATCTTCTACACTCACAATATTCTTTCAAATAACTTTTCAATACTAAGTGCTATGTTGCTATTTTTTTATACACTCTCTGAGCACTTTTACTGGCAATCACAATAGCTCTTAACCTACTTTCTGAATAACATTATGTAAAATTATTGTATTTTAGCACTGTTCACTGAATGGCCTTTAACTTGGTTTATTTGCATAGATCCCGAAATTGAGGTATACAATACATTAACCTAAAAGTTTTTTTTTTTTCAATTCGTATTTAGATGTGAATATTTGTTTTAATTATCTCTTTTAAAAAAACAGTAAACGCTCTTAATGTATATGTATGAACGGAAAATTTGAAATTATTCGAGTTTCTTAAAGATAGTGTAAAAAAAAGCAGGTTAATCTAGATTAAAAAAGAATACCACCTTCTAATGATATTTATTTTGAGGCAAACAATGGGAACATTTTAAACAAATATTCGAAATGCATTCTTAAGAAAATTTATTTTAAAAATAATACATCGGTCTTGAGTACTTGAGAACTGGAAAAATAGCAAAAAAAAAGAAAGAAAGAAAAGTTTTTTATATTCGCGAATAATTTATTAAATATCAAGATATATAAAATAACAAAATATGATTTGATAAGTAGACTAACAAAATATTTTTTTAGAAGTAATGACCATTTTAACTGTGGTAAAAGAATGATTAATGGATAAAAATATATATTTACCTTGTAAAATTTCATCGTTCGTTGTCAAAATCTCCACGATTTATAAAAGGCAATTTTTAAAATTTAATTGAAATAATTCGATAGCAAAAGCTTCTTAATTTGCTTTAGTTTTCTGCATTTTCACCAGATGGAAGCACAATTAAAATTCATAAAAAATATTTATTACTTATTAACTTGCAATATGAAGAAATATCATGATTGAAAAAATATCAGTGATTTATTACCAGAAAAATTAATCGGCATGCTTACCTGATATTTTCAAAAAATTTGATTTACTGCAATAAAAAGAATTTCATAAACTCCCGAATTTTAAGTTACAGGCAGAAATATTACTACTGGACAAAGGGGAGCTGATATTCCTTTTTGTAGCTGATATTCCTTTCAACGTAAGTATAATTGTGAACGTCATTATGCTGACAGGGACGACCTTAGGGCCGGTCAAGCCGGACCCTTGTCCGGGTTGGCAAATTTTAGGGGCAGTATTCGGACCGAATTTAAAAAATAATTTTTTGATAGGAAAAAATTGTTTGAAAATATTTTCTGAAACATTATTCTTTATAGTTTAGAAACACGAAAGATAATTATTTGATGTTATATTTAATTCAAATGCCGACTAGTGCTGGTAAAATTTCTAACGAGTATATCTTCAAAAAAAAAAATTCACAGTGTGTTGTTTTGTTGTAAAACATAATGGGCGGTTGACGACGGAAGAGATGTAGATTTGCATATCTTGACAGGATTTTGACATTTTTAAAAAGATATAAAGCCTGCATTCGTGTAGAAGACAAGCACTTCGACCATTTAATTCTCATTTAAGTATTACAACATGTTTTACGCTTTATTTTTAAATTTAGTTTTATGAAGTAGTCGCTTCGTAAAAAAAAATTGACATCTAAACCAGCAAAGGTTTTTTGCGGGGAGGCTAGATTTGTGACTGCAGTTAATAGCAGGCCTGTGTAAGATCACATTATGGGAAAAATTACTGCAAAATTGTAGAATTTGTGGTCACAGTACCTAATAATGTCATAGAAAGGGTCAATAGGAGGTTTTAAAATGAGAATGCCAAATTTATTTGGCATTTTATTTTTATTTTATTATTTATATATATGTTACCGGCAAAGTATGAAATCCGGCATTCTATTTAATGCCTAGGCATTTTATAGAATACCTAAAACTAGCCGGCAATGTATGAAATGATTTTTATTTCACACATTGCCTAGGCATTCTACAGAATGCCTAGTGTGAAACCGGCAAAGTATGAAATACATCTCCGATTCGTTTCGAATATTGTGTGGCAAGGCACAAGACTTTTGACACGTGCTTCAGGCTGAGAATTTGTCAGTTGAAGAATGTGGTTTGTTTGGAAGTGTCAAAATACTCAATTTTACTTAAACTTGTTCAACAAAAAATTGTTTTTTTTTGCTGTGCTGCTTGAAAATGGAGAAGCAAGCTGTAGTGTTGGATAAGGAGTCATGGTCTGTAGCAGGGGTACGCAACCTATGACACACGGTACAATTATCAGTGGCACTCAGCATTACTCAACAAATTTGTCAATTTTTGAATGGCTGGAACTTCATAAACTTTTAATCAACCTTATTTGACAAACTTCTCAAGAATTATGGACAATTAACGAACTATGAAAAAATTTGAAGGATAAATCTAAAGGTAAATTTACAGCTTTTTTGTAAATTATTGAATGCCCTAGCTGGAGATATTTAATTGTTTGAAGAGAGAAAATTGCACGTATTCTGCTTTTCCGTTTTTTTAGTTCTACATATCTAAGTAAAATATCTTTCCTCATATGAAAAATATTTCGAACCCGCAAAGAAAAAGTATTTTTTTTATCTGAAACTATTAACTAGAAGTTAATAACTGATGTACAAAAAGCCAAAATGACTACTGTAAAGGAACCCAGGGCCTATTGGTAGCTGAATAGTTATGATGTGATGTTTGGTGAAAATAAAAATAAACTCATGTAACCTGTAACAACAGTACTCTACTCAACGGTTCCCAATCACCGGTCCGTGGGTCAAATGGATCCTCTCAAGGACTATTAAATAATTTCTATTTTATTTACTGGAGTGTATTTCTCTAGCGTTTGTTTAACTTTCCATGGAAGTCATTTTATATTTCATGTAAAATCAATTTATATTCATTATCTGGAGTAGCTGAATTTTATTCTGAAGGTATGTTTAAATACGATTAAATTATTAACTCAAAACAATTTAAAATATAAACAACATTCCACCCTCAAAGGGCCGTGGTAAAATTATCAAACGTTGACCGGTTCATGGGGATAAAAAGGTTGAGAAGTACTTCTATAAAGTATTACGTCACGGATTCTGAGTTATTTTACGTACTTCATGGAGCTCATTTGGCTATTGGACACGGAGTACGTGATAGAATTCTAAAAGAACTTTCAACCAAATACAAAAATGTTACACGTTATGAAATTGAACTGCATATCCACCTTTGTGAACCCTGCCAGAGAAAACAAAAATTATTTTTAAAAAACGGTATTGTTGTGAAATTTATGATTATTTCTCCTGAATGCCAATATATTGGCACTTGTAACGAGTGGGAAAGATGGTTTATATCGACTTGGTACTTCTGAAGGAATTTTAAGGGGGTTCCCCCATGTGATGGGTTCAAAAAATCAAAAAAATTTTTTCATAAATTGCTTCCTTAACATGTCTAGAATATGACGGTAAATTGATTTTTTAAAACTGGAAGTCGTTATAAAAAGGCAGGTGTTAGAAGAGTAGCTGTTCGGAGCACTAAGTTAAGATTTTCATTGTTTTAATCGGACTTGAAACTTGAAAGGCGTTTTTCTCAAAACTGTGTTTTCCAAATTTCCCTCCATCATATCTCAAGAACGATTTGACCTAATGACTTTAAATTTATAGTGTAGTCTTAGCACAAATGTGCGCACCAAATGTGTACGTGTGTGTGTGGACTACGATTATTCCAAAATTCAAAATATTTCTATTTTTTATAACAAAAACATAAAAAAATCCCCATGAAATTCGAAACTTTTTTTCAGAGGTCTATGAAAAATATAATAGTTGATATTTTCAATTGAGTATAGTCCATTCTGTGCATTTAAGCTTATAGATTAAAACATCGTTGATTTTTTTCAAATAAGTCAATCAGCCGGAATCGTGGAGGAAGTGGGCATCCATTTTTTTGGAGGCGGGTGTGTTCGGAGCGCTATAACTCACGTTCTATTGGATATTTTTAGCGAAAAAGTTATATACATAATCTTAAAATACATATAAATAAATGGTAAAAAACTTAAAGTTTTATCTTTTTACTGATTGCCAAAAAAATCCCTAAATTTGCATGAAAAACAGGCCGTCCCATGGATGTGCAGCCCCTTAAAGCAAGTATATGTGAAAATCACAATTTACTTTGGGCCTTAAGAACTTGCTTAGAATTAAATTTATTCCTGATCATGAAATTCCTCTTCTGTCAGTTGCAATGGATCATTCTAAGCGGCGATGATGGAAGCGGCAAAAGATTCGTCAAATGTATGTGTAAAACAAAGTAACAAAATGAGAAAGGTCTTTGCGCGAAAAATATAATGAAATGTAATTCAAAATGCCATACAAGTCTACCATGTTGTAAGTAGGTTAATTTTATGTCCTTATTTTTTAATTCAAAATTTTGTTTTCCTTAATAAGAAAGACGTAAATTTTGTTTGGTACAGCTTTCTTTTCCCTTTACGTATTTTGAATAATTACTTGTATTATTTCAGATTCTCTCAATATTTTGTCAGAATAACATTTATATTTTTTAGAAATGTACGTCATTGATATAATGGCCTTATCATGAGCTTATTTCATACTTTGCCTAAACAGCTTTGGTCATTCTAGGGGGAATGCCTAGGCAAAATATGAAATACCTCATATTTCATACTTTGTATTCTATACAATGCCTAGGTATTCTATAGAATGCCGGCATTTCATAACGCTAATATTATATACATAAATTATAAAATATTTATATATATATGGAGACAACAAGGGGTCCAAGACGTTGGTCTTTCTTCTATTTTATTTTAACATTAAACAAAATTAATTAAAAGGTAGAAAAGTTTTTACAGATAAGATTGACGGTCATTTTCAGAAGGTAACGCCTGCTCGCGCACCTCTCGCGTTCTCCTTCGCTGCTTCTCTCTTTCTCTCTCTAAAATGTCTGAAAGTTTTTGTTTCTTTCACTAGTTCGACAGTTTCAGTTCTAGTTTCCATTCAATGCGCCTGCGCGCGGAGACTGCGTTGCTTTTGGCTGCATGCCACAACGGCCAGCCTGACCGTACGCTGTCCGCAGCGGTATTTCCATGGAGACCAGAGGAGAATCTGGAAACATACAAAAAAAAAAACGGAACAGACAAGGAATATACGACAAATATATAGAAATTAAACATATTTTTTTTTTCTGAAAGACAGTTTCTCCATCATGTGAAGGCATCTCTTCGACATCCGGAAGGTTCCACAGGAAAACATTGTGTTTCACCGGCATAAGAACATCTTTTCAACAAGTTGATCTGTAGAGTTCTGACGTCTGTTCAAAACGATTTCTCTTTTTTCCTTCGCTTCCACTGCCAGGGTTGAAAGATTCGTCGGAGCAACACAAACCGTCTATATTTCTAGGTGAGCGGGAGATGAATTCCACGGAACTCGTTTTCATGGCACCATTGGCTTTCTTACACAATACTATATCAGAACAATAATCTCTCTTTTATAATACCTTGTCGTAACCAATCATCAATTTGATTGTTTACCTGTAATTTCTCAGAACAAGATAAACGTCTGGCTCTCTGACACACAGGAATATCATTTTTCAATTTAATATTCATTTTTAACTTAGTACTCTTAATTTTATTACATTTATAATCCTTAATTAGAGAACTCAAATCATTCCTAATATTAAAGTTTTCAACATATGGCAAATCATAACTACAGTTTTTTATCACATTTGAAACAGAAACATTTGGAAAAGAAATAGCACTAGAATAAGCATAAGCATGAGTACCTAAAGAGGATTCACTTTCATTCAATAAAACATCGCTCTTTGCGTGGCCTAGTTTCTTTATTTCAGAATATACACTGGGATGTATAATAAATTCTTCGGTCAAGGTCATATTGCCGTTTTAAGCTAGGAGAGTTTGATTAAGAGAAATATTTATGGGTTTAACTTCTACCATACGCTGTTCGCCAAAACATGAACTTAATGTTATGATCTCTTCGGAAGGTGTTTGCACTCTAATTAGTGAGGAATTTAAACTGGGATCTGGCAACCTGAATTCAATGCTGTTACGGGCTGATTTTCCACAAAAATGTTTACGTATTGAAGATTTGCGCATTCACCGCTATTTTGTTTTTCGCTCTCGATTTTCAAAGTATTCACGTTTATTTTATTATGGATGTGATCATTAGATTCTTTAGGTTTAAAACGCTTCTCACAGTCTCTTGCGCAATGGGATGAATCACCGCATATAAAGCAATTTTTTTTTTTTCTTTCAAGATATTGGGGATAGTTCTCTTTAATCTTTGGTTTAAAGTTTTGTGATCTATTTTTAAAGGGGTCTTGGGTATATCCATAAGTAATTTCATATAAATATACTTTTTTAGGAAATGCCAATAAAAGTTTCAAATAATATCAGAAATTATAAGATCACATAGAGATTCAAAGGAATTAACTTTTCTTAACGAACAATAATAAAAGTCAATCTTGCAGCAAATTGGATGTCTCTCATTTTAGCATTTTTAAATGAGTTTAAAAATCGCGAGGGGTTAATTGGAATTCTCTGAGTACTATAGATTTTAGTTTTTCATAGTCAATTCCTCTTCTTTAATATACAGTAAACGTTATGAGCTCTTTCGCCCAGAAGATTTAGGCAAATTTCAGATTTAAAGTCATTTATTTTCTTGGTTAAAAATGCGCGTTCTAATGAACAGATTAAAATTTTCAGATCTGGTGGGAAAACTTTTTATCATATTTTCTAAGTTTCGGACTGTTTTTCTTCGACTTTAGCTGCAGGATTTAAACTTAATGCTTTATTTATAGCTAATTGAAGTTCGATTTCTTTTTCTAATTTTGCCAACTGAAGTTTCGAGCTCAATTTTTTGTTCTGAAGTTACCTCTCTTTCGTTTTGCGATACTCTCTCATCTATACAAAAGTTTTAAACGAAATCTGGAACTTTCAAATGTACTACTGTTCTCAATTTTAGTCTTTAGTTTAACTATAGTGTCAGTACTTTCGACAATACCGTCTAGCTCTGAACTACTCTTATGAGATCCTCTTTAAGAGCGTTTTTATACATTTTAGAAATGGAAAGAACCTTTTTTTTTTTCTGGCTCCTTGTTGCTCGCACAACGATGTATCAATGAAAACGTTGATTTGATGTCACCTCTTCGCAGGTAATATAGTTGAAATTGTAGTTCCGGCCTCTACACAGGCGGATTAACTGAATTAGTTCCAACCTCTACACAGGCGGGATTTTTGTCGATGGTTCCAACCTCTACACAGGCGGAATATTTGTCGATGGTTCCAACCTCTACACAGGCGGAATTTTCACGCTGGATTCAAATGAAGAAAACAAAGGTTGAACGAAGTTTCCGAAAAATTCTGCTTTTTTTTTTTCACGTTCCAAATTTTGATCAAAATCGAAATTTTTTTTTTTTTTCAATCGCCTCTACACAGGCGGAATTTTCATGCTGAGTTCAAACCTCTACACAGGTTGAACGAAGTTTTAATCATGGACGCTGTTGTTCATTGTCCAAAATCGAAATCTTAACGATCCTTCGCGGCCGAGCCCCCATAATTTGTGGGAGACAACAAGGGGTCCAAGACGTTGGTCTTTCTTCTATTTTATTTTAACATTAAACAAAAATTAATTAAAAAAGGTAGAAAAGTTTTTACAGATAAGATTGACGATCATTTTAAAAACTCGCTGCTTCTCTCTTTCTCTCTCTAATTCTGCTCTAATGTCAAAGTTTTTGTTTCTTTCACTAGTTCGACAGTTTCAGTTCTAGTTTCCATTCAAATCAAATAATATATGAAAGAAAATGTATTATATATCAAAAACAAGAAATAAAAGAAATAGCGTAATAAAAATATAAAAGCTGAACATGAAGAACAAAATTAAAGAGAAATAAAAAAAGAAACTACAAAAAAGAACCTAGCGAGTCAGAAAGCAATTTCGGACTTAGGACCGAATAAGTGGGGTTAAACTAGTTTGAAGGCGCCAACCTTCCCCTTTGCAACTCGGTAGGGAAAACCAAATAAAATAAAATAAACAAAAATTCAGAGTATGTAAAAACTCAAGTATGATAAAACCACTCACTACTATTATGTAGCAAACTCTTAATGCAGAAAAATCGCAAAATAATTATGTAAGAAAAGTAGAAAAATCCTAAAACAATTACATAAGAAAAGTATTTTTCAAAAAATAATTTAACAAAATTTCTTTACTCACAGAGCTTTTACGAAGAGAATCAAGCATCTTGACATCAATGAAAATCAATTATTCACCAAGTTAAAAAAATTCGAATATACATAAACACATCTTTTGAGCTAACTTTTAAACCAGCCAGCAAAGACAGATATAAAAAAGACGACAATCAAATATGGTAGAATTTGAATTGGTTGATTGTCAAAAATGTAAATTTGCTAGGCTCTAATTTGGTTGGTTGTCAACAATGTGTAAGATGTTCAAGATGTGTGCGGAAAAAATGTAAACTGTGATATGAGTGTTATGATATAATCTTCACAGCAAGACCACTAACATGCTGACTTAGAAATCCTATTGTTGTGTGGTGGTTTTGGAATTAGAAGTAGCAAGACGGTTAATGTATTTGTGATGAAAATATAAGTTCTTAAGAAATTAAAAGGGCATTCACACATGATCTAAACAACATTGAAAAAATATGTATATATATATATATATATATATATATATATATATATATATTAATGATTGTTTTGGATAGAAAAGATCAAGTGTACCATTTTGGAGTCTAAACCAAATGAGCCAACTTTTAAAGGACTTGCCTAAGATTGTGAGCAAAATTTCTTTTTTATGCAGAGTTAGTGGCGCAACGCACACCCCCGCATTGTGGAGAAGGCCAAGGATTTCAGGGGGTCAAAAGCCTGATTGACGCCAAGTACGTATTTGGGCTTGGGGCCCAAAACCTGACTTTGCAGGGGGCCTTAATATTCTCTGTTACACCACTGTCCAGAGTCAAAGTTAGGTGATATTTTCTCAAACCTCGACTCGAACAAACTACGTTACATTTAACTAAATCAGCAAAGTTTTTTGATCGACGTACGACTATGATTAGCAGCATGCAGGGAAGTCTTCAGTCAAGGGCCAACTGGGCCCAGGACTTTTCTTTCCGTGGGGGCCTCGTTTCCTTCTCGACTCTGTCTCAATAAATCCGGATAATTTTAATGTGTTCACAAATATTATTGCCGTACGTATTTTCTGAAAAACAGGGAATTTCAACTGCATGTTAACTAGCAAAAGTGGTAAGACTGTAATATTATGTGTTGACCATTGTCCATGCCTAGGCCTAATACAAGAAATAATCATTCAACTCATTTAGTCGAAGTGCCATTCGACTAAATGAGTTGCATCGGTCGAGCCATTGGTGCCTAGATTTTTGAAGATTTCCCTGGGCCGAGGGGACTTCTGTGTAAGATCACGTTAGTGAAAAATTGTTCGTTAAATTATGAAATTTGTGGTCACAGTACCTGATAATGTGATGGACGGTGAAAATTTTTCACGTTTTCATAAATATGTTAGTCATCACTTAACCAAGTGATTCGGAATTTTTTATTTTTTGTAAATCTGATATGACCCCTCTTTCATCCCGTACCCGCTTCGACGTTGAGTTTTTGGACACCCTGTATATGTATCCATTGTTATGGTTAAGAGTATATGGATTATAATTTTTTTCTTTAGATTAAACAAATGAAGTTCCTGTACTCCATTATTAATTAATGTAGTGCTTCTCAAATTTTCAATATGTACGACCCAACATTCAATCATAATTTTCATCGCGCCCCCTCCATATAAATAACAATGCATTGAATTCAATAATACTATACTTTGACGCTAAAGCTATAATACGATTTTAGCTTTTTAAGGGCCACCGGCGTTTATATATGTCTCGCTCAATCGATGTGTTAAATATCCAGGACATATAAAGGGTGTTTTTTTTAGAGGTATAGAACTTTAAATTGCAATAAAACAACGATTTATTATTCGATTGACATGAATTTTTTTTTTTTATTCGAAATATAATATTGTGGCATTACATTTTAAATATGATTTCTGGCATAGGACTGCCACGGCTGGCTCGGATGTAGTCCAATCTGGACGTCCAATTTTCGATGACTTTTTCCAACATTTGTGGCCGTATATCGGCAATAACACGGCGAATGTTGTCTTCCAAATGCTCAAGCGTTTGTGGCTTATCCGCATAGACCAATGACTTTACATAGCCCCACAGAAAATAGTCTAGCAGTGTTAAATCACAAGATCTTGGAGGCCAATTCACAGGTCCAAAACGTGAAATTAGGCGGTCACCAAACGTGTCTTTCAATAAATCGATTGTGGCACGAGCTGTGTGGCATGTTGCGCCGTCTTGTTGGAACCACAGCTCCTGGACATCATGATTGTTCAATTCAGGAATGAAAAAGTTAGTAATCATGGCTCTATACCGATCACCATTGACTGTAACGTTGTGACCTTCATCGTTTTTGAAGAAGTACGGACCAATGATTCCACCAGCCCATAAAGCGCACCAAACAGTCAGTGTTTCTGGATGTAACGGTGTTTCGACATACACTTGTGGATTAGCTTCAAATGCGGCAGTTTTGTTTGTTGATGTAGCCATTCAACCAGAAGTGCGCTTCATCGCTAAACAAAATTCGCTTATGAAAATCGGGAACAACGGCAATCTCGGTTTGGGCCCATTCGACGAATCTACGTCTTGCTTGATCATATTTAAAATGTAATGCTACAAGATTATCTTTAGAATAAAAAAAAATTCATGTCAATCGAATAATTCATCGTTGTTTTATTGCAATTTAAAGTTCTATATCTCTAAAAAAACACCCTTTATATACGTCTTTCCAAATTACGATCTTTTCTGTGCACTTCTATTCATAAAATTATAACAAAGGCTTTGGAATGCAATAAAAGAACCTTGGCAGTGTTTACGAAGGATTTACATAACTCAGAGGATTTCTTCCCCTATTCATTCCCCCCCCCAATACATCCCATACACGCACCTCCATGGAAAAACAGTGGCATTGGGGAGTTTTTAATCGACAAAGAGATTATTTATAAAATGTACAAATTATCAAAATAATTGTTAGTTTTTGTATATAATTTTATATGTGACAAATCCATTGGATCAATAGTAATTATTAAACATTTTTAACTTAGTATTGCTAAATAATTATAAAATACATTGTGCAGTACTGATACATTTATAAGTATATTATATCCATGTAAATGTTATTTTTATTTTTCATTATGTCAGAATGTATATTTTGTTTATTTACTTTCATTAAATTAATAATTTTTTTTAAATAATCATTTGTTTTCGACTTTTCAATGTGCTCGAAACGCTGAATTAATGTAAAATGCAGGGGCGTATCTACCGCCGTATCAGCCGTATCAATGATACGGGGCCACCAAGCTACAACGGTCCCAATATGTGTAACTACAGTCACACTAACAAGGTTTCCATATCTTAAAAAGGGCCCCGAAGGAATTTTAATACAGGGCCCCGTCAGAGCTAGCTTCGCCAGTTGTAAAATGTTAAAAAGAAGAAATCCAATAAACAAGCAATTGCAGTAAAAAAAAATAGAGTAAGGTCAATCAGACACCTGCTATGAAACTGTCAAAAAATTATTAACATTTTTTTTTTTAAATTATAAAGATTCTCTTTAACACACAAGATGTGACTTTTGATGAAATGTTTTGTCATGCAGGAGAATGAACTGACGTACGAAATTGATATCCCTGCTAATTTTGACGCAGCCACTTTACAGAAATTCTGCGAAGAAATATTAATTTTGATTGTTAAACAAGAGATGATCCAATGGAAGACCCTAAATTAAAATTTAAGATGTAGTTTTATTTTTTTTACCATTGATCAAGCAATTAATACCGTGGAACGTAGAATTAATTTAATGATTACCCACAGTAATTGTGTGTGTTTTCAATTTTCGTACAATGTATATGATTGAAAAGATACCCCTAAAAATTATTAATTAAAAAGCTGTAAAAAATTGGGACTAATGTTAATCGATGGAGAGAATCAGTGGATATTAACGTGCTTAATCTAGCTAAGTGATTCCCAAAGTGGTCTATATCGACCTCCAGGGGTTTATAACGACTTGAAAGAGGTCCACGTCGGTGGCGTGGTAGTTGCGGACACGTAGCATTTCGTGGTTTGAGTGGACACATTTTCCCCCCATCTTAGAACAGATAAAGGGTGCAGAGATAAATAAGGAAATAAATACTTCTAAAAAATGCACAAATATAATTTAAAACAGTATTTTAAGCTCAAATCTCTTTCGTGGAGATAACGTTGTTTATTTATTTATTTTTACCGAAGTTAATCGAATTACAAGGATAAATACATTTTTGCCAATCAAATTTAATTATTTACATTGAATTGTTGAGATATTATAGTGTGAATGCATTTTAAACACAGCGAAATGTAATAAAAATAAAAACTTTCAGAGAAATATTTAAAAATTAGTAATAAGTAACAGTATAGTGAAGGGTATGGACAAATTTCAGGGATTTGTATTTTAGAGTCAAATAAATATTATAACAGTGAATATTAGAACAATTCCTTAGAATTAATTAGTTGTATTAATGTAAGTAAAGATAAATACTAGAAGTAATGTAAATGAAACAGATACATGTAAATAAAAGAAAAACAAATACTAGTAAATAAATACTAACTAGCCTTTATTAAAGGCATAAATGTCATTTACCATTGAATTTCGTCTCACCTTGTTACAAAATTTAAAGATTTTAGACATTTTTCTAAATTGCTTGATGTTTCGAATTATATTTTTGATTTTTAAAAGTATTTATTTCCTTATTTATCTGCACCCTTTATCTGTTCTAAGATGGGGGGGGAGAATGTGTCCGCAAATAACACGTCCGCAACTACCACGTAACCTCTACATCAGGGAAAAAATAACTTGTGGGTGGTCCATGAGGTTTAAATGGAGATTTACGATAGTGGCTTTCATTAAACCGGATCGTGACTTTAACTTTAAAAGAAAATTTTATCAATTGGGGGGCAGATTTTACCTGTTTAACAGATTTATTTACTAAATTTAATGAGGTAAATTTACAGTTACAAAGTGACAGCATAGATTTTATTAAAACAAGTACCATCATTTCAGAATTTTCTTGCCAGAATTAAGTTAAAGGAGTGTAATACTGGCCATTGTGAATTTTCCCAGCTTCTCAATTGGTGATGCACCGTTTTGGAAAAAGAAATGCTTTGATTTGTCCAGAGTGAAAGTGTTTCTTACCTTATATCTCATCCATCACTTCAAAATTTAACTTCTCCTTTTTTTTTAGGCATAACAATGTACAATAATTTTTCTTGATGGTTCTAAATCAGTTAAAATTCTTGTAGTTGTTTATTTCGTTTTAAAATATGTCTTTGGACAAGTTTCCAGTGAATACACGTTAAGATGTAATATTTGATTGAAATATATATATTTTTTAATTTCTAATGGCAGCTTATGAACAGTTAATAACAGAGTTCATCACCAAAAGTTGGTATCTCTTCTTAGTGCGGCGCCATATTGGCCGATACCAATTTTGACGCCCTGTTTCCTCCCTAGAGGGAGGCACCTGAGCTCTGACGATGCGAACCTGTACTGGGAATTTAATTTTGCCTGGAACACCCCCTATAGATATTTTACATGCCGTATAATCATACGACATGGCCGCTGTTGATTTCGTGCTTCATGAAAATCCATTAGCTTGGGCCGGACTCGAACCCGCAACTTTGGGTACAGAAGGCCAGCGACAAACCAACCATGCCACCCAGCCGACTTTTTTTTATTGAAATATAGATAGAGAGATACAGACGCTGAAATCTAGTTTAAGTAAGAGGGGAAAAAAACACAAATTAATAGATGCCACTTCTGTAGATATACCTCTTAAAAGAATTTTTATATTTAAATGTATCGCATATTTAGTTTTCGTTCTTTAAACACAAGGTAAATACTCACCAAGAAATTATATATATAATTGCCCCATTCAATATTTATTTTTCACTAAATTAGTCTTTGTTATATAATTCATAATTATATACCATGACATTTATGTGTAAATTATTGCTATAAATTTACAATTCTAAGATATAATTCTAATATAATTATTTATATTATACAATTACTAGTGGTTGCTCAACCACATCGCTGGTTATTTCGTATTGGTGTACGAATATATATTAGTTTTAAGTTATTGATATCTAATTCCTACCATTATGCTTTCTATTTTATTCAAAAACATTCTTATATATAAGAATGCTTTTGAATACAATAGAAACCAGGAAGTACAGAAAGTTGAATACAATAGAATACCAGGGCTATAGCCCTGGCCTTTTGATTTAAAAAGAACAGGACTTGAATTTCTAAAACTGAATTGTCTTTTAAGCTCTCGTAACTCCTTCCCCTCCCCCTCAGTGGGAGTCGATTTCTGCAGAACTCGTTCTTAGCAGATATCGACTCAACAAAAGAAACATACCTGACGATTTTCAAGTCTGTCGGTTTAATAGTTCAAAAACGGAATTTTTTTTTGTTTATAACTCCCCGCAAACCTTCCTGGAAGTTGATTTCCACAAATCCCATTCTTAGAGAATTTGTACTCAACAAAAGAAACATGACTGCCATGTTTCAAGACTGTAAGTCTAATACTTCCGGAAACTTCGTGATGAGTGAGTGAGTCACTGTTCTCCAAAACATAGACTGATCTACAACATCCATATAGTACATAGCATTTAATGAATTTCCTCCCCAAAGTAATACATATATATACAGATACTGAACTGAATTCAGTGGCGCATCAGCCCATGAGGGCCAAGGCCTACCATGCCTATCTCAATTTACGTGACCAAAGGCGTTGGGGTGCATGTGGAGATGTTTCGGTCAAGCGGTCAGACTGACGCAAAACCCCCATGTTCAGTTCCCAAGTAAGCTTGGTTCTCATTTATCGATCTACTAAAGGGATGAAAGGCTGAGTCGACCTTGTTCAGCCCGGGATTTGAACCTCGGACCTGTGGCGTGGATGCGCGATACACTACCACTCAGCCACTGGGCTACATAAACACAGATTAAGATAGATATATGGTGGGAATGGGGGATTTAAAAGGAGACACGATTTGTCAAATAATTTTAATTTCGAGCTTATTTATTTTTTCTAGAGAGATAATATCGGCTACATTGTAAAATAGTTACCCGTCTATTTATAACAATTAAATTTCTATTAAAATTTCTGGATAAAAATAAATGGTTTTCTCTAAAACTATTAAAAAGAAAATCTGTGACTTGCCCTTCGTTCGTTTCTCTCTCTACAAGTGGAAAATAAACAAATTACTGAAATTAAAGTCCGAGATGCGGTTAATAACTAATAAAATACGTTGGAGGATGATAATAATCCTCAATTAAAATATTGAAGGAACACAAAAATATTAAAGTTTGAGCTTAAAATGACTCGTTGTATTAATAAAGAACCGAAATCATCTTTTATGTAATCCTCTTATGTTCTTAACTGAATATCTTCTTATTATATCGAATCTCGCTTCACTTCACTTTTATTTTTCTTATCTTGCTTCTGCTTGTTTTCCGTGTGAATGCTGACGATTATTTTGAAGCAGAAAAATTATTTTTCTTTTAAAAAAAGGATTTCTTGTCAAGTTCGATTATTTTAACTTTTAAAAAAATAAAATCATGACATTGTTGCATTGATACCAGTATTTCGATGCATATTTTTGCTTTGTTTTTATTTTTAACACTTCAAAACGACTTTCAATAGAAATCGAAATGAATCGTATTTCAATTTGGATAGCTCCAAGTCAATAATACAAACGATTTTTATTGAATAACTGAAACTGAAGAGACAATAAGTTTAATCATTTAATTCGAATACGTAATGATTTCCAAAACTGATTTTTAAGTATATGTTTTATTCATATTATTATTCATTGTTTTAGTCATTGTATAATTTATTTACATTTTTGATGATTAATTTAGGCCAGAGGTCTTCAAACTTTTTCGACTTACACAGCACCCTTAGAACTACGAGATACTTTTGGGGAACCCCATTCTACACTAAGAAGAATATATCTTAAAATAACATTTAAAGTAGACGAACATGTTATAGGTGCTATATGTAAAGACAATTTTAAAAAGTATTGCATTAGTTAATAAAAATTTTTATAAAGTAATTTTAATATAAATTATTCATCGATAATATTAATTTGAGGTCCAAATGTTACTTACGCATGCATTATATTTAGTAACTGGGACATATGCTCGTATTTTTTTACATAAACTGTCGATGTCTAGGCCTATTAAAATTATCTGCAGTTGCATTTCATATTCTGGGTTTAATTCGTTTTTATATTCTATTTTTGTAGCCAATGACGTTGAGAAATATTTTTCCTTTAAATACATTGTTCCGAAGGGCATTAAAATGTTTATAGCTGTGTGAGAAATCCTGAGTATTTTGCAGGAGTTGGCAACCTAAAATTTAGGAATTCTTGCTTAAATTTAAATTTTAACTTCGAATTTGTTGATATGTCGATAAATTATTCTCTCTCCTTCATTATAGGTGTTTTTCCCCCCACAAATGTTTTTATTAGGAAACTATTTAGCTGTGCAAAACATTGTATTAATTAGCTTAAAATTACTTCTTTGAACTCGGGATAGAAAACAATAAAATATTCACAATCTGCTACATAAAAATAAAATGTATTTATTACATAACAATAAAAGTTTTAAAAGTATTACAAAATAAAGTTATATTATGTATAAAATTTTCAGTTCTTATGACTGGGATAAGCTTTAGATACTTGTAAATATGAACTTCATAGAATATGTGAATCCATTTTGAATACACATTTATAATTTTTCTTATCGATTTTTTATTGTGACTGGTGGAACTCCCGAGTATGCCTCGTAGAACCCCAGGGTTCCTTGAAACACAGCTTGAAGACTACTGATTTAGGCTATATGCCATCACCAATACGCGATAAGCTTGTTGATGCCACGTAATTTTGTTTGACGTAAGACTCTTCTATTAATATCTTTTTTTTGCAATGCGATGTCTTGATTCGAATTACGGAACTTGGATATCTTGGGTAATCTTCTGATGGTATTTTTCTACCAGGTATTTGTTTTTCAATATCTTGGTAAGGAATATTTCTAGACTTTCTCGTATTCTAGTTATGCTCTAGACATGCTCGTATTAACTATAATCACGATTTTTTTTATTTCAATCTAATTCTTTTCATTTTCTTACACTGTAATAATAATGTCAAAAATATACTAATTATTAATGGAATACCATGGATTTTTTCTCTCTCTCGTTTAAGGGGACATGGTACGATTTGTACAAATTTTTTTAATTTAATGATTTTCATTTTTTTTTGTTGCCTCCTATGTGTATGTATGATGTAAAACAGATTTTGTTCCCAAAATTTTATAAAAAGTTAACCATTTAATTCTTTTAGGGAAAGACTTAAAACTTATGAAATGATTTTAAAATGCTACTCCTAAAAAACTTGACGTACGTACACATATGAAATTTGATTTACAAGTATATCAAACTACGTATATTAAAAGTTGGTACGGGTTTCGCGATAACATGATTGGCATTCGTACAATACTTCTTTTTATGAATGCTTATTGAAAATTCCTTAAGAAATGTGTAAATTTTAAATTCAATTATTTTTAAAAAATAAGTATCGCCTTGATTGAAAAATTCATGCTAACTTTTATTCTACGTACTATTAGCATTAAGCGAAAAAAATTTCCAAGTATTATGCACAATAGAAAAAAAAGTCCTAGCATTTAAAAAATGAAGACAAACTAGTTATTTATCTTCCTGAGATAAGCCAGTTTAAAGTTTTGATTTGACATTGGAATGTGAATAAAAATTCATGTAAAAGTTATTATAACTCTGTGTTTTTTAAACTTAGAGCTTTGAAATTTTGTGAGTTTGTAGAAAAATATATAAAAAATAATTTAGACTAAAAAAAATTAGATTTTATTTTTGGACCGATTGTGTCTCTAATTTTTTTCTTCATACATGTAAGAATGCCTATTCTGAACAGTTTGTCATATTCTCCGAATCTCAAGCAGCAATACTGGCAACTGCTTATGGATGTATTCCTTATATGTAACGCAATGTAGATCTCTACTACGAGAATGACACGAAACGCATAAAATGGTCGTTTTGCAGTGGATACCTATTCATTGTGGTATCCCCGGTAATGAAAAGGCAGTGTGACGTTCTCCCGCCTAAGCAGCTGCAAGAGCAACCTCCTTATGTAGATAGCATTACACCGTTCTTATTCACAAGTATATCCCTAAAACATTGCGGGGTCCTTTCCTCTGACATCGCACCGACAACAATGACCATGAGATAAAGCACACTCCACTTGCAAGCCGGAACCCCGAGTATAATTCGAGGTGTAAGAAGCTACCGCCCCAATCCAAAAGAGTAGAGATACACTCAAAAGAAAGGTTGCGTTTCCTCCTCCTTCACAAATAACATATTCTGTAGAATGGAAATAATCAATAGTTTGAATAACTTGTAATCAAATGTACATATTGTAATTAATAGCTGTGACTTAATAAACCAATTATTTAATTTGTTAACTCTCTCACGCTTCCCATCAATTTTCCCAAGCGTCAGAGCAGATGAGCTGGCCAAAAGAAATGCCATATTTCTGAAGTTTCAAATGGCCAGGTTGGTTTAAGTTCTGCATCGGCAAAAATTAATATGGCATTTAAGGCCAAGCAGTTATCACAAATAAAAGAAAGAACAAGAGATAAACTCTATGAGAGGGACATCTATGACCTCTTAGATTACCCCAGAAGCAGCTCTGTATCTACCTTTCGTCTAGCTACAACACTACAGATTCCAAATAAATTGTAGTTCTAACTTCCCCTTTGTTGGAATAGTGTCGGAGATGTACGCTGGGCCTCTCCTTGTTTGCTCAGCACTCTCTCAGAACAGTGTTTTCTCAGTGTTTCATGCTGGGAGGCTAGAGACATTTTAAACAAATTGTGTGTGCAGATTTGATCTTGTTTTAACCTCCTTATATACAACTTTTATTCTTTACATTTTTCTGTATGTAAGTCTTTGTAATTTAGACTTTTCAATGTAAAATGTTAAATTGTGTGTTTTATTGCATTATTATTGTATTATAATTTTGAATCTCTGTATAGTATAAGAATACTGTCTACGTTGTCAGTTACATTAGAAAAAAAAGAGATATGTGTAAACTTATATGGAACACACACACAACAATAAATTGCAGAAATAAATTCCTATTTCTTGCCATATATCATACATTTTTCCAGAATATATTAAATTCATAAGTAGTTAATAATATATCATAGAGAATGTAACATATTTTTAAAAGTTATTTTGGACAATATTAAACAGAAATTAATGTATAGTGGGGAAATATCAAAAGGACAAGCAAAATCCAGGAAATGTTTTTACAAAATTTGCAGTAAAGCGTAACTGGTCTTTCTAATCGCTTTTCTTATAGTTCAAAATATATGTATTATAATGCTCTCAATATTTTCTTATTAATTTATTCTAGAAAGTATATTGGGAAATTTAAATTTGTAAAGCTTTATTGAAATGCCTTCATAATAATATTTCCCATAAAAACTTCTAATATTTTTAAGAATGTTTCTTATGTAATTCTATCTCATAGTTATATTAAAAAATATCATGTAATATTTTCCTTTTAACATACTAATATTGTTACTTTTTCTAATTATCAATACTTTTTTTTAGATGGTACCATTTGTTTTTCTTATTCTCCTGTTTTCATCCACCGGATATGCGACCAGTGTTAGGAGGGAACCCCAATATTCTCCTGCTATATCAATGAACCATGAACCAACTATATATGCATCAGCTTCTGAAATGTCTCCATACCCACAACATTTGGACCTTGACACACTGAAGAACATGCCTCTTGTCATCTTGAATCCACAAACACCTCTCCAGGTCAATATGATTCGCGGTGAAAATATGCCAGATTTGTACAAGTCTTTAACTCCTGAAAGAATAATGAAACTACTACGAGCTGCCTCGTCAAATTCAGCAAGACAAAAATCTTTTTCACAACAGACGGAATCTCCAAGACAGGCCAAGAGTTTAAATTTCGATTCGTCACAAACTAGTTCTACTTTTTCTCTTCCTCTTAGTGGACATCATAGCTTTATTCCACAAATGCCTTCCGGCAGTATTTCTAGACCCTTTCATACTCATCCACCAAGTATGGGGTGGCAGCAAAGATTCAGAAATTCTTTTTCAAACATGTTTCCTTTTACCAAACCTTTGACTGGAATGTCTACAGCAAATAGGCCGATATTTATGCCTCATCATCAAAATGGATTCCATCACCCTGGTTCCTTCATCCCTTTTCAGCCACATCTATATCATGCTCCTACAAATGCTTGGAACCAGTTCCAACCAGCCCATTCTCTTCCTGCAGAATTTTCAACTGCTTCCTCCTTTAGCCAACCGACAAAGTTACAGCTAGGCAGTTATTTCAATCCCTTCCGTCATAGTGCACCACAGCAGCATTTTGGTGGTGATTTGGCCATGTCGGGATCTACTTTGATGCCTCATCGATTTATACCAGCAGCAAATCACCATTTTGCTCATTACGTGTCTCATGTGCCAAAACATAAGCCTCTTTTCAACAATATTGGGGACTGAAAGGGGCTAGCTTAGAAATCAGAAACGCATTTGCCGACTTTACTGATTCCCATGAGCACGGGCCAGAAGTAGGTCAGCGCTTTGGCTCAGTTGGACACGTCATGAATAAATTTCTGGATATGATGGGATTGGGTGCAGGTGGTGGAATCTCTGCAGATGAGGACGGAAGCTTTGGTGGTGCTGGAAACTGGGCAGCTATGGATTCCACACCAATATCGAGATCTTTGGATTTTTATCCAGGATATGGCAATCAGGCTCACTTAGATGATATTGATGATTTTCCTGTATTTCTGGAAGACATCACAGAAAAGTTCCTTACTAAAATGAATTTGACCCATTTATTGGCAAAAGATTCGAAGAAAAATGAAACAGATGAGAAATCACCACCTCCCGCTGATAAGACAAAGCCGGAAGAAATGAAAATGAAATCGACGCCAACTGACAACAAGATGAATAAAACAGATAAATCGTTCCCAAGTAAGAAAGATTTACCTGGAAAACAGGGCAGTGCATCCCCGATGTCAAACCCCCAATATGTTCCTGCACAGCCGCTTGATGTGATGCCTAAAAATAAAGAAAAAACCTCAAGTAACGCAAAGAATGCTTCGACCGATGGTACAAAGAAAACTTCGGAACCTGATGAAACAAAACCATCTCCACCAGTTCCAGTTGTAAATTACAAAGTGCCATTAGCTCTGTCAACAGTTGCTCCAGAAGACAGAATACTTCCTGTAGCGATATACAAAAACTTCCCTGCGAAATCCAAGGATGAACGTGCTCCAGAACCACCATCATATTCTCCAGCGCAGCCATTGCCACAGCATGAAACCGAAACTAATCCAAATAAACTTGTTGATGAAGACATCCTACGACCATGGGTTCCAGTCTCTGATGGATATGGCTATGTTGAAAGAAGACCCAAGCCTTTCGTTGATGTTACTCAAACCTCAGAACTTCCAAAAGGTTTGAAAATAGTTCGACAAGTGTTATCGAATTCTCCAAACGTGCAATATTAATCGGCTTCAAGCTTTTGACGAAGATTTTTAAATCTTGAGATGTGCAATTAATTGAGGGTAATTCTCAACCTGTATCCAGAGTTTAACTATATGAAAGACGTGCAACAACCCTTCTTTTTTAATAGAAAAGATTCGATGTTGCTTCGTGTATTATTTATTTTTGCCATAAGAAGACAAAACAGGAATTCAATGTGAATTTCGTTGGTTCTCTGTTATGAAAAACATATTGTGATATACCATGCCAGTTGGATTAGAAAATATTATGAACATCCATGAAGTGGATATTGACTCATATACGTGGACTTACTCTGTAGATTCTAAAAATATTTAGTTATAAATGTCATATTATTCCTTGGTCACATAGCACTTTCAGAAATATGATATGGTTTATTATTTTTTTATGTTTTGTTAATTATATATATTAATGTGATACATATAGAATTATTACTATTCCTTTGAAAAAGTGTATTCCATCGTTTCCTTCATTGTTATACTTATAGCACAATTGAAGAATTATGTGTGTATTTATACAGTATTTTTAAAAATAAAATTTAGTGAAATCATTTCACTATGCAAGTGATGTGTAACTACCAAAATCCAAGCAATGATGCTCTACAATAGGGGTTGGTAACTAAACTACCAATATAACTTTGAGTGCTATGCAGTAGGAAATAATGGATACAATTTGATTTCAGTCTCAATGCATGCAGAGTTAAGGATTAGAGGTAACCCCCAGATATTTAAGGTTTTATTATATACTAGCTGGTGTACCCGTTCTTCGCACGGGTGAGTTTAAAAAATACAGACTGAAGGATAAAGAAGTTTTTAATGAGTTAATTTTACGTGAATTGTATAAATTAAACAAAAAAAAGCTTTTTTACATAAGTCAGCTGAACAAAAAAAAAAAAAAAAAAAAAACCATGTTTGCTAATTTTTAAGTCTTTAGATATAATTGCTGATTTTTTTTTTATATTATTGTTTCTATTATTTATGACGCCCCGTAACTTTCTTGTGGGTCGATTTTTGAAAACACCTACCTGCTCAGCAAAAGTAACGCATTGTTACAAATTTTGTGTAATAAACGCTAAAAATAGTGTAAGTAATTTTTATCTGGATGTGTAATACGTTAATATTACTTTCTGATGCATTTATTTTATGTTGAATAGCTGTTACCCGTGACTTCGTCCACGTGGAATTTAACACAAAAAAGTGTTTATTCACTTCGCAGAGTTTACGAAAACTTTTCTTCTACTTAGTGAATCTATGTTTCTTTTTTTTCCCTTTGCTTTTTGTTGTGCAAGGGGTGAAAGGGACGCATGAGCTTTGACACAGTCGATGGGGTGAGGACTAAAATCTTTAGGATCAAAATAGGTTTAAGTAGCAAGTATTGTGAAACGCGATCACAAACGAAGCCGCAAGGAAGGGGGTGAAAGGGACGCATGACCTTTGACAATGCAGTTAAGGACTGTACAATCATTAGGATCAAGACATGAACGGGAAATGTCGCGAATGGCAGCAACCTAATCAAAGAAAAAAGTTTGATATAATTGCTAGCAATCGTTGAGACAGAAGGCTCGCGAAATAAAATAAAAAAACCCTAGTAAATAAAAATATTCCCTATTGAACAAAAATAGTCCCTATTGAAATAAATAATCCCTATTTGAATCGGATATTGCTCACTATTTCATTGGTTTTAATTTTATTTTCTCGGAATCCTGATTTTTTTCTGCAATAAAAGTAGCCTAAGTTATTTCTTATAACATTAGCTATCTGCCAGTGAAAGTTTCGTCAAAATTGGTCCAGCCGTTTCAGAGATTAGCCGGAACAAACAGACAGACTGACAAAAATTTTAAAAATTGATTTTTTCATGTAAGTACCGTATATACTTTTAAATGCATTCAGTAAAAAGCTGTTAATTTCAAATTACAAACAGACACTTCATTTTTATTTATATGTATAGATTAATTATACATCATTTAAAGATAACATAAAACATAATTATTTTTTCAACATAAATAAAAAATTAAAATTGTACATGTGTAATAAGAAAACCAAAATAAGAAGTAAATGTAAAATATAAGTCTTCTTGCAATGAGTTAAATAGAAAAATAAAATTTTAATGTGAATCTTGTCTCTCCTTGCAAAGTTCTTCATATCATAATATCGGGGGTATAATTTGTGACCTTCACTTTGACACCTGTTTTTAGTTGTTAAACAACTTTGTGAACTCAAAATATATTTCATATGAGTAAAAATTTGGTCTAATATATGTATATATGGAACTAAAAGAGGAAAGAAAAAACGCGCGTACAATTTCCTTCAAACAAACTCTCATCTCACAATAAATTATACACTGATCGTATAGTTTTAAAACATTATTAAATTTATTTCTTAACACATATATTTGTGAATTTACTTTATTACAAAATCAAAATTTAACTTAGCTTGAGAGAGGTACACGGAGTGGGAGAATGGGCATGATCGACGCCAGGAGTCTCCGCGGATAGTCTATAGCTCAGGGATCGGTCTTTGTGTCTCAAAATCGTGGTCAGGGTCTCTCAAAATCGGGGTGCGTCCCGTTTTTATTCTACGACTCTTCACATAGAAATTCTAGAGCGGACTCTTTGTCTTGTCCACGTAATTATCGCTGATTGGTCCAGTGAGTTTCCAGTTCCAACGGACCAAAAGCAAATTAAATCTTTCTTAGGGTGTTGTAATTTTTATAGAAGATATATTAAAAATTCCACAAAACTGACTTCGAAATTTTGAAGTTCTGTTGAATAATCCGCGCTTCCCATCAATATATATATTATTATAATAATATATATTATATTATAATATTCTTCGCACGGGTGAATTGAAAAATTAAACAATACAGACTGAAGGATAAAGAAGTTGTTAATGAGTTAATTTTACGAGAATTGTAAATTATAAACAAAAAAAGCTTTTAGCATATCTCAGCTAAACAAAAAAACCGTGTTTGCTAAATTTTAAGTCTGTAAATGCAATAGCTGATGGAAAAGATTTTTTTTTATATTTATAACACCCCGTAACTCTCTTACATGCAATAAATCATTCTTTTTTTTTTGCCCAATTAATTTGTAGACACCCAGTATTTTAATCACAGAAAGAAAATTTTATTTTTTTTAATGAAAAAAAATTAAATTATTACAGAACGCTGAATTTTTGAGGTAATACGATTATAAATTTTCAAAATTTTGTAAGTAATGGCTTACTATTATTATAATTATATTGTTTTGAGATAGGTTTATGCACCCATTCGAAGCAAATTTCGAAACAAAAAGATGTAGCTACGACTTAAAATAAATTTAACACAAAATTTTTAATTCTTTTTTATTATTAGTTTAAGATGTACACAGAGCAGAGGTTCAGATACTTTTTCTCAATTTACACAGAAAAAAACAAATATTTAAAGTATTACTTATTTTGCAGCCATTACAAGATTCTATTAAACATAGAAACACGTTACATGTAATCTTAAGTACTTGACAATCATTGTAGAAATTCAGAAAACATATATGACAAAATAAAATCCCAGTTCATTCTTCTATTGAATTTGAAAAAGTTGTAAATTGGTTCTTTTTTTTTCCCCCTTCAAAATGCGATAATTTTAAATTACTTTAAATATACAAACCTTTTTTAAAATTTTTAAATGAATATTTTATGTCTTAAAATTAAAAAAATAATAATACTTCTTGGGAATAAAATCAGTCATTTACAGAAAAATACATAGAAATAAGACAAAATGATAAGATGAACATTAGAAGAAATCAGACTTATAAACACACAATTTCTGGTTTAGATATTTACGAGAAAAATAATGTAGGAATTAAATTTTTTAACAAAAAAAAACATCATTATAGCAAAAAAACACAATAAAAACCAAAATACTCTCAAGAAATAAAATACAATAAAAATATATAAGAAAAATACATTCAGAAGTCAGTCTAGTCCAAAAATAAAACACAGTTTTCTATAACTAATCACTAGAAATGAAACAATATTTAGAGAAATATATTTAGATTACATATACTTGTGAACAGATACATAATCAAATACAATTAAATGTGTTTGTAAATAAATTTTGTTTAGTTCCATGGTAGACACGTTAACGCCATTTAGATTTCAATACATCAAAAATGTGTAAAAATTGTATGTTATGAAAGTGAAAAATTCCACATCAATAATATTACAAATTTAGTCATGGAAAAATTCGAATTACAATTGATAGTTAAAAAGTAAAAACTTTTTTTTCATAGCTCTAAAATTGAGCAAAACATACACAAACGATTTTTATTAGGGAAAAATGATATGCAACATCCCAGTGTACAGTCAGATACGAAATTGTAAATGGCAATAAATACGATGTGTAAAATTCCTTACCATTTTTCATGTTTCGCAATCAAAATGTATTCCAAAAAATTCGAATTTGTTTTCCTTTTTACCCCATCTACTCAAAGACAAAGATCCAAGTTTAAAAGTGCATAAAATTGAGCATACTTTTTGGTATGAAATCCATTCCTATAGAAAATTTCAGTAATTTAAAAACCTTCCTTAGATATAAAACAAGCACCTGGGTCAACAGTCCACTAGATATGATTAAAAACAGCACCAACGCTGCCAGCAAATCTTCTGTATAATAATAGTCCTTCCCTTTTTGAGGGATTAAAAAACTAGTACACAAATAAATTACCGAAGGAAAAAAAATATTTTCAAGTTACTAAATTTTTATGGAAACATAATTATTTAGAACATTGTAAAGAAAAGTGTCAGTAAAACATTTATTTTTTATCAAAAGAAAGATTAAAATCGTCTTTAGATTGTTCAAGTTCCACCTTAAACGGTGTGTGATTGTTTATTATTATTATTATTTAAATTATCATATTAACAGCATGACACATCAGAAAAATTTAGAAATTTAACAATATATTTTATGATTGATATATTAATTTTCAAATTCATATACTGTCCCATAGACACACAATTTTGTTGTTGATTACCCTGGTACAATCCATAGCTTGGATGCCTGAACAGCTGTAATGTAAACTAATCTACGCAATCCAACTGTTAACTTGTAAATTTATACATACACTGATATCCACTAAACACATATACTAAACAGGACCATAGAACATTTATCCTAGGGGACAGGGAGAAGGTAGAAAAGCAGATTAACTTCAGAACGTGCATATTTGCCGACTGGAAGTTCAAAGATGACGACCTTCAAATTCCGGGTCACCAAGCCAAACTGAATCTCGTCGCAGCTTTTCATTTTCAATCTACAAGTTTTTCGGTGGTTAAATCCATCATTTTGTATGAACAACAAGAGCTGAAACTCTAATCACAACGATTTAATAAGATCAGGGTTGTGGTTGGTCCCAACAAACTTACAAGGAAAAGAGGTAGGAAGATCTCGAAAAAGATTCTAAAACTAATTGAGCTTCTAATACGTAATCCCGATACATAAGTATGAGTAATTGAGAGTTTTGTTGACTGAACAAAACGCGTGTTCGAGTAGAAATGCATTATAAACACTTGTGGTTGTTTCTTAATCAGACGGAAAAGAGATAAAACAAACAAATAAAAGATGACCCGCAAAAATTGTCAAATTGTTCGTATAGAACACAGTCGCTGATAGTTAGAAAAGAAGAATTTCAAAATTCTGTGCAGAATATATATGAAGAGAGTACAAGGTGTATCAATAAAATGACAGTACTTTGATTCTTCTTGTAAATTTTTATATCTAAAAAAGGCAGATTTCAATTCCAAACACGATAAATATCTATCATCATCATCTCCAAATTAAATGTGTGCACTGGTAAATAAGTGAATCCAACACTTAAAAGCAATATAAACGTTAGAAATAGAGATATAGATCACGAAAGTTTTTCCTTCTTATTCTAAAAAACAATACAACAAGACAATCATGTAGTTTTCACATTCGGTAATATTTGAGAAAAATTGTATTATTCACAAAACGACTGTGTATAACTTTTAATTCTAAAAGAGTTCTTGTAAATCTTTAAGAAAAAAATTACCGAACGGATTTGAGTACTTGCATTTCTAGGCAAAAAGACTGAAATGCAAAATTGATATTGAGCAGCTCCTCAAACATATATACCTACTGCACAAACGAAGTAATTATGATACTTTTATTCGTCTACAAAGTGAGCAATACTGTAAAAAAAAATGGAACACAACATCCATACCTCTTTCCATCAGTCTTTTTAAACACACCTGTATTTAAATTGATCTAGAAATAACTCAAAACAATACAATCATTTACGATTTCAGATATAAAATAGTCAAACAATTAGGAACTATGTTTTTTTTTCAAACAAATACTTTAAAAATTAAACTTAAAGAAATTAAACCAAATGCCAACAGTGTTAGGGAGCTTGAAATTTCACTGGATGTAAGTCCCATGGCAAACTGAGATCTCTGAATATTATAAACACTAATATAAACATCAAAAGATGCGATGAGAAAAAAAGTAAACGCATGTGTAGTGTAAACTTATAGAAAATTAAACACACAAATGATGAAAATGACAACAGCGACTTCCATATGATAACTGAGCAATGCTTTCATTACTATTAACTCTCAATGTATCACAGCCTCAACATGTTTACTCGACATTGCGAAGTTTACGGTGGTAATAATACTTTTTTAAAAAAAAAAATCGGGATTTTTCTGTACTAAACTAGCAGAAAATGCCCTTCTATCCTGCGACCTCTTATACACATTGACGAAAAAAAAACATTAAAATGCAAAATTAATAATAATAATAATTCATACGATTTAAAATCATTA
The DNA here is from genome assembly GCA_019973935.1 of Trichonephila clavipes. Taxonomy (NCBI): domain Eukaryota; kingdom Metazoa; phylum Arthropoda; class Arachnida; order Araneae; family Nephilidae; genus Trichonephila; species Trichonephila clavipes. The sequence goes on from BMAU01019618.1 coordinate 916,738, forward strand.
AAAAAAATAGAGTTTTGCATCATTCAAATAATATCAACGTTATCCAACATTTAGTTGCAATTATTAACCGAACTACCGAAAATATAGTAAAATATTTGAATTTTGTTCCTTAATTAAACACAAATGAATAAGTTTGTATTCGGAATGAGATAAAACTGCAACGATAACTTGAACGAAAACACACCGAAATTTACAGTCCAAAACTTCAAACGTCTTTTTGTTCATGCATTTCTAAACATGCACGAACATCTCTAGTTCATTTTAGCATACGTAGGGAAGAAGATATCATTATTCCAGAGGTGGCAATTCTCGTAAGGTGTCATTCGACTTCGGACTGATTCTCCAATCAGATTGATGAAACTGGATGACATCAGAATCTCGCCTCTGACCGCTGGTCTTCCAAGACAGACAAAACTGTAGAACAAATCCTGAAGATTCTTCTGGAACGTGACATCTTGAGGAGCCATTGGTTTTACATAGTCATCCAGGAGACCAAAGATGGCAGCTATGTCTAAACCGTGAACTGACAGCTTGACTGAAGCGCTCTGATTGGAGAATTGGATCGGTTCGCTTGGCTTGTAGTCCACTAGATACCAATACGAATCCGTTTGTAGGACCTCGCCAAGGGCTTCGGTTAGTCGTTCGATGGGACAAATGGTCCTGATATCCGATACCTAAAAGAATCCAATTAATAGTTTAATATATATAATTTAGAGGCAATGAAAAAACAGACTACCATATGAGAGTAAAAGATTGAAAATAGCAAGTTACAAAAGCTTATGTTTTAACCAACACGGATCTGGGAATATTTCCTTAATAATTACATAACAATACAATTATATTAAAACTTGGATGAACGATTAAATTAATAAATTATGGTAAATACGCAACCAATGAACTTTTTTCAACAGGTGAGAGAATTGGAGAATGTATGGTAGTCGAACATCCTGCGTATTGTATGTCAGGATACAACCGGCAGCATGTTTTCTTGTTGAAAGAACGTCTTCTTGGCTTCGAAGATGATGAACAGTCACCGGACTAAAGATATGATAAATGTAACGCTTGCACGTCAGGTTACCGACGATGCGAACAACAGTTCATGTTGCATACCCAAAGGCTGTAGGGCCCCTAAGACGACATTGAATGCAGACAACATACGTTTTCTTCGGTGCCTCCAGACATGATACGCCCATAATGAAACTGCACGCAGAACCAGGATTCATCTGAGAAAACGACAGGAAGCCCCTTCTGCATCATGTTTTGTTGATGGGTTTACCACTGTAGCCCCCCTAACCAACAAAGCATCGCTATGCTGCATCGTAAAGAAAAACCTAGCAAGTCACCTATCAGGCAGTCAGTAGTGCAAACAAGACCAATTTCTGACTCAAGGCCTGTGATGTGGCTGTATGGGAAGATACATCTATCCTCTAAGGCAGTGGTTTCCAACCCCGATCCACGGACCGATACCGGCCTGTGGATCAAATACTACTGGCACGCACAAGAAACATTAAATTATTTCCATTTTATTTACTGCGGTATATTTTTCTTGGGTTTGGGCTAATTTTTGTGAAAATCACTTTATATTCCTTGTGAAATCACTTTATATTCATTTTTGGTGTAGCTATATTTTATTCTGAAGACGTTTAAATAAAATTATTAAATTAATAAAATAAAATGATTAAATCAAAACAATCTAAAATATAAGCAATCAACGTCCTCCCCCTCAGCGGGCCGCGGTAAAATTATCCAACGTTGACCGGCCCGTGGCGATAAAAAGGTTGGGGAACACTACTCTACGGCGTTTGGTGCGGGAGGCTGTTGAGATCTTGCATGGCCATTATGACCCTCCTGAACCCATCGATTCCACATTCGCCCGACAGTCTTAATTGTGACCAGTGCGAGTAGCAATATCGCTTAACATAATAAATCGCTCTCTGGATAGGCTACGATATCGCCACTATCGTACTCGGATACTTGCTCGTAGCCATCCATCCCTCTTACACGAGAGCGTCCTCCTGTTAGTGTGGTGTGATAGTTAGGAGAGAGGGGTGCCAGCTCAGGTGTCGTCTTTGTCACTTGACCATGATTCAAAATTACGAAGTCCGTTGCCAAAAGCCCTCGTGTAGCTGAACAGTGCGACGTTAATATTCACTCACTCACTCCCCTCTTATACGAGGCATATCGCGATCTTTTCACACACAAAAAAAAACATTTAAAATGCGATTTTTGAATGAGAAACCCACTGGGTAATTTTCCTTGTATACCGAGATGCCGTTTTTCTTTCCTAGCACATCTCAGCATCTTCTCTCCTTCATCCAAGTTTGACGTTTGTTTCATCTCCTCTGCATGATGTTGCAATTTTGATGGCTTTCAGAGTATATCTACCAGACTTTGAAATTTTCGAATAAAAAAATGGGTTAAATGTCTCGTAAAAATATACGAATGCCTTCTGAGGCACCCATATATGTCATTTATTTAATCAATAGTTTGGAAAATATTTCTTAACGAGTCCTTCAATTGATTTTGGATACATTACCATGGAATGGAACTGTTGCAGAGGCGTTGACGAGTTCTGTATGTAGAACTGCAGAGCAGCTACCGTCACATTGTCGCTGATAGTCTCCAATTTTTCACTAACATATTCACTCAAATCAGACCAGCTCCACTTTTCAAGGTTATGCAACACTTTGGAAGATCCTGATTCTTGAGCAACCGATCCTGCGAAATGAATACAGTCAGTCTCTTCCTTTATATTTACTTTTTAAAAAAAATGAATAATTGTTCATAAAAACTATTTTAATGATTACAAAAAAAAAAATCTTCGATGGAAAAAAAATATTGGCTCGTCAGTTGCCTTATACTCATGACATGTTTTGACTAGCTGTTAAATTATTTCCAACCATTGTATTCATATTCCACTAGTGATTCAGAAACGTTAGGAAATGATGACATCATTTTGTGTAATCAAGGCATAATATTGTAAATTTTATTTCACAATATTAAATTTTAGAAGGCAACATATGAACTAGAATTGATTCTACATGTTTAAATCGAAAAGCACGATATTGTAACAAATTTTTTAATGGCGTATTCTTTTTATGCAAACGATTTTATTTTTCGTTCGTTGAATTCCATTAAAAAAAGTAAACTAATAAATATTTTTTGCATTTTTTAAAATATATTCCCGAATATTCATCGAAATCGAAAGGAACGATATTTGATTTCGAATTTCGATTAATCGCGCTTTTTCTTGATTTACTGTGGTCATATAATGCTAGCACTTAAAGAAGATACAATTATTTTTAAATACACGTTAACTTAAGCATTTAAAAAGATTAATAATTCATTTATTTCAAGAAAAAATGTTTAATAAGCATTCTGCTTTTCGTGCTCGTATTTAACCAGTTTGATTATTGATAAGCAATTCAAACTATCTTCCCTCAGTATTTCAAAAACATAAAAAGAATTATTTTTCATACTAAAGTTTAATCTTTGAAATAAAAACAAAAGAGCTTAGTAAGCGTGCTCAGTTATTTGTTATAACATAATTTAAAATTCAGAGTACTACATTTTATGAAGAGAAACAACAAAGAAAATTCGTGTGTGAACCGATGGTAATTAATTATGTTTCAAAAATTAGAATAATTTATTACTTTTTCTGCCCTCTTTTAAAAGCATGCCAGTTCTTGACTGTATAATATTATTCATACTTTCTTTTTTTTTCCGTCTATTTTTCGAACAATTATCAAAAATTAAATAAGTAACTACAGTGTTAAGACAAATTTAGGACATCAATTCATCAATCAAATTTTTAGTCACTAATTGAAGGTATGCAGTCTCGCCATACACTTTCATGCAAGGGCATTCATTTATAACCTTTCAGAAACTTCATTGCATTTTTCTTGCTAAATAAATTATAAAATTTTAACTTTATTGAGAATACTGGTCAAAACTGGGTCACGGTGCTGCGGTATGTAAGAAGTTTACATCAAGTAGGTAATATTTTGTTTTCGAGTGTTAACGTTCAAGATTGACGTCTTTCATTTAATTTTCAAAATTTAAAAAATTAGGTTGCATTATAGCTATAACTCCAGACAGATCGATCACTTTTTCACAATTATCCTTGAAGATCACTAAGTAAATATACATCTTATTTTCAATTCATTTTTATGCCCTAAAGAATCGTGTCTGCTTTTACATGCAAATGACACAGTTCCAGATTTTGCGGTTAATTTAAATTAATATATTTCACAATTTTACATTATCTCAAGGCATTTAATCGTAGCACAGAAAACAAGCGTTAGCCATTCGCAGAAAGAGTTGCAATTGAATTCAAATTTTTTCAAGTAGCTCGGTTTGAAATACTACAAATTTGTATTAAATAGTTTCTTTTGAAAATCTCTCCCCCACCCCCAATTATAAGCATTTTAGAACATTTTGAAAGAATTTATCTTTCACACTTTTCTATAATTTTATATCGTTTACAGCGGAGTACCTCTGTAACTGTAACACGCGAAAAAAACAAGAAAAAAATTGCTTAGTAGAAAAGAATAGTAATTATAATAAAAGAATGTTGACATATTTTTAGATTTTACTTCTGTATTGTTAGGATTACCCATAAATCATTTAGTGTTTCCCTTGAATATCACATTATGGCAATTTACAGTTATCGTATTAATTTCAATCTAAGTTGACTTTTTTCCCGAAGTTAATGCTATTAAAAATCGTCTGCGGCTTTGATTCGAAGACGAAAAAATTCTTAGGATGACAGAATGGTCAACACGGACGTTAAGAGCAATTGAGTGTTCATGTATGTATTTAATCATTTTTAATACTAATTAAATAAATAAATTATTGACTTCTAATTATCTCATTTTAACTTTTTTCAATTTCGTAAATATCGTATATCGATAAACCATTTTACACTATTTTTAATTTTTTCACAGAAACGTGTTGAGAACTTGGGATGCGGCTTAGATTCGAATAAATACGATAACTAAGGTATACTAGGACACAAATTTAATAGTATCACATCATATATGGAGTTTTTTTTTAAATAAATCATTGAGGTTTGCAGAATTGACAATTATTTTTAGTAAATCGTAAACCACTTTAATGCGAAAAATATACCATACATTTTTTAAATTTTTTAATATGTGTAATCTTGTTTAGTTAATCAACTTGTAAACATGACAGAATTACAGTTATTTTAAATTTTCGACCACGCTGTGAAAAGGTAGCATTCATTGAACAGCAGATAATTTTTTACTCTTAATCGGAATATATAACACTAGATGGCGCTACTATTCATTAATTCCAAAACTACGATAAAACCAATTTTTAGCACTACATGCCCTGCAATATAGAGAATCAAATTTTAATTTCTGTATTATTTTTTAACAAATGTAATTTACCAATGCAATTCTAACGAGAGAGAAATTTTAGGCCTATATAATATATAACACACGCAATGAGTTCTTGTAATCTAAAACGCTTCACAATTAGAAGTATAATATTAACTATTGTTGGACACTTCTTTACCAATAAGTTTTCATTCTGCTTTGTTCTTAAATCCTATTGTTTGAATTAATAATTTAGGAAAACTATTACTTCAAATTTTATTGACTTCACATATATTTAAATAGCTTACCAATAACAACAGGTACTTGTTGAATGTTTCCTTCCTGCCACATGTGGTAAGGAGTATTGTAGAGAATATTGCCTGTAAAAAATATTTATTTTAAAAAGGATTGTTAAACACATAGAGTAAATATATAACAGCTAAAACAAAATTGAGAGGTCTTGGTTTCTTTTCGAACAGTTGAGTGATAAGTATACCTGACTGCTGGCTTCGTGGTTTTATCTCATAAGCACTCAATGTATTCTACACATTTTTTTTTTTTCGTTATATCACTAGAGCAATGTATTTTATTTTTCTTTAGAAAATAACAGAATTTACCCACCCATTCGAAACGGAAAATGTATCATATTTGAATGAATATTGGCTGTTTGGGATGTGAAAGAGATCATCCATGAATATAAAATAAGCAACGAAACGTTCTGTCCGCAGAATTCGAATGAGATGTTTTGAAATATTGTTATCGTTCAAAATTTCATGAAATGTGAGATACTTTTATGAAAAGAAAGGTAAATAAAAAAAAAAAAAATTGTTGGAGAAAGAATGCGAACTTGATCCTGTACTCTTTTGACAACACACCCAAGAGTTGGGTTACAGTGGAATGAAATTTTACACCGGTGAGGGCCCAAGTTTTTAAAGGAGCAAAAAAAAAAGTTTGACAGGTGTTTGCAACGGAAAATAGTGGTCCGTTGCCATCAATAGATTATTAGAATATTTGACACGCCCTCTTACGACAAGTAATAAAAAAAAGGCCGAACAAGAGTTATTACAACATGTTAGTATAATTTATCATATATATATATATATATATATATATATAACACAAAAAAAAATTTCAATTTATAGCATAATTTGAAAAATTTTTAAACAAAAATGCAATGAATGGAACTCTGGCTATATGAGCTTCTGTTTTTCGAAATAAAATTATGCATTAGACTCTCTAAACAGTGAGTCATCAGGGGCAACAAGACTCGGAAAATATGTGACTCGACTACGTGTGTGTGTGTGAGTACCGAGTTTTTTACCATGACCACTAAGCTGGTGCGGCCACTTAATTCTAAGGAAATTTTCGTAAATGCAAATAATACAAAATAGACTTAACTGAATTTTATTTTTAAATCAAATCAAACATTTCTTGAATGATGTTTCAAAATCATCAGGGAGCCGCATTGGACATCTAAGTGAACCTAAGACGATCAAAGAGACACAGAACTTAATGCATGTGTAATGTAACAGTCTACATTTGTGTGAGCAGTGGGCTTTAACAACACCAGCTTCCTATTTTAATGAATTCGATGAGCTGCAGCTTCATGGGGTTACGAATTCGAGACCCAAACAAAAAGACTGCCAAAATCCCTGCCACAAAATTAACCAAAATCTTTTACCGAAAGATTTTCTTTGTGAACGACCATTGTCAGTTGGGTCAAACGAAACAAAACCCCGAGCCAATCCAATCCAATTTACTCGATTCTCATGAGATCCATTTAAAGTCCCTCATCCATCCAATCGAAGCTCCCTCTTATATGAATTTACTTATACCCCACCCTGATCCCTAGACCAGTGATTGATTTAAAAAGAAAATTGCTTTTTCCTCCCACCGAGGTTTGATTTTTCTCCCGAGGCTTATGAATAATACAAGAGAAACGTTGTGTAAGCACGCAATCTCGGCGGATGAAATATGGTAGTAATATCACAAGTCTTCTGTAATGAATTTTGATTTCTTCTAGAGGATATATGGATTTAGTAGGTGGTGGTGGGGGAGGGGTCGTATTTCTTTTACATTAAAATCAGTTATTTATCAGTATTTCTTGTATAATCTACGAGACTTATAATTTTGGAATGAGAATACGACTTTGTTAGACTAAATTTTCTAGTTTACCTCAATGATGAAGTAATTTTAATAAATAGGGGATCCATGTACTGAAGGAAAAAGTTACCACATTTTAACATTCTTCGATGAGGACACACTGGATGTAATGTGTCATAAAATATAATGTCGTACATTAATTTTGGGGGGAGGTAATTTTTGTGTTTGTAGATATAATGGAAAATAGTTCACATGTAAAGTGTCTGCAGTGACGTCTTAAGATTTCTAGAGGCTCTAGGACAGTGGACTACACAGACTTCGGCTTCTTTTACGTGGGGGGGGTTACATTACACGTGGAGGAAAGTCTCGAGTGGTATTTTCACGGTAAAAATTAAAAATTTGTTAATATATGGGAAGGATGAACCATCAAACCCCCTTGTGTTTGCCACTGCCCTGGGGCTCTATGCAAAAACAGACCCCACCTATGACTTTCTTTGGTAAACAGTGCATCGCATTCGTTGTCAAATAGTAGGTACAAAAGGAAACTCGTAAGCCGACTGCCTCCTTTCGCTTAAATGATGGTTGTATGGTCGTAGGCCAAGACACGGACATGACGTAATAATGCAGTCTTATTATTATTGCCAATTGGTAAAAAGTTCAAAATGCCCGGGAATAGCATTTGGCGATTTAAGTTATTCAGATCAAGATCTTACTCAGGTTCAGCCCCAGTGTCCAGTTGGCCCATACCTCAAAACGGTCTTGAGTGTTTGATGCTAAGGAGTGTCGGAAAAAGCTAAAATCTTATTTTTTTGACAGTTTGAGATTTTTACATTTTCAAATTGTATAGATTTTAACCTTTCTAAAAACGTTTTACTTTAACCTCTAGGGTAATTAGAAGCCCTTAAAACCTATTTTTAAACAATCGTTGAAACTGGGCCACGCCCATTTAAATGGCGAAAAATGTAAACAAAGTATTTTGTTTTTGCTTAAAAGTTGAATGAATGATGGAAATCCAAACATTTAAGCCAGAATTGCTAAAAAAGTGTTTATAAAGAGGTACACAAAATCCCAATGAAAGTGTGAACATCGTAATATGGTTTCATGTACCGAAGAAATATTTGTGCAAAGAGAAGTATCATCATTGGGTACATAGGATGCAATTTCATCATTTAATATGGAAAATGCATCAAAACCAGAAATTTTGAGAAAAATTAATATTTAGCCTGGTACATGCAATGGAGCGCCTCGACAAACAGAGGCTGTTAAAGGCTAAATACTCATGTTTACAAAAAACAAGGGAAGTTAGGAAATAAAAAAGACTTAAAAGGAAGAGAGAGGATGATGAGATTTAAAAAATGTAGATCATTTGGAGTACGTAGGGGTAGGAATGTTTTAATAAAAATTTAATTATACATTAAAGTTCATTTATCCCAAAATGTAAATTTTGATGTTCGATGTACCTTTTTTGAGAAACTACTGTTCACAGGTATGTAAATTTTTTACGATATATTTATAATGCTGGCTAATATATACAGTTACGAGCTTTTTGTAAAAAACTTAAAAAATTATTTTTTACAAATTTTTTATGGGAAAAATGGGTCAAATTTCGCAGAGTTTGATAAAATATTTCATAAATTATTAAAAAATTCAAAATTAGCTAAAAGCTCATTTTAGTATAATGAGAAAGGTGTACTTAAATTGTATGAAAAATTTCAAGCATGTATATATAACCGATTTTGAGAAAAGGTACATCAAAAACAGCCAATTTCACATTGTCAGAATAGAGAAAGAGACAGGTTTCCAACTCCCCTTAAATTTGCAAAAATTTTGTATGTAAATTTCTAGCAACACTTGTAAAAAAGTTCACTTCTCGCTAGAGATATATAGCTAATTGAAAGAAAAGCATTTATTGATACGGCCAACGAAATAATTGATTTCCTTTGGAAAAAAAATATATGTTTTTTTTTTTATCAGAGGCACTAAATATATAGTTTTACCATCAACAACCGGCATGATCGGGTACTGCTCTTCATCGGAGCTTGGTAGATCTATCGACCAATCATAGGACCAGAATCCTGGAACAGCTGTTAGGATTTCTTCCGATGTCTTATTGTACAAGCAAGATAGTGAAGTGCAATTTAATTTGCTAAAAAGATAAGAAAAAATGTTGACGAATTAAAAAAAAGAACCTAAAATAGATAACTTGTTTGTAAGTAAGAAAATAAGTAAGAATGGATAAGGATATCATAGTATAAAGATTCTTCAAAAAAAAAAAAGTTTCAAAATATGAAAAAAAAAATGAACTTTTCTTAACTTTTTAAAAGTAAAATACATACATTTGGTTTATCTATGCGCGCTGTTATTGTAAATCAATATATATTTTTAAAATAATTTTTTTGTGAAAAGCAAAAGTTGACAACAGAGAGACATATGAACTGATTGGCTGCGAACACGTGATTACATTCATCATGTGACTAAGACGTCATATGAATTTAGCCCTTTGATAATGTGATAAAAAGGGCATTTTAGTTAAAATTATATAAATTAATATAATTCTGTCACAATCATACGATTCTGTATTAATACTGTGATATTTTTTTAAACTTAAAAACGTACCTCAAGTTAATAGATCATGTCTTTTAATTTTTAAACTTTAATACACATATAAAATGTACCGTAAAATCCGGCGTATAACGCGCACTTTTAACACGAAAAATGAGATCGAAATTTAAGGGTGCGCGTTATACGCCGGGTAAAAGAGCGATAGCTTTAAAAATAACAAAAGAGATAAGTATAAAAAAAATTTCACTTCTACATGTATCGAAATACTGTTTATTTAAAAGAAATGACTTGTGCCTTATGAACTCTCGCTAAATGAGTTGTAGTTCTAGAAGAAAACTATTTTGTCAAAAGTCTGGGATGATACCTAGAATAAAAGGCTTCAAAACATAAGAACAATGCATACTAATATTTCAGATTTCTTCGTAAAAAGGGGGTTGAGCGTTATAGGGCGAATATACCTAAAAATTAAACTTGAAAGTATAGGTGCGCGCGCGAAACGCCGGATTTTACGGTAGGCATTTTTATTAAAAATGTCTTTCTTGTCAATTCAATACACTCAGAAAATAACTTTGTAATACTGAACGCTATTATCTCAAAATCATTGTTTTTGTGGAACAAAACTGATGATGGATAGATCTGATTTTTTATAATGAATCTGGAATTTCAACAACACTTAAATTAAAAAAGTAGAATCGAATATATTCGTACTCAAGGAATGCAGAGTTGTCAGCACCAATTTGTGCCAGAGTCTTGTTACTGAAGCGTGCAGAAGGACCTGTAAGCCACATCTGGTTGAATAGACCCTCGGCTTTCTTCGATGACAACAGGGCAAGGCTAGCTGTAGCAGCGCCACCGTGGGCCAGGACAGTTACCTGAAATTTCAAACAGGATCCTGTCATTAATCTTTCGATAGAATTTATAAATCAGTTTATTCAAATAAAGATTTTTGTTAAGATTCATTAAATATTATTTTTCGGGGTTCCCCCAAAACACTTACCTTTTCAGGATCACCACCAAAACTCCTGATATTCCTCTGCACCCATCGCAATGCAGCCAACATGTCCATTATACCATAGTTGCCAGAAGTTGGTGGACGCATCCTGTTGGTAAGTAAGTCCAAGGCCAAGAAGCCAAACGCGTTGGTTCGATAATTGATAGTAACGAATGTGACGTCTCTCGTATCTGCGATGCGTGTGGTAGGCCTCCAGTTGATGTCATCAGCAGTGTAACCCTTCAGTGGGTGGTCGCCAGGAATATAGAAAACAACGGGTCGCAGAACAGGTGGCGACAGACTTGGTGTGATGATGTCCAAGTAGAGGCAGTCTTCGCTCATTTCCAAATTGTGCCCGGGTACTGGTTTCTGGTAACAGATTGCGCTTGAATTGTATGCTTCATAGGTTCCAGTCCAACAATCATTGAAGCTAGAGGCTTGCATGGGTGGTTTCCATCGGAGTTCACCAACAGGCGGCAAGGCATAAGGGATGCCTTTGAAGACGTAGATTCCATTTTCCTTGAAGCCTTTAACCGGTCCACAGTCAGTGATAGCAAGAGGTTCTCCCATGGGTCCTCTAGTTGAGTAACCGGAATCCGTGACGACACACACCACACTGACCAGGACTAGAACTACCGAAATGCATATGAGACAGATGACGACTCGTTTCCAATAGATTCGCTTCAAGTTCAATTCTCGTACCTTGGCGTCTTTGCTGTCGTCCGCGTTGGCTTCGTTTTCGTCCGTAATGGCGACTGTCACATCGGTGGCACTGTCATTCTTTTCATTTTTACCATCCTCTTCTGGTTTGATTTCGGCCTTGCCATCTTTTGACAGCAGTTCTGTGCCTGCTTCTACATCCTGTTTGGTAGCTTTACGACCCCCAAATATTCTATAAAAAGAAAAGTGGTTTAGTTAAATTCTTCATATTTCATTTAAGTCTCAATTAATTAACAGTTAAATTTTTCAAAAAAAATTAAATAAATAAAAATTAGGGATTTCTAAGGATACACTGCTAAATTCTAATGCGTTACGAGTAGTTTTAAATATTTTTTAGCATATTTAAAATAATTACCACGAAGGAGGAAGGGACTTACGGTGCCTTTTATTTATATGTATGTTATTATTATATTGTATACCATGATGAAAAATAATTATATATTACATACCACAATGAAATAGCAATACAATTTATCAAAATTAACATTCATCTCTAGCTGCGTTGCCCGACTTCTATTGGTCACGATCGCATTGATTCGCGGCCCAAGCATTACAATGTCTGCCTAAACAATGAACACCAGTTTTACAATAAAAAAAATCATTGAATCATTCTTGGCCAATGTTGTTTGTCTTTGAAGCATTAAAGAATAAAATTGTTATTTTGACATTGCAAAATATCACATCAATCAAGAAACGTCCCTAATATAAACTTTTTTTCTCTTACTTCTGGAAGAAGCTAGGACCTTTCTTCTTAGGAACCACAACGATGTCATCTTCTTGCTTTTCAGCTTCTCCGTCCGTCTCAGCGGCCTTTTCTTCGTCTTGCACTGGCTTTCCTTCTGCCTCTTCTTCCTTCTCGGACTTCTTCACATCACTCTTCCCATTCTGGGGAGCTTCTTCCTCTTTAGGAGAAGGGGTCTTTTCCACTTCGATTTCCTTTTCACCCTTCTTCTCTTGTTCCTCCAATTCAGCAGTCATGATGCGACCTCAGCAAAGAAACTGTATCTGAAACAAAAGGAAAGACTTCAGACGTTTTGTACTGAAAAAAAATTGCAATAGTTTTACAAAATTCCTACGGATTTTTAAGGTTCCAAGTTCCAAATCCTCAGCACACACACGCAGAAAGTTACTGTAACAATTACTTTAAAAGAAAATTACGGCATAAACTAAAAATGCAACATAGGCAGAGCTATTAATAGGCATAAATCATATTACTCATACAGGTTCTGGTTTGTGGTGGCAAGGCAAGGTTAAGTTTTATAGACGAAAGGCTAGTTTCCCTTAAACATCAATGGAGATTGTAGAGACATTTTAAGGCATGGGCCAGCTAGGCTGGTGCTCAGGGCCTCAACTTCAAGGAAGAGGACTTCCTCTCTTCCTCAACCTCAATAACATCATGTTCTGAATAATTTTAATCGCCAAATGCTATTCCCAGACATGTTCATTGATAAACTGGGAATTTCAAACAATATACAAACTGGTAACAGTGACATTGTTACGTCACGTCTGTAGGCCTAGACCTACCATCATACAACATCTTTACTCATTTAGTCGAAATGTGGCTGTCGGTAGAATCGGTTTTATGAGATTACAAATCACGTTCATCACTTTGTTAGGGTTTACCACTTGTCCGAGTACTTGATAACATACAGTGGCGTAACGCACACCCCCCCATAAGAAGGAGGCCAAAATTTTGACTAATGCCAAGTACGTACCCTTTGTAAGATCCTGTTTAGGAACAAAATCTGACTTTGCAGGGGAGTCCTAATCTCCGTTACGCCACTCATAACGTATACTACATACTGACTACTTATAAGGGTCGCAGGTGGGGGCGCCTTTGCATAGGAGTCAATTATCTCAAGAAGTCTTGAAACACCTCTGGGAGGCTGATTTAAGTTAAATTCAACCAAGTCTCACTTCATTACCACACATAGATTTCAGAAATTTGGTTGGTGAAATGGCAATTTCAGAACTGTTTACATACGCAGCTACAGAAGCGTGTTGATATGAAGGAAAATTCATCTTCTCCGTAAGATGAGCCACTTTTTTTAATATATTCAAACTTTGCGACGTTAAATTCAATCTAAAACCAACTTCTACAAATTGTATATTGATCTGAGTTAACTTCTAGGTACAATGATTAATTCAGCCGGAGTTAGAAAGAGGGTCTGACTGTCTGTAAGTATTGATTATTTCCCGCTCTTTTTTCTTTTATTCTCACGAAAAGTCTTCTAAGGCACCATAAGCTAGATAGTAATGTTGATATGGGATAATATTTTGCGAGACTTTGTGCCTTATTTTTAAGGCTGTATAAATTAAAAAACAAAAATAAAAATATTCAGAAATAAAATATTTTCAAAGACTGTACGTGCGATGTTTTGAGTCGATTCTGTAACCTCCTTTCCATATGTTGTCCAGTTTGCTCCGTTCCCTTGAAAGATCAACTTATAAAGGTGTTCTACAGCATTATTATCATAAATTCTTGAATCGAAGGCGTCCATTAATAACATCATAATATACCCATTACTGATTTCAGTTACGATAAATCTTTCATAAATGTCATCAAATAAATCGATGTCAATTGAGGACAGAGTTAAAAAAAAACTAACATCAAGTTTTTTTCTTCAATCATCGGACTTGTCCTTGATTCGCTTTCATCATCAACACCGTGTTCCAGTAATCATTCTTGTCATTTCGGCTTCTCAATGCAATCATTAAACTAAATTGATTTGAACAAGAAGGATGGCAGGAAAAAAATAAATAAAGTCCAAATCAAATCTCTAAGACGGCGCAGAACAAAACCATCAAGAACACTCGAAGAACAAGAAGCAGAAACCATCAAATTCGAAATAAGAATCATTTTAAATGAAGCCTGACAAAAGAAAGGAGAAATATGTAAAATCTCAACAACTGCCTTCTTCCATTGTCCCCCGATAACGACCGAAGGAACAATATGTGATAAGGAGTTAGAACGATATAAAGCACAAGCACTTGCCGAAGGATAAAAAAAGTCTTGTGCAACTTTAATATCCACCCACCAGTTTCATTAAACGTCGCCTTCCCCTTGTGGCACATACCATAATGACGCTCATTACTAAACCATTCACGTAAGGCTCGACTCAAGGGGTGCTTCGAATACGGGAGGGGAAGTTAAACAATGGACTGTGCCGGAAACGACGAGAACTTGCTCCAGAGACCAGCTGTGATCGTAATTTTATCCTCACGGGTAGGGTAATGGGTCACTTCAGCTGCAAATTACTCGCAAAGTTATTTTTTGCAGCGCGAACCGTTTGGTTATTTCCTTTTTATGGGTTAATGTCGTTCGATGGGGATGATTGACTGGATCGAATGATCACATCAAAATGTGTAGAGATGGGTTGTATATCTACAATGATGAAAGTCCAAAGTCTGTTCGTTAACTTGAATACTGTCGGTTCATAGCCATATTATAAGGGGTGAAATATTTCATAAGTTCACTAAACTTTTATGTTTAAAAATTACTAGAACAGATGTCACTTCTTAAGTGCAGAAATCAGTCAACCTGCTGATTAGCTAGGTAATCTGCACATTAACTAGGAGGATCTGTTAAAGTGCGGAAAATTGTTTCATTTATCAAATTACCGTAATTTGCAAGCTTAAATTAAATGTTGCTTATATATTTTTTGATATATAAAGAATCAAGTTCATACAATCAAGCAAACAACAAATTAGATGATAGAATCAATCACCAATTAATTGAGAAACCATAACACAAAGAATCAAATGGTGATGCTTTGAATTGGAAACTGCTAACATGCTATATTGCGTAATGATGGGACTATTAACATTTTAATTTTTTCCAGAAGATACTGTTCATTGTAAATAAACTTATTCTAAATTAATTAAAGGGGTCTTGTATCGAATACCTTTACTGTTTCGGCAACTCTGTTTCTTAATGTTTTGGATAAATTACTCTGGTATGAGTAAACGTTCAATAAAAATTCCTAACTTTAAAGAAATGAGACAAAATTTTGAATCTTTACGATGCGAATTCCGCTAATGTGAATATTACCTAGTTAAAATGCGGAAAACTGTTGATTCCACTCTTAAACGAGGTATTATTATCTGGGTGATCTGCAGATTAACAGCTTTCGAGCTTTAACGGTAACACACACACACACACACACACACATATATATATATATATATATATATATATATATATATATATATATATATATATATATATATATATATATATATATATGTATTCAAAGATATGCAATTTTATTAATTAAACATCACAGTAAAGTAAAGAAGTTATTTTTAAAAATATATCTTTGTAGCTCTTTTCGATCTAAAAAACAATTACGGAATATACAAGATTAATTTTTCAGCACGTAAGACTTTAAGTAAATCACAATAATACGGCAATAAATGAATAAATTTTGCGTTAATTTCCTTTTCCCCTCACAAGCAGATACAAAACTCACATTTTAAATTCCGTACATAACTTAGTTAATATCTCTTTTATTGCATACAAGTACATTCAAACAAAATTATCCATTCCTTCATCCAAGACCAAACTTGCTGAGCACAAGTACATTTTTTATATTCACTTCTCAAAACAAGAGAAGAATAATTAAGGAAAACAAAACCACACACACACGCCACATCTTTAGCCAAACAATTTTTCCGTTCATTAGCATCGTCGAGTGGCAACAGTTCAAAGCGTTTTATCTGTTGCCAAATACCTAACGTGAATAGTAATTCCGGCATCCTTCGAAAGCGAAAGCGCGCGAAGAACTGACAAAGAAAGTTACCGCTGTTGTCAATTTAGCGGCGAATCGTGTTGAGTTTTCACGAACATGTCGGGCGGTGTCACGACACGAGGGAAGCCAACAAGGATATCTGTCCGCAGGCCATCACGCAAAAAGAAAATATGATTACTCATTGTTCCATAATTTACGAACAGAGCTAACGAAATCGTTGCATACTGATAAGGTGTCTTTCATTTTTTGAATTATCTCAGATTGTGATCGTCGTAAACACAAGCTGTGTGACGTGTACAGATTTAGAAGAGTCGTAAAGATTATTATCAATCCAATTAGAAGATTGATTTTGCTTCTTTTTTTTTTGTTTTATTCCATGTATATTTTATTTACACAGGTGTTTTAGTTTAGAAACGGAGATGTTACGTATGCGGCGATTTCGTTACAGCTTTTATTACAGTCTGCCTTTTGTTTTAAATTGATTTCTTTCTTTAAGGCTGTATTGGAGATTAGGTTTTTCCCCATTACACTGAAAATCAGCTATTTGATAATCGCACATAATAATAAAGTAATACTAATTATGGAATACCACAAAATTTTGAAACTAGTAAAATAAACTTCGATTTTATCGCTAAGCCATCCACCTTTCGGCGCCCCGATTGGTCCGGAGAAAATTCATGCATTCTATCTGTTAACTTCAGTACGCATCTCAGCAATGAAATAATGTTTTTTAAACTTTAAACTCATATCACATCCTTTTAACCTTTATACTTATTAGTTTTTATTTAATTCTAAATTTTAAAATTACTGGGCAAGCGTTGTAGTTTTATTTTAGCCATCCGTACGATTCCTCTTACTGGAAATAAAAGATCATGAGAAGATAATGAGCTACAAAAGAGTACCCCTGTCACGGCAATCTTCTCCTCATGTAAATTGAGGTGAAGATCTTGCTCAATACTGAGATTCCATTAAATCAATTCGAAATGATTACAAGCAAGAAATTGGAATAATTTACTTATACAGTAATAACCAGGGGTGCAGCTACAGCCGTATCAATGATACGGGGCCCCCAAGCTACTGGAGCCCTAACATGTGCAACTAAAGTTCCACTAAAAGGGCTTCCATATCTAAAAAAGGGCCCGAAGGAATTTTGATACAAGGCCCTCTACGCCAGTTGTAATAATCCCGAACTTACGCGATAGATGGGACTGAATGATAACCGCGTAAGTCAAATTCGTGTACGTCGGTGTATGATTTCGCATATAAATACATATCAAGTATTTTTAATTAGGATTGGAGACGAAAGAAAAAAATAATTAAGAAAAAAAAAGTTTGATAAAAAATCTTAGGTAACCACACACACACACAAATACAAAGTCGCAAATCATAAAATCATTTCATAAAATCTGACAAAGTAATCT
Organism: Trichonephila clavipes; assembly: GCA_019973935.1. Lineage (NCBI taxonomy): Eukaryota > Metazoa > Arthropoda > Arachnida > Araneae > Nephilidae > Trichonephila > Trichonephila clavipes. Next base: position 934,628 of record BMAU01019618.1, read on the forward strand.
GCCGGCTGAAGATTTTTTTTCCTCCTTCAGAATTTCCTCTTAACCGGCTAAAGATTTTTTTAATTCCTTGTTTTGTTGAAAAAATACACTCATCCTTGAAATCTATATCTTCTAAAAAATTTGTAACCTTTTTTCAATTAAATCGAGACCTGTCTAATTCCCAACCGCCATTCGATTTTCTAATTGAACTGAGTGTAAAGACTCACGTTCTTCACTGTTTTATTCATGGATTTCTATGAGATCACCAATCGTCAGCTCCTGGTTGTGAGAATCCAGCAGTTCTTGATCGCCATCACTATCTAATTTTACTTTTATTTCCCTGGCAAGATCGACAACTTTTTCAATCACATTACCAATTTTGCAATCCCCCCTTCAAATAAAAGACGAATCGACGAGATTAGAAAATCAGGTAACTCTGAGTTTGCGTAATTCGAGTAGAGTATGCTGGGGTGTTAAAAATGAGTACGTGATATGCAGACAAGACAAGATAAAGGGTCGGACTTGAAAAAAATGCAAATCCTACTCAATCTTGAACATCGTAAAAGTGACCATGACAATATGGTTCTGGCACGAATTAATGTACACAACAACGTCCGCAACTATCTATAATTATCCATAATCATGTACTATTATGTACAAGTACAATCGTCAGCTTCGTTCACTTTTTATATCAGGGGTGGGCAGACTACTTCTAATTTTTTCAATGTGTTGCGGTCGACCTAGTGGTGTAGTAGTGAGCTAAAAGAAAGTATACAAGACAGTCGGACTTCCATTTTACGAACCTCCCTTTTACAAACCTCCATTTTACGAACCTCTATTTTACGAATTTCTCTATTTAGCGAACTTTTTCCTGAAACCAAAAACATGTTACGATTTTCTTCGTAAAATAACCTCCAAATATAGCGAAGTGTACTTTCTATTCAATTTAATTTTCTCTTATGATTTCATTTTTTCCCTTCGTATTTTATTAAATACTCGAATCTTAGCCTCACTTTTTCCTCAATGTTAATGCAACTGAAAATCGGGCGCGGCTTAGAAGGGAAGGACATAAAATTTGTTGGGTGGGGTATTTAGAGCAATTACAGCTTCATGCATGTATTCAAAATATAATACTGATAAAATAACTAATTATTCATTTCTTATTAATTTTCCTTTTAAATTTATTTTAATTTCGTAAAATTGGATATCGATAAACCATTATAGATTATTTTTCAACTTTCACAAAATCTTGTTGAGACATTTGTGGCGCTACTTAGAATCGATGGCGGCTTAGATTCGAATAAATACGGTTTTTCTAGACTACGTTTGATAGAATCATTATTAGGTCTCCGTGGAGGCGGTCACCCCAAAATGTCTTAACGGTCCACCGGTCGATCGCGATCGATTTAATGCTTACCCCGGATTTATATGTTATTCGGTAGCGATTTTTTTTTCTGGTGCGGAGTCGCTCTTTGCTTAAAGTGCCAATTGGGGTGGAAGGAAGAAAACCCTAGTTACAGAGGATAGACCTCACAGATAACTCATTGTTACATCCCACATCGATTTTATAGTTAAAAGTGAAAAATGGTTGAAAACAACGTTTTACAAGTGTACCAAGCTTACAATGATCACAATAGTACAATTTTCATCAATCACTGTCTAGAAGTAATTGGAGCAAGTTTTTAAAAGTACCATTTTCTTACGAGTACTATAGAGTAAAATGAGATTTTCAACGTGCAATTTAAAATAGTTTCATGGATGAGGTCTTCAAATGTTTATGGACTATGTCAATCTTCAAGTCTATAAAAATCATTAATATAACCCTCTATCTTAAAATTTTAAAGTTACTTACTGAAACGAAATCTACAACGCAATTTCGCATAAACTTCAAAAAACATTTCTTGTACATTATTTATTGATTTCTACTTATGTAAATGAAATAGTTTGGCAAATAATATTAATATTCCAAATTAAATTTTATTTTTATTGCTATGCAGATCCTTTTAAAAAGTAGTTATGCACTAATATTTTCTCTGCATTTTAAGTACAAAACAATGCAACCTGTTTTCGGAGTCTGGACAGCATACAATGCCACTGTCTATGAAGTGTTGCCACTCGGTAAAACAATATCATTAATTCCAAAACAATTAAAAGAAGAGGAAATAAATAATGATTGTTTTTATTAAAACAGTTGGTTAACAGCGTAACCGATGCGATAAATAACGAACACGTATTTATTAAGTACTTCCCAGAGCAATGGTCAGATAATTAGGTACTGATGTTCTACTAGGCTGAGTAATTTCACTCAACCAAGAATGATACATCTGAGCAACGTCATTCAAGCGAATCAATTCAGTGGTAATCGCTGTCTGTTGCCAATCAACTGAAACCAATTCATTTCAACTTATCATTTCGTCAACAAAGGCGGGAGAGAAAATCAGTATGAGGCACAAACTTGTTAGGGCTTTTGAAAGATAATAAAAGGGGAATATAAAATAAAGTTAAAGTATATAAGATTTGCCGGATCTGTCGTTTTAAGAGACTCATAGAATTTACTTTTTCATTATTAAGAGGATCTATCGGTAGTAAAGTTGCAATCCCTTTGCCCTCTTCGGGTTTCAAAAGACTTTAAAACCTGTAGCATGCAATTTAAAAATTAATATATATATATATATATATATATATATATATATATATATATATATATATATATATATATATATATATATGTGTGTGTGTGTGTGTGTGTGTGTACTGGTAAACTAACAATGTGAAGCACACTATTTTGTGTTTTATTTACTATTTACTTTCTGAAATCGTCTGTGAGTATCTATTTTTACAAGAATGTAGCCAAGGAATTCTTGAAAAGGGGGAGGAATTTGAAAAACATTTCGAAGTTTGTATTTAAAAATTAATTCATGATTTTCATATGCGGTTTTTGCGTAAATTTAGCCACTGAATACAGTTCACATATTTTAACGTCGATGTAAAAATAACAGCAAATAATGAATTACATCAAAATTCGAATTATGAATTTAAATAACACATATTTTCTTTGATAAGTAAGTAATCCATATTTGATAGTTTTAAGTACTTAGTCTTAATTCTTCACTAAAAATAATGAAAATGGGAAGAAAAACGTTAATTATATCACCTGTCATGCAAATTAAAAAATTTGAAATCCAAGATTTCTTTTCAAATAAATAATGGTTTAACTTTTCTTTTAAAGATGGCAGCACAATTTACTGGCTTTTCGCATAATGCCTTCACCTCATCTTTTTTTTTTCATTATTAATCTAGGAAATAAATATATTTTATGGTTTTATTACAAAAACAAAAGGAAAAATGTTATATGAAATATATATCATTTTTACTGATTGTAAAACATTAGCTCGTGGAGATGATTTAATCAAGGAACAGATGGCGCTGCTTCAAGAAGTGAACTGCGGATTGATCCAAATAGGCATCGAATGGCCGGGGCTGATGTAGTCTTTGTGAAATGATTATTATATGATTATATATATATATATATATATATATATATATATATATATATATATATATATGGGAGACAACAAGGGGTCCAAGACGTTTCTTTCTTCTGGTTTATTTAACATTAAACAAAAATTAATTAAAAAGGTAGTTTTTAACAGATAAGTTTGACGATGATATGCAGAAGGTAACGCCTGCTCGCGCACCTCTCGCGTTCTCTTTCTCTTTCCAATGTCCAAGAGTTTTTGTTTCTCTTCCACTAGTTCAAAAGTTTTAGTTCGTATTTTAGCTGCGCCTGCGCGCGAAGACTGCGTGGAGTTGTCGATAACTATTGGTTACTATATCCGGCCAGCCTGACTGTCCGCTGTCCGCAGCGGTACTTCCATGGAGACCAGAGGAGAATCTGAAACATACAAAAAAAAAAAGACGGAACAGACAAGGACTATACGACAAATATACAAAGATTTAACATATCAAAATTTTGTTGAACTAGACAGTTTCTCCATCATGTGAAGGCACCTCTTCGACATCCGGAAGGTTCCACAGGAAAACATTGTTTCACAGGCATAAGAACGTCTTTTTTAACAAGTTGATCTTTGGTTGAACGCATCGATATTTTCCTCTGTAGAGTTCTGGACGTCTGTTCAAAACGATTTCTCTTTTTCCTTCGTTTCCACTGCCAAGGTTGGAAGATCCTTCGGAGCAACACAAACCGTCGATGTTCACTCTTCATAGGTAAAGGGTTAGGTGAGCGGGAGATAAATTCTCCACGGAACTCGTTTTCATGGCGCTATTGGCTTTCTTACACAATACTATAGGTGAACAATAATCAAAAACACTCTCTTTTATAATACCTTGTCGTAACCAATCATCAATTTGATTGTTTACCTGTAATTTCTCAGAACAAGATAAACGTCTGGCTCTCTGACACACAGGAATATCATTTTTCAATTTAATATTCATTTTTAACTTAGTACTCTTAATTTTATTACATTTATAATCCTTAATTAGAGAACTCAAATCATTTCTAGTATTAAAGTTTTTAACATATGGCAAATCATAACTAGAGTTTTCTATCACATTTGAAACAGAAACATTTGGAAAAGAAACACCATAATCTGCACTCAAAGAGGATTCACTTTCACTTAATAAAACATCGCTCTTTGCGTAGCCTAGTTTTTTTATTTCAGAATATACACTGGGATGTATAATAAATTCTTCGGTCAAGGTCGGTGATATCGCCGTTCGCACACTTATACCGGGAGAGTGTTGATTAAGAGAAAGATTTATGGGTTTAACTTCTACCATTCGCTTTTCGCCAAAACATGAACTTAATGTTATTATTTCTTCGGAAGGTGTTTGCACTCTAATTAGTGAGGAATTTAAAACTGGGATCTGGCAACCTGAATCGATCAAGGCTGTTACGGGTTGATTTTCCACAAAAATGTTTACATATTGAAGATTTGCGCATTCATCGCTATTTTGTTTTTCGCTCTCGATTTTCAAAGTATTCACGTTTATTCTATTATGGATGTGGTCGTTAGAATCTTTAGGTTTAAAACGCTTCTCACAGTCTCTTGCGCAATGAGATGAATCACCGCATATATAGCAATTTTTATTTTCTCTTTCAAGATATTGGGGATAGTTCTCTTTAATCTTTGGTTTAAAGTTTTGTGATCTATTTTTAAAGGGGTCTTGGGTATATCCATAAGTAATAGGAATTTCTTTATGTGATCTGCTTCTAGATGAAATATAAATATCGCTCTCTTTAGCTAAATCGATAGGCCTAAACCAATCTTCTGCTTCTCGAATGCCAATATGAGTTGCAGTTTCCTTATTTAAAGTTTCAAATAATTTATCAGAAATTATAAGATCACATAGAGATTCAAAGGAATTAACTTTTCTTAACGAACAATAATATTGAAGTTTGCCGTCAATCTTGCAGCAAATTGGATGTATGTCTCGCCTGATGATTTTACAGCATTTTTAAATGAGTTTAAACACTCGCGAGGGGTTAATTGGAATTCTCTGAGTACTATAGATTTTAGTTTTTCATAGTCATTTAATTCCTCTTCTTTAATATACAGTAAGACGTTATGAGCTCTTTCGCCCAGAAGATTTATTAAAATTTCAGATTTATATTCGTCATTTATTTTCTTGGTTAAAAATGCGCGTTCTAACGATTGGAAGAACAGATTAAAATTTTCAGATCTGGTGGGAACAGGAAGAGATAAAGTTTTAATACTTGTTATCATCTTTTCTATGTTAGTTTCGAACTGTTTATCTTCGACTTTAGCTGCAGGATTTAAACTTAATGCTTTATTTTTAGCCGTTTGAAGTTCGATTTCTTTTTCTAATTTTGCTAACTGAAGTTTCGCGAGCTCAATTTTTTGTTCTTCTAAAGTTACTTCTCTTTCGTTTCGCGATACTCTCTCATCTATACAGTTTTGAATTAAAGTTTTAACGAAATCTGGATCACTTTCAAATGTACTACTGTTCTCAATTTTAGTCTTTAGTTTAACTATAGTGTCCGTACTCTCCACAGAACCGTCTAGATCCTCAACAACTCTTATGAGATCCTCTTTAAGAGCGTTTTTATACATTTTAGAAAAATATGGAAAGATCCTACCTTTTTTTTTTTCTAGCTCCCTTGTTGCTCGCACGTACGATGTATCCAATAAAAACGTTGATTCCACTGATTTCACCTCTTCGCAGGTAATATAGTTGAAATTGTTCGAATTGACACCTCTTCGCAGGTTATATCTTGAAATTGTAGTTCCGGCCTCTACACAGGCGGATTATTCACACTGAGTTAATTCCAACCTCTACACAGGCGGGATTTTGAGGGTTCGTTGAAAAATACACCTCTACACAGGTTATTTTGTTATTTGTTCCGACCTCTACACAGGCGGAATGAAGTTGAAAAATTCAACCTCTACACAGGTTGAACGAAGTTTCCGAAAAATGGCGGCGCGTCTCCTCCACGGACGGCTTTTGTTCACGTTCCAAACTTTGATCAAAATCGAAATCTTTTTTCAATCCCGGCCTCTACACAGGCGGAGTATTCATGCTGAGTTCAAACCTCTACACAGGTTGAATATTTATGCTGAGTTCAAACCTCTACACAGGTTGAACGAAGTTTTCGAAAAATGGCGGAGCGTCTCCTCACGGACGCTTTTGTTCATTGTCCAGACTTTGGTTCAAAATCGAAATTTTATCGATCCCGGCCGAGCCCCCATAATTTGTGGGAGACAACAAGGGGTCCAAGACGTTTCTTTCTTCTGGTTTATTTAACATTAAACAAAAATTAATTAAAAAGGTAGTTTTTAACAGATAAGTTTGACGATGATATGCAGAAGGTAACGCCTGCTCGCGCACCTCTCGCGTTCTCTTTCTCTTTCCAATGTCCAAGAGTTTTTGTTTCTCTTCCACTAGTTCAAAAGTTTTAGTTCGTGTTTTAGCTGCGCCTGCGCGCGAAGACTGCGTGGAGTTGTCGATAACTATTGGTTACTATATCCATATAGTTTTTTTATGTGATTTGATGTCGTAGTATGTGTTTGTGAGAGTTATGAGTGAAGTGTACTTTCAAAATCATATTGTATGTCAAAAAACGAATATAAATTGTTATGTTGGTATAAAAATTATATTTATTATTTCAAACAGAACCAAAGCAGGATCAGAACTAAAAACAAATAATATCTTAAAACTTCGTAAAATTCGCTGAAATTTTACAAAAATTTTATTGTTCCTTTAATGATATACCTTCTCGATGCCAGAATTCATATAATATATACATAAAAATTGGGAATGTTTTATTATTAGCTTTTCATACCAATTTCCGAAATTGAAATGTTACATATATTACATTTTTTGGAATACTTATATTTAAATTCAAAAAGTTTTTAGAAACTCATTAAAATTCAAGAATTTCTATGCGTATAAAAAAGCCATTTTATTATTCGAATTTACTTCCTATTCTTACAGAACATTCAACCGCAGACGATATGTGTTGATAAAAAGTGGTATTTTACACTTCTTGCAAACCCACTTGATCATTCGATTCGTGCTTTTCTTACACATAATTATTCCAGAAGCAAAAACGTATACTATGTCTAACCCACACAATCATGCGAACTGGGTGTTAAAAGGTTATAGTGTTCTGACACTCGCCCTCCTTTGAATTATATTTCATCTGTTCGTTCAGATTCAGTGGCGCACACAAAGGGGGGGAGGGTCCTTGGGTCCGGACCCCTCCCCTCCAAAGCCCATGATTTTTTTTCCGATTGATTATAATTCTAAGTACACAGTACGTAAAATTTAATTATTTGTTATTAATGATTAATTTTATTAATTAATGGAATTACATGGAATAGAACAACACAGACCTTGGAATAAGGAAGTAAATTACAAAAACATCCACGGAACTCCCCGCATCTTCAACACTTTAATGCATGCATTAACACCTCCCCCATTAATGAACACCCCCCGTTAAATTATTGGCAGTTAAATATCCAGCTGCAAAGTATAATTGACTCTAAGAGCGTACAACATCTATTTCTTCTCCCTCCCCCCAAGCTCACCATAACAGCTTTTTGTATTGAAATAGTCGTCGCCACTTTTCCTAATTATCACAAGCAACAACCCCTTAAAAGGAATGAGGTAATTAATTTTACTCGAATTCTGTTCACTGTACCCGAGTTAGCAGCTAACGAAGCATGTATCACCCCCGTAAGCAAGGACTGGGGTAAATTAAATTTGGTTGCAGCACCTCCTTTCCCTCCCCTCTGTACCGTAATGGACTCAGCAACTCTACGCGTTGGCATAAGTGAGAGCCTTTTCTGCAAAAGAAATCGAAGTAGCGTAAGGATTATGACCTTCCTGTCACGAATTCGGGTTACAAAATTGCAGCAGATGGGGAACAGCACCCAACGTGGCCCCTCCTGTAGTTGCAAACGATTTTTTTTTTTAGATGGTGCATTCTGATGGAATGGGATGAAAAGATTCTGTTAGAAAATTTGCGCCATTTTTTCCCTAAGGAAATTGTACAAGTTTATAGACAAGAGGAAATATACCAGGAAATTATTTTGGGGATGTTTAAATTGAATTTATTGCAACATTTTTAATGTTTTGATACATAATTGATATATTTTTATTGATATATTTTTATTGTAGTCATTTAAGTACAACTATAGTCTTCCTTCTGATTAAAACTTAATTTGAATATTTACTTTGCTGCTCGAAATACTCAGAAAGTAAATATTAAATATGCATACTTGAAAATATGAATACATTATTCGAACAATTTTGATTATTATGAATGCATTAACTGTTAAAGTTACATTGTTAAAACAGCAGAAGGATGCCACAGTTAAAAAAATTATCCCTTTCGGATATTTTGTTTACACATTCAACCGTACATTTTTCTCGTAATTTTTCATCTCATGCTCCCCCTCCCTCTAAATGTTCCTTTTCTAAAAGTTTTATTTAAAGACCAAATGAAGGCAGGAACGTATTACGGCATGCGGCCGGGCCAGTGAGGGGTGAGTATCGTCTGGGTCTGAATGAAATAATCATCTGAATAATTTTAATAGTAAAATATTGTTTCCGGACTTATTCTCCAATAAACTGGAAATTTTGAACTATGTGCCAAATGGCAAAAGTGGTATTATGTCCGTGTCTAGGTCAAAGCATTTTAATATTTGCGGTAGAACGAAACGGTACAGTTTCTGGACATGTCTCGAATACATAGGGACGTCTTAAGACATAGACCAACTGGGGCCAGGGCCTCGGCCACAATGTGAGCCTCATCTCGTTTTCGACTCAGCCGATGATTCGAATAACTTCAACGGTCAAATGTTTTTTCAGGTTGTACTCTCCGAAAAACTGGGAATTTCCAGACGATATGTCAACTGGGTACATGTGATGACCGTTGTACATGTTATAAGCCTAGGCCTACCACCATACACCTTCATTACTTCTTCAGTTAAGAGGCAGCAGTATGTCGAGCAAATTTATGTGATTGTATAAGTAAGTCGTGCACATTAATTTGTTTCGGGTTATTGTTTGTACGAGTATTTGACAATGTATGCCACATATGCTGTCTACTTTTAAGGGTCATAGATGGGGCCTACATTTGTGTAGGAGCCCAGGGCCTCAAGAAGTCTTAAGGCGTCCCTGCGTATACAACCCCCATAGGAATAACTGGCGAAAAAAGTAATGAAATTGCGAAATTTTTGTCACCTTCAATGGCGCCAACTTGCCCATATGTTGCAAATTTTTACCAGGAACACTAATCCGGGTTTCATTTGGCGATCCCTCTCATAACTCATTTAGTCGAAAGGTTGCAGTTGGTCAGTGCTGAGGTTTGTGAGATTGTGAATCCTGCACATTTATTTATCACGGGTTACCGTTTAAATGAGTTTTTGATAACGTATGCTATATGCTGTTTACTTAAAAGGTCGTACGAGGCACACTGGCGTAGCTAGTCCCAAGTGCGCCCTGTATCAACATTCCTTGGGGGCTTTTTTTTTGGAAATGGGATCTTGTTAATTGAACTATTGCTAACATTTTACAAGTTGTACTTACACGTGTTGGAGCCCCAGTAACTTGGGGACTCCTGTTAACTCCTTACCATTGATACGTCGGTAGCTACGCCCCTGATGAGGGTCCTACTTTTGCAGAGGGGCTCAGGGTTTCAAGAAGTCTTAAGATGACAGAATGAGGCCAAAATTTATACAAAATAAATTTGTATTTTACTTCCTATTACATGTCCCTTAACTCAAAGATGCTTTCAAATCTTAGGCTGGTGACTAATCAGGATTTAATTGTTGTCAATTATTAATTTTGATGAATATATCAATTTATCAATGAAAATAGAACCGTTAACCTAAGTTTGATATTTTTTTTAAAAAAAATTAGTTAATTTACAAAAATTTTACTACGGAATTTAATTTTATATATTATGCACACACACACACACACACACAAGCCCAGTATTCAGCAAACATAAAAATAGGTAACTCTAGAATTTGATAGAAATGCATAGCATTTGATATTTTCAAAAACCTTTAGCTAATTTTAATACTACTGAAAAATTTTGGAACGGAGTAACGGGAATATTTAAGAAATATATGCAAATTTCTAGTGGATATCACCAATATTCTAATTTTTTTAGTACATTTTCATCGCCTATGACGCTAAGGAAGAAGTCAAATTGACAAGAAGTGTCAATAGGAATTATGCGAAAAAAATGATTACCACACAATTAAATTTTTAAATTCTGTGTATCCTGGTCCTGTGTTTTATTTATTTTGGTCATTATTTGGATTTTTCTCAAAATAAAATAATTTTTTTAATATAAAATTTTTCTTTGCCAGGCATCACACAGAAAGAAATCGAGGGGGTGGTAATGCTATAAGGAACCACTGGACAAAAATGGAGCCAACACAACTGAATTTTTAATTTTTTATGTATGTTGACTCTATTTCTTTTAGTCATTACTTCCTCTTACAATAAAGTAAAAATCGTTTATTATTGAGAATTTTCTTCGCCAAGCACCACACATAAGAATTCTTGCTAAAGAGTGAGAATCTTTTGAGGAATCAATGGACAAATATGGCGTCTACAAAACTGAATTTTTAAATTCTATATAATTCGTTTTAATTTTTACTCATTGTTTGTGTTTCGATTCTTCTTTTTAAAATAAATTCATAAACTAAAGAATAATTCTAAGAACTCCTGAGTTCTGTGTTTTCATTATCCAAAAATACAAGAAATCTTAAATGATGTACTCCGAGTTCCTCTCTGCGAAAAAAACATAACTCTCGATAAATAAAACGACAAACCCAAATCTTTTATAGTAATTATTCAGTGATGAAATAAACATACCCTCTCCTACCCATCCGTTGTATTTTACAATGAATTCTCACCTTACCGAAAAGCCAGACCGTCCTCCAACAAGTTGCATTATTTATTTCCAGGCACCTTTCAGCGACCTATTCCCATCTGCCACCATGAGAATCATAATAAAAATGTATCCACATTTCTCCATAGTGAATCCGCCCAACTGACTCACGCGATTCCAGAATCATAATAATGGGTAACCGAGGTTCTGTAAAAAAACCTTGAAAAGGTGCCTTCGACCGTAACTTTATCCTTCCTCGCACGTGCACACCCATTTCGAATTCGAGGATGGAAATGAGCAGGCTTCTGTTCGCTCGCGCATGAGTTGTAAAAATGCGCGAGATAACATTGGAAAGAGAAAGTGGCAACAACCCCTGCCGGTGTTTTTTGGTACCGTGTACCTGGAACAATGGGTGATTCGGTTTTGCAAGTTGCAAGAGTTGTCACTTCGTTAACCCTACCGTCATTTTGTAACTGTATCCGTCATTGGGAAATGATGCTCTAAGTCAGGGACTAGATCATTCGTAGCTGACGGGTTTCAAAACTTGTTGATATTTTTTTTAATGAGTAACCTACAGGGTCGAACCAAAGTAATCAAGAACAGGATGGAATTTTCATATAGATTTAGCAACTGGTAAGGGACACAATTTCTAATTCCATTCACTAGTTCCGCAAAAGAATTGGTGGTAAAATCAATAATCATAAGTATATCCACACCTAATATTTTTGATAAAAGCGCAAATTTAGAATTTCGAAATGAATAACGATTGATTTTTCACGAAAACTCAGAATGATAATGCTTAAATTAGCACCTGATTTCCCAGCATGTCGGGAGAGAAATTCTTAAAATATAATAACTTTTTATTGCTTAAACATGCATAATATAAGTTTTGATCCAGTGTGTACAGATTTTTAACATAATATCTCACAACAGGATTGTTCCAAAAGTCCTTCCCAGTCATTCCCAGAATACGCAAACTTTATATAGCACAATTAACATCAGTGTTTCGTTTAATCTTATTTCCATCAATCTGGTGCCCCCCCTTCAGGAACGTTTTAAGACAAGAGTCAAGGCCGTCATCTCGTTCTCTACTTGTCCTGAATAAGATCATGATCCGAATAACTTTCAATCAATACATGTTATTCTCTGACATATTTTCCGAACATCGGGAAGTTTTGAACAGTATGCCAACTGACAAAAATGGTAAGAATGTATCACATCATGTACATCGATTGTGCGGTCTAGTCCTGATAAGTTTTGATGCAATATGTAAAATACATGGTTACTTCATTTAAGCAAAAAGCCGTGGTTGATCGAGTCGGTTTGTGAAATTTTAAGCCATGCACATTTATTTGTGTATAATGGGTTACCATTTATACGAGTATTTGAATACGTATAGTTGAATACGTACTCAGTGCCGGTTTACCCATTGGGCGCTTGAGGCCGGATAAGCTGGACTTAACCAGATTTTCTGGTTATAAATTTCGAATTGCCGGGGCCAAGCGGGCCTGTACATCTTCTGTACCTAGGGCCCAAAATGAGCTTAAATCGGCACTGTACATATTGCCTATTTAAAAGAGTCGCAGGTGGGGCCCAGGGCTTCAAGAAATCTTAAAACGTCACAACCCCCTCGCAGTTTTGTATGAAAATTTCCGATTTTTGTTCATTGTATTTGTTTATTTGTGTCTTGTGTTAAATCAATATTAATTAATTCTATACATTTTGGAAGCAAAGTCATGAAGTTTTAGGGCATGTTAATTATTGGGAAAACACATTCACATCTCTTAAATGTAATGCTCTAAACCATATCTAGATATTCAATTTTAGCTTTGTGAACTACCACAGTAAAAAAAAATCGTATAATGGAAATTAACTACGCTCGAACTTTTCCGCGTACTCCGAACCTGCTTGTGGTTTTAGTTACTGAATATTTCGGTGCATAACGCGCACCTATAGTTTCTTGCAGCAAAATGTTCACCCATTTTTAAAAAAAAAAACGATATATACATGATCTATACTCTTATCTTTTAAATTAATTTATTCGAAGCATTATCCTAGGCTTTTGAACAATGGTATACTTCTAAAACTACAACCTGAATCTCACAAGAAAAGAGGGGGAGATAAAAAAGTTTCAAGTATTTCATTGTTGTTCGTTCAAAAAAGGTACGTCATATCTTTTAAATTAACAGTATTTAGATGCATGCAAAAATCTAATTTTTTCAATGCTTGTTTTTTCTTTATTTTTAGAGTTATCTTATTAATATCCAGGGTATAGCACTCTCCCGTAAATTTCGTTATTATTTTTTTGTGTTAAAAGTACATAAATGAGATAGACAAATCAATTGACTTGTTCTCTAACTAGGATCAGATAAAGTAAGGAGGATATTTTTAAAAAACACAATGATATATATATGGCATGCAGCCAAAAGCAACGCAGTCTTCGCGCGCAGGCGCATTGAAATGAAACTAAAACTCTTGGACATTAGAGCAGAATTAGAGAGAGAAAAGAAGAACGCGAGAGGTGCGCGAGCAGGCGTTACCTTCTGAATATCATCGTCAAACTTATCTGTAAAAACTTATCTACCTTTTTAATTAATTTTTGTTTAATGTTAAATAAACCATAAGAAAGAGAAACGTATTGGACCCCTTGTTGTCTCCCACAAATTATGGGGGCTCGGCCGGGATCGATAAAATTTCGATTTTGAACCAAAGTCTGGACAATGAACAACAGCGTCCGTGAAGGAGACGCGCCGCCATTTTTCGGAAACTTCGTTCAACCTGTGTAGAGGTTGAATTTTTCAACTTCATTCCGCCTGTGTAGAGGTCGGAACAAATAACAAAATAACCTGTGTAGAGGTGTATTTTTCAACGAACCATCGACAAATATTCCGCCTGTGTAGAGGTCGGAACAAATAACAAAATAACCTGTGTAGAGGTGTATTTTTCAACGAACCCTCAAAATCCCGCCTGTGTAGAGGTTGGAACTAACTCAGTGTGAATAATCCGCCTGTGTAGAGGCCGGAACTACAATTTCAACGATATAACCTGCGAAGAGGTGAAATCAGTGGAATCAACGTTTTTATTGGATACATCGTACGTGCGAGCAACAAGGGAGCCAGAGAAAAAAAAAAAAAGGTAGGATCTTTCTAAATTTTTCTAAAATGTATAAAAACGCTCTTAAAGAGGATCTCATAAGAGTTGTTGAGGAGCTAGACGGTACTGTCGAAAGTACTGACACTATAGTTAAACTAAAGACTAAAATTGAGAACAGTAGTACATTTGAAAGTGATCCAGATTTCGTTAAAACTTTAATTCAAAACTGTATAGATGAGAGAGTATCGCAAAACGAAAGAGAGGTAACTTCAGAACAAAAAATTGAGCTCGCGAAACTTCAGTTAGCAAAATTAGAAAAAGAAATCGAACTCCAATTGGCTAAAAATAAAGCATTAAGTTTAAATCCTGCAGCTAAAGCCGAAGAAAAACAGTTCGAAACTAACATAGAAAATATGATAAAAAGTATAAAAACTTTATCTCTTCCTGTTCCCACCAGATCTGAAAATTTTAATCTGTTCTTCCAATCATTAGAACGCGCATTTTTAACCAAGAAAATAAATGACGAATATAAATCTGAAATTTTAATAAATCTTCTGGGCGAAAGAGCTCATAACGTCTTACTGTATATTAAAGAAGAGGAATTAAATGACTATGAAAAACTAAAATCTATAGTACTCAGAGAATTCCAATTAACCCCTCGCGAGTGTTTAAACTCATTTAAAAATGCTGTAAAATCATCAGGCGAGACATACATCCAATTTGCTGCAAGATTGACGGCAAACTTCCAATATTATTGTTCGTTAAGAAAAGTTAATTCCTTTGAATCTCTATGTGATCTTATAATTTCTGATAAATTATTTGAAACTTTAAATAAGGAAACTGCAACTCATATTGGCATTCGAGAAGCAGAAGATTGGTTTAGGCCTATTGATTTAGCTAAAGAGTGTGATATTTATATTTCATCTAGAAGCGGATCACATAAAGAAATTCCTATTACTTATGGATATACCCAAGACCCCTTTAAAAATAAATCACAAAACTTTAAAACAAAGATTAAAGAGAACTATCCCCAATATCATGAAAGAGAAAATAAAAATTGCTATATATGCGGTGATTCATCTCATTGCGCAAGAGACTGTGAGAAGCGTTTTAAACCTAAAGAATCTAATGATCACATTCATAATAAAACAAACGTGAATACTTTGAAAATCGAGAGCGAAAAACAAAATAGCGATGAATGCGCAAATCTTCAATACGTAAACATTTTTGTGGAAAATCAGCCCGTAACAGCATTGATTGAATCAGGTTGCCAGATCCGAGTTTTAAATTCCTCACTAATTAGAGTGCAAACACCTTCCGAAGAAATCATAACATTAAGTTCATGTTTTGGCGAACAGCGTATGGTAGAAGTTAAACCCATAAATATTTCTCTTAATCAACACTCTACTAGCTTAAGTGTGCGAACGGCGATATCACCGACCTTGACCGAAGAATTTATTATACATCCCAGTGTATATTCTGAAATAAAAAAACTAGGCCACGCAAAGAGCGATGTTTTATTAAGTGAAAGTGAATCCTCTTTGAGTGCAGATTGTGGTGTTTCTTTTCCAAATGTTTCTGTTTCAAATGTGATAGAAAACTCTAGTTATGATTTATCACATGTTAAAAACTTTAATACTAGAAATGATTCGAGTTCTCTAATTAAGGATTATAAATGTAATAAAATTAAGAGTACTAAGTTAAAATTGAGTATTGTAAGAGAAAAATGTTCTGATATAGTATTGTGTAAGAAAGCCAATGGTGCCATGAAAACGAGTTCCGTGGAATTTATCTCCCGCTCACCTAACCCTTTACCTATGAAGAGTGAACATCGACGGTTTGTGTTGCTCCGAAAAATTTTTGAGCCTTGGCAGTGGAAGCGAAGGAAAAAGAGAAATCGTTTTGAACAGACGTCCAGAACTCTACAGAGGAAAATATCGATGCGTTCAACCAAAGATCAACTTGTTAAAAAAGACGTTCTTATGCCTGTGAAACAATGTTTTCCTGTGGAACCTTCCGGATGTCGAAGAGGTGCCTTCACATGATGGAGAAACTGTCTAGTTCAGAAAAATTATGATATGTTTAATCTCTATATATTTGTCGTATAGTCCTTGTCTGTTCCGTTTTTTTTTTTGTATGTTTCAGATTCTCCTCTGGTCTCCATGGAAATACCGCTGCGGACAGCGTACAGTCAGAATGGCCGTTATGGCATGCAGCCAAAAGCAACGCAGTCTTCGCGCGCAGGCGCATTGAAATGAAACTAAAACTCTTGGACATTAGAGCAGAATTAGAGAGAGAAAAGAAGAACGCGAGAGGTGCGCGAGCAGGCGTTACCTTCTGAATATCATCGTCAAACTTATCTGTAAAAACTTATCTACCTTTTTAATTAATTTTTGTTTAATGTTAAATAAACCATAAGAAAGAGAAACGTATTGGACCCCTTGTTGTCTCCCACATATATATATATAAATTTTAAGCTTTCAAGTAAATTTTTTACCTTTTTTTAGAATAGGTGTACTTATTTGTAATTCAATAAAAGTCTTGATACACGCACATAATAAATGCGTGAATAAGAAAGAATTCGCTTTCTATAGCGGAGATCACAAAAGTATCGTTTCTTGAGATGGATGTGCAAAAATACATACACAATGATAGCTATGCAATTTATATCTTTTGAAGCTTTCTTTCATGCTTCCCTTCATCTCTCCCCCACCCCCCACGTGTTCTTTGTGTCGTGTGTGGGCAGCAAAGGTCAGCAGCGCGGGAAATTCACAAGTTGCGAAAGCTGTTGGATAACCTCAGAATTTTTCCTTTTTTTTTTAATACCAGCAAGAGTTCCAACGGTTTCGTTCCCCTATCATTGCTGCTTATGCGATTTTCACGTTGATTTGTCAAAATGCCACTCAAATTTAAGACCTAGTGGAGGTGATCCGATTATGAAAGTCGTGACGTGAAGAAAAATGGTAGGAGAATAATGTCAACACGATTAGGACACTCTTTCAGGAGGTTTTGTTGAAAAGTTATACTGGTAAAAAATTCTATGACATATTTTATAGCATTTTTTTTTCTACATTTGTTTGTTGAATTGGTATGTCTATTTTGGGTTTATTTGTAAAAGTGCATGAAAATCTCAGTTATACAAAAACATTATGCACCAGAATTTAACTAAATAATCTTGTGTACAAGAGTTTAATAGCCATGACTGTAACCCTGTTATGAACCGTTACAAAATGACCATGAGGCGACCAATGAATTAATTGTCCACTGAAATTGTAAAGCAAGTTATAGATAATAATACATAATCAAGTTAGAACTTGAGTACAGACAAAAATGGTTTCATATAACTTTGATGTTAAAGAAATGTTTTTTTTTTCTTCTTTTTACATAAACCGAATGATATAATCAATAATTTGAAATCCCATTACGAAGAATTGACATCATATTAAAAAACGTTGTTAAAGAACTGATAAAATATACGAGTAAAAAAATAATGTGTTAAATAACTAGAAGTAACAGTACAAAAGTGAATGTACATAATAACCAGGGTCGTCCGCTTTTGTCTCTTTTAATTCGTTTTCTGCAATTAGACTGAATTATTCTCACAATATCCGCTCATAAATTAGAGGATTCATCTTTTCCCTAAAGTATCCGCAAAAGCCAAAATTATTCTAACAGGATACAGGAGTGGCAATCCGAACGACGGCAACTCCCCAAGAGGACTATAAAATCATCACTTACTTATCTCCCCGCGATTCTTTTATAAGAATTCTGGGGAGAACATTTTATTAATGGTGAATCATAAATCCGAAAGATTGAGAACATCCAAAACGACCCCGAGAGTGCGAAAAGAGGTTCTCATTTAGGGATGTGGGGGACATCCACCCTTGTGGTACATCTCCCCCTCAATGCTAAACTAATCTCAAGAAGGAGGGGGAGGTACCAGGGCGTGCGGAAGGCAACAGACATAACAAAAAGAGGGAATTGGGGTGCCAGACACCCCATGGATCCTCTGACAGGATATTTTCCAACGACCCCTGTTGAATATAGACTGCCGTTTACAGTGCCATTGTTGTTTACGGTTTTGAATATGGAGCATGGAAAAATTTGAATTTTTTTCCACCCACGAGTATATAGTTTGATATAACGGTAAGAGACGTTATAAAAATAACAATGCATATTCTGTGCATCAAAAGTGATGTTTTTTTTCCTTCTTTGAAGTAAGGATATGGTGTTGTTTATTACCAGAAAAGAAGTGTTGACGTTGTCTATTGTAATACAAAGCCTTGTAGTGTTTACTCTGTTTCTTTGGTGATAAAGAGAGAAATGGCATTGCATTTTGTAAGTGACCCGTAAAGTTATGCCCAAGTTGAATAGTTAAAAGAAAATCTTTTAGGCAAAATAAGGAATTTATAGTGGGAAAATAAGATAAGCATTTTTTAAAAAAATTAAAATGGTTTTAAGCTGAGAAAAAAGTTAAAGGTTCCAGAAGAAATGGCTTTAAAAAAAAAAAAAAAAAATTGGTGTGAGTCAATATAATTAATTTATTATAGAGCGTAATGAAAACTCAAAAAATAAAATATTTTAAAAATTCTTTATATAATACTATTGTGATGAATTAAACTATAGGTGTATTTGTTTTTATTTATATATTTCCAATTTTTTAAAATTTAACAGAATGGGTTTCAATTTTTCGCTTCTCTAAGTTTGCAAATATATTTCTACATAAATTCTCAAAGCTAAATTTTTCTCACGTGAATATATTCAAATTCTTACAGGAATTTTAGACGGGGAAAAAAACTGCCCTCAAAAGTAATTTTTTGTAAACACTGAAATTGAAAAGTTTTGCATTATTGATTCAAAATGATCAAAAGCTGGATAGAATCTCTAGCTGGATTGTATCAAACCAGCAGGCCGTAGTTTGCTCATCATTGTTACGTAAAAATCCCCATCAAAACAACATTATACAGATACGTGTGTGTGTTTCCAGTAACTCTAATACTTAGATCTCTATAGCTTTCGTAAATTGTTTCTAATTCCCTAAATAAAATTTTCATACTGTATTTTTACTGTTTCACAGGCTATCAATATAACCAAGTTTAGGGGAAGCTTGACGCTTTAATACAGTTTAACCCTACATAATACTCTTAAGTCTAAGAGTTTGCAACGATATTAATGCCTGATCTATACGGTCTTGTTATATTTATATATGTTGTTTAACTTTGTTTTTTAAGTGTATGGTAATTTAATATGTGATTACAATTACACACACAGTGATGTTTAGAGACGACGGAGATGTAACCTCCTACAAGGATTTTTGAATGCTGAAATTTTAAACAGTTTGTTCTTTGTATTCGAAATCTCTTACTCCACATATTCTTTTCGCCTTGAAAATAAACAATGAGATTTGAAATTAACTTTGAGACCCCCCAACAGAAACATTTCTCATTATACCCCTGTACATATACATAAGAATAATGTACAATCAGTGGCACATACAGGAATTTTTCAAGGAGGAGGGTCCAGGGTCGAAAGTCCACCATTTTCGTATCATGCTCCAATTCTTTTGATTTTGTCGATTTTCGGGAACAAAAAACAGTAAAAAAATTAATTATTGAATAAATAATTAGCATTGATTAATAAAATTAATAATTGTCACAAACACTTAAAAATATTGTACGTACTACATACATAGGGTTATAATTAATCGAAAAAAAATCAAGAGCTTTGGCGAAGTCCTGACCCGGAGACCCCATACCCCCCTTGTGTGCGCTGCTGTACAATGCTGAATAACTGTTAGAAAAAAAAGAACGTGTCCTAAATTAACGATTCTATAAAAGAAACTGACGAATTAAAACTCCTCGCACGACTGTTTTAATATCTTAGAACATTCTTTTAAAATGTAGTAATTATGTCATAGATTTCTCAGGAGGAGGTGATTTAATTAAAGCAAACTAATTAAGATTTTTTTTAAAAAAACTTCCTTTCTGTTTTTTAATCGCCATTCGCACACAAATAATCATCCCACAGTAGTCTGAACAACTCAATGTTCCTTTTTTTTAAATATAAAATTTCAAGACTGTTTTTCTAATTTGTTCTGTCATCTCTTTTTTTTTCAGACGATTTTTTTTTTGTTTAATAAAAAAAAGAAACTCTCGTTTTTTTTTGTACTATTAGAATTTAATTTAAAAGGCTAAAACTACTCAACAAAAATTATCTGTCCCCGGTGGCGTAACGGAGAACATTTGGGCCCCCTAGAACCCTGCCCCCCGCAACACGGGGGTTGAGGGGGGGACGTTATGCCACTGTCTGCCCCCCAGTTCTCTGAGGAGCAGCATGACATAATACGTGTCTAAACTCTAGAACATTTACTAATGTTCTAGAGTTTAATGTTCTTTACTAATCCGTTTATACATGTAAGGTTTAACTATATCACAATCCTCAAAAATTAACTTTTTTGATTCACAATTAAGATATTCTTCAACACAGCTATTGAGACAATTCAGATATATACAGGATGATTATAATAAAAGAACCACTGCTCAGAATGACTTCAAATTTAAACTGATTACACTTGGAGAAGGGGGGGAAACGGTATGGCATAACCTTTTGAGACCCAAATCGCACTATCGAGCGGGTTTGTGTGGGTTAGATATTCTTACCATTTTAAG
The DNA here is from genome assembly GCA_019973935.1 of Trichonephila clavipes. Classification (NCBI taxonomy): domain Eukaryota; kingdom Metazoa; phylum Arthropoda; class Arachnida; order Araneae; family Nephilidae; genus Trichonephila; species Trichonephila clavipes. Next base: position 955,763 of record BMAU01019618.1, read on the forward strand.
ACCCGAAATACTTTTATCTGTAAATATCTCCTTCTTCTGGATATTAACACTATACTGACCCCATTGACACTGGAAAAAATAATAATAATGAAAAAGGAATTTGCTACCCCCCGGAACAAAGAGTGCTACAGCATGAACGCGCGTGCATAAAGAAAGGGATATGAAAAAAAAATTCCTTGACGTAATCATTGTTGCTTTTTATGTAGTTTTAGGCCAAAGGACAATTAAAATACCGATTTCTACCATTTAATATGGCACGACCTTGCAGTGGTGTGTGTGTGGATGGGGGTTTTTCACTGACAATGCAACAACTGTTAAATGACTCTGAAGTTACTTTTCCATTAAAAAAAAACGAAACACTCATGCACATTGAACAGTCCAGTAGGTTTAATCAGCATTTCATGCCAAAACCTTTCGTAATTTGATATTCAAAATGCCATTTGTAGCCTAATCCACTTTTGTTATGCCATGCCATTTCTCCCATTTTTAAGTATGTTCATGTCAAATTTGAAATCATTCTGACCAATGGTTTAGACCTTTGATCCGATTATAATTAAAGTTCCCCATTAATTATAATCACCTTGTATAATTACCTCAACAGGGACGTGTTAAGGCATGGGGGCCAACTGAACCCGGGGCTCACTCTCAGTGAGGGGGTCTCGCTTTGTTCTCGACTCTGTGTGAATAAGATTATGATCCGGATAATTTTAACGATGTTTAATATTATTCCCGCAAATACCCCCCGAAAAAATGGGAATTTCAAACAGCATGTAAATTGGCAAGTGGCTAAACTGTATTATTATGTGATGGTCGTTGTCCATGTTTAGGCCTAGGCCTAATACCATAAACAATTATTTAACTCATTTAGTCGAAATGCGTCCATCGGTCGAGCCGATATGCATAGGCTTTTGAGATTGTGAGTCGCGCACACTTATTTGTAAAAAAATTATTGTTTGAACGATTATTTGACAATGCATGCTATATACTATCTACTTTTAAAGATCTCAGGTAGGGCTTACTTTTGCATAGGTGCACAGGGCCTCAAAAGGTCTTAAGATTTCTCAAGACGTCCCTGTATACCAACCAAAATTTGGAGAAAGTTTGTGGCAGCAGGCGAAAAATATCATATTCACACAGATGTTGTGATCTTAATCTTGAAAGTGCAGACGCTGTATTCTTTTCACCAAAGGATGTACGACGAATTAACTTATTACAAAACATCCCTTCTCCTGCCATTTTCACACTCGGCTAACGATCCACGGAATAATATTGAGATATTTCTTAGTGTACCATTATTTTACGCCAGAATCCTTGTTACTGGAGGAGGGAAAACATTTTGTGTTCTGTTTGGAACAATCATTCTTCGGGGAATTTAGTCACAGACAATTTGATTCCAGACAAATTCTTTTTGCACCATTTATTGGTGCGAATCTTGAAGAAGAAATCTTCATGGATGGTTCGACAAGAGAAAAAAGAAACTGCATGCTATGTGTGTGTGGTTTCCTCACCCCCAAGAAATAAAGAAATACAATAGCGTTTGGGTTTTGAATTTTTTACCCATATATTAAAGTATGGAAGTGGCCTTAGATATTTTTCAAGAAAAGACCAACAAAAAAATTAAAATCGCTGAATTCTTTTTCATTCAAACAATTTTTTCTTTATTTTCAAAATGCAAAAACAAACATAGAACATGGATCTTTCTTTGACTGAACTTGCTTTGAAACACTGTACAAATTTAAAAATACTCTTTCCAAGCAATATATATATATATATATATATATATATATATATATATATATATATATATATATATATATACTCAATTCATATATAGATAGCAACACTCTATATAAAAAATAATATATTCCAATATATTTTTTTCAACCTTTAGTAGTATTGTAGTGTGGACAACTATATGCAAAAATATTTTTAACGTTACACCTTTAATTTTAGTTATTAACTTCATATTTTTAGTTTATAATTATTTTAAGCAAAATAATTTTATACTTATTTCTATGCTACAATTGAGCCAATTTGAGTATGTTTTTTGGGTTATTGAATCTGGTAATAACTTGTTTATTGCTCTTTGATATTCATCATAATCTAATTATTTTAGAGAAACATCTTTATATAAGTTACCTATTTTTTAAGCAGATTTAGAGCTTGTTTTCCCTTAAAATTTCATACGATTTCGCTCAGTATTGTAAACAGAAAGGAAGAAGGTTAGCTAGCCTTTAAACTGGTTAAACTCCACTCTTATGTAAATTAAAAGCTCTTTTCAGTTAGCATTGTTTATAATCAGGGACGTCTTAAGACTTCTTCAGGTCATGAGCTTCTACGCAAAAGTAGGCGCTGGGCCCCTATACAAATGCAGGCCTAACCTATGACCAATAACAGTAGATAGTACATGGTATACTCGTACAAACAATAACCCGAAGCTAATAAATGAGAATGACTAACAATTAATTGCACAGACCAGCTTGACCGATTGCCGCCTTTTGATTAAATGGGTGTAGGATTTTCCCTTTGAAACATTTGTTAAACGGTTGAGTCATATCCTTTTCAGAGGACCATAAATCTCAATTTTATTTATTACTGCATTCCGAAGCAGCGCCATCTAGTGAGCTTTCGTAGCTCCGGCTTGAATAATTTTTCGGCAGAGGCCTACTAACCACTGCTTGTTCAACACGTCGCGTCTTTACCGCATTTCGCGCGCCCTGCGCGGCACCACCAGTCCTAACATCCAAGAATGAGAAAGGTTTATTTCCCCGTCTTCTAAAGGTATAACTCAACTTTTAATTAACTAAATTCCTGCATTTCTTTCTCTTTGTAAATATCCCCTTTTGTAAATATTTCCCTTTAACTTTAAATAAATTCTCTTTTACTTTGAAGTATTTGTGTTTAAATGACTTAGATTAAATTAATAATTCATCACTCACCCTTAAATACTTACCCCTAGACAAACCACCTCGCCAATCTAAAATCCCGCCTTCTGAAGAGTCTGATTTTTATTCGAAGATTTATTCGGACTCCCACATGGGTAATGATGGTGTATGGTACTAGGAATAGGCCTATACACGGACCATGCTCATCACAAGTAGCCAGTTGAAATATCGTCCGAAATTCCCAGTGTTTCGGAGAATACAACCGAAAATAACATCTGACCGTTGAAATTATTCGAATCGTGATTCTATTAAGGCTGAGTCGACAATAAGGCGAGGCCCTGGCCCAGTTGGCCCATGCATTAAGACGTCCCTATTTATAATACTGTAACATCCACCTTCTTATGTTTCCTAAACTTCAGAAACATTTTTATCTTTATTTAATATACTCAAGTCAATTCAGTATCTCAAATAGTATATTACTTAGTAGTATTCTCATGTAGAGTACAGTAGTACGCGCGCGCGCGTTACTCAAGTACTATATTTTGTACATAGTCATTGATAATGTACTAAATTACTAGAATTCTAACTTAAAAATAAACAGCAAGCAAGAAAGTAACAAAGATTATACAGGACGAAGTAGAACAGCTACAATAACACAATGGCATATTCTCAGACTTGGAGCTAAGACTGAAAGTTTAAGGTAAAAGTTTTACGACGCTTAATCTTTCTCTTAGTTGCCTATATTGCTGAGCTGATATACTATACATACAGTGTTACCTAGGTTAGCTACGAGTTGTTGCAAAAAAAAAAAAAAAAACTCTGGTAACGATGCAGACATTTTAAAGTTTGTAAAAAAAATGCTCATACCTGAGTCATTTATATTTTCTTTGCACACAATTTCTTTTCGACGGTTATTGGCTTCTAATCACAGGCGTAGCTAGCTCTGAGGGGGCCCTGTATCAAAATTCTTTCGGGGCCCTTTTTTAGGTACGGAAGCCTTGTTAAGGGGACAGTAGTTACCAGTGGCGCACACAAGGAGAGGGGGTCCTGGGGTCCGGACCCCCCAAAGCCCTTGATTTTTTTTCCGATTGATTATAATTCTAAGTACATAGTACGTAAAATTTAATCAAGTATTTGTTATTAATGATTCATTTTATTAATTAATGCTAATTATTTAATCAATAATTAGTTTTTTACTGTGTTTTGTTCCCGAAAATCGACAAAATGAAAAGGAGCATGATACAAGAATGGTGAACTTTCGACCCTGGACACCCCCTTGAAAAATTCCTGTGTGCGCCACTGGTAGTTACACATATTGGGGCCCTCGTATCATTGATACGGCGGTAGCTACGCCCCTGCTTCTAATTAATGTGTATAAAAAGTTAGAGCTGTATTTAAAGCATTATTTTTCTTAGTGTTGTGTAAAGAAATAATAATATTTTACGTATCAGTATTAAATATGACAATTTTTGCTCTTAGAGTTCCTCTTTTGACCAATGACCTCACCAATATTAACCACTGGATTGTTGTCAATACCCAAAACGGTAGCAAAATCTTCTCGATTCAGTCTTAAAATAAATGACTCCCAATGGCTTAAGACTACACGTACACTCTCTCACACAAAATTAATGTAAGTGTGCACGTGCATTTACGGTTTAAAAAAAGATCTATGCACTCGCACAATTGCCAGTTATTTCTGGAGATTTAGCCAGCAACTCCCTACACAGCTGTCTGATATGTTTACATTTTCTTTGGGGGAATAGGGGGAGGGAGTATTGGTGCAGACGACCTTGAGGGGTGAAAGCAACAAGCGAAGGGGGACGAAAACACTGCGGACAGATTGAAAGCAGGGCTTTTAGAGGGGTGAGAATGACTCATAAGCTTCTGTAGTCAACCCCCACTTCTGGGGGGTTATGTTTGGGTGGTGCTGTTTCAGAGTGAAAATGAGTTCACAGTACTTTGGGGTAGACGAAAATTATGTGTAGACGCGGGGGGAGGGGGTCTAAGCCTGATTTTGGAGAGGGGAAGTGCTAATAATAGAGTTTCGAAGGGTCATATTATTTCAGAGCTTCTTCAGCAAATCTTGTATTTCTTGTTACTACCTGAAATGTCTTGTATTAAAATGGTAGTAACCTAAAAATTCTCATTTTTTTAATGGAGTTTATGTATAAATACATAGTTCTGTCAAAATTTGTGTCGTGTTGATTTCAAAATAAAATTTTTTCCATACTTCATAAGCGGTATTAAGCAATGTATTTTTATAGTTATATAAAAAAAAAAACTTATTTCAGTACAATATATACACAGACCATTACTAATTGAACACGATGACAAAAATACACCCAGGAACATTGAAAATAGCGACCCAAGAAGCTAAGTACAATCGCAAAACTTTGCAAATAAGTACAGCGTAATGTGATATGCAAATGATCCGAGTTTTATGCCAATACGCATGCTCATACACGCCGAGGTGGCGCTACAATCAGGAAGAGGGTGCTATATAAGCCAGCGCAAATTCGAAGATTCATAAACGTAACGATTACCCCCCCGATTGTAGGAAGACTTTGGTAAGCGAAACATGCCAGGTAAACGTGCTAGAAAACATTTCTCACAGTTAAGCGAGTTTGAGAGAGGCCTGATCATCGGGATGAAAACTGCAGGCTGGTCGATGCACCGTGTAGCTGACCAGGTGGATCGTTCAGAGTGTGCCGTTAGAAATTGTTGGGAGCAGTGGACACAAGAAGGTACCCACGCGCAGAAAACCGAGTCTGGAGCGACCAGGAAGACCACGAGGAGAGAGGATCGTGCGGCAAGCACTTGTGGACCCCACAGTGACTCGTCCAACGATACGAGCAGACGTAGGCGTAGCAATTGTTCCACAAACAATTTCCAGACACCTTGCAGAAGCAAATCTTAAATCCAAGCGCCCTTTCCGTGCACTCCCTTTAACACCGAAACATCGGCAACTGCGTCTACAGTGGTGCCAAGTCAGATCAATGTGGAATGTCACAGATTGGCAAAAGGTTGTGTTTAGTGATGAATCCCGGTTTATTTGGGGGACAGATGATAACCGTGTACGGGTGTGGAGGCGCCCTGGTGAGCGGTATAATTCCTCCCCCCACACTGTTCTACGTCACACTGCCCACACAGCTGGTGTAATGGTCTGTGGGACATAGCCTATGATAGCCGGTCGGTCCACTTTAATTGTGATGCGTGGAACCTTAACAAGCCAACGTTACGTTGATGATTTTTTTCGATCCCATGTAGGACCTTTCCTAAATGGTCTCCCAGGGGCAATTTTCCAGCAAGATAATGCTCGTCCGCATACAGCAAGAGCTGCTCAAGACTTCCTACGTCATTTTCAGACTCTTCCATGGCCGGCCCGCTCCCTCGATTAGTCCCCTGTAGAGCACGTGTGTGATCAGTTAAAACGGCAGATGCCATCGTGTCACTCTGTTCATGATTTAGAGTTGGCTGTTCAAGATTTGTGGGCCCATCTGCCTCAGGGCAACATAAGGTGTCTAATCAACTCAATGCCGGACCGTGTGGCGGCATGTATTGCAGCTGGAAGTGTATTCGTTTAATTGTCTTGTTTTTGAGATCAAGTGAATCTCTCATCTGTGTCATTATTTGTATTAAATTTCATTTCAATCCGATGCTTTCTTCTTGGGTCGCTACTTTCAATGTTCCTGAGTGTATATTGATTGTGGAATGAAATTTCAATTAAACATAGAACTTGTTGACCTTTTTTAAATGCCTCTATTTTATGTAGAAAGTAATATCAAAGTTGACAGTATTCAAAATTCAAAGTAATTTATCCAAATAAGAGCATTATTGTTTCGGATTAAAAAAAACCTTGTATGCAGTAAAAAAAAAAAATGAATATCAATTTTCCAATAAATTACCAAATCCATTAAAAAATTTCTGCATGCTCTTCCAGTCCCAATTTAACCTAAATTTGAACCTAAACATTATGCATTTGATTTTTAAAAAAAAAAACAAATAAAAAACACTAGTTCCATTAGAAGTGAATTAAACATTACACAAAAATTTGTAATTTACTAATTCGTGAAATACACACATACTTTTTTATACATACATTTTATATGTTTTTAATTCTAATCTACGAAAATAACTGTTTTAGATTTCATGTGTGGAGATATTCTAGTTTTTTTTTTATGTAGAAATAAGCTTTAGAGCTTATTGTCACGTGGTCCTCATGTCAAATGAATCAGCAAAAATAAATCCAATAACAATTTTCTTTACAATTCAATGTTCTAATCTCATTAAATTGAAAGTTACAAATCAGCAGACGATCTGAGGTCGAATTACCACAGAGAGATTGCAAGTAGATTTATATTCGGCCGGCTCAGGTTCGTGGTAATTCAGGCGATTTTATACGCGTCGATACAAGTGTTCATTACTAATGTCTCACTCGAACGTAATTTTTTGTAATTGTTCCATGAAAGCACATTTGGATTGAGTTAAATTTTTGAGTTAATTTCATTATGATAATAATCAAATACAGTAAATCTTAAAATGGCACCTTTTAGTTATGTTTTTCTGATTTGACGAAAGCAAGTACTTAATAATTTATTTAAATATTACTTTCGATGAAATATTGGATGGCATTGACTTTTGAACGAATAAATTTCCGAACAATTAGCTCAAATAATTATATAAATCATACACGATTTTGTTTCAAAAATAGTTTTGAATTCTTACTAGATTTAATCAGAAAACTATTTGGCTGTGAAAACTAGTTCTGTTGTAAAAATAAAAGTAACAAGCATAAAAATAAAATATTTGAATAAAGAATCCATCATCTGCGAGCAATGCATTTCAAAATTTGTCATAAATCATAAGCAAAAAGTAGCCTCCATTTTATTTTAAATTAAAGGCATTTTTTATATGTATCGAAAACTACATTATGTATTAATTGACAAAAGGTCAAATAAGAAAGTTGAAACAAAGTCAAACTAGATAAAAATAAGTGATATAGCTACTTTTTATTAAATAGTTACAATTAATATAAATATGTATATACATAGGACAGGATAACAACATTAAGTGGTAATTAATTTTTATTAATTATCATTTAAGTATCGTATTGTCATCCAAAACAATCGTATATATAAAATTTCAGTTCAACTGAATGCTTTAAAACGTGAGAAAAAAACCTTGTCAAGTTTTGACACAAATCGCCAAAAATGATGCCAACGGGACTGTATTTGTAATTCTTTAAATAATTAGTTTTAATCAATTTATTTTTATTAATTCTAATTAAATTACTGTATTGCGATCCAAAATAATCATGTATATAAAATTTCAGCTAAATTGAGCGCTTTAAAATGTATTTTATTAACGATTGAAAATTCCACCAAGATAAATAAATATATAGAGGGTGTGAGCTAATAGTAGGAATTGAAAAAAAATTCAAAGTTGCTTACAGCATCCACACCCATTGTTTCATAAAACAGCAATAAACAAGAATACACCTTATAAGTAGCCCAATGCTTACAGCAAATAAATAAATAAATAAAATCTAAACTTCAACGCTAACGAAATATTTATCAGAATCCCTCCCATGGAGACGCAAAATGGAAACTAGGCTCCTGCTTTTTTGAATTGATTCCCTTGATCCTGAACCTTCGCATACTCAATGCGAAGAAGCATATTTTATTCACTGTTTCTAGCAAACATTCCCTGTGCGTCCTGTTTTTTTGTATTCTTTTTTTCTTTGAGGAACGAAGAAGACTTTAGAAAAGAGATGTCTAAACCGACTCTACCATCCGCAGTCAAAAAAAAAAAAAAGGGAGAAAGGAAGAAAAAAAAAAAAAACGAAGGGAAAAAAGTACAAATAAGACAAAAAAAAGCCAAAAGAAGCGAAAAAGAAAATCAAGAGAGAAAGAAAGAAAAACAGGGTACATAAAAACTCTGGGGAAGACGACACGCGAGTTGCCAGATGCAAGGAGAGTATTTGTTTTTTCTTCGAGGGATGGAAGGGCGAGAGGGAAGCTATTCGAAATATGTTGAGATGGATGGTGCAGGGATAGTTCTCCCCTGTTGCACAATTCCTCACACTCTCTTAGGTCCCCGTTCGTTTTTATGTCTTTTGTTACGGGGACGGGCACTGAAGGAGGTTCCTATAAATAGAATGTGTGGGATCCCAGCAATTTTCCATGAAATCGATTGCCTTGAGAAATATTTGTACTATGGGACCACTCTTACCATTTCTGCCCCCTATTCCATTGTGGAATGCATCGTCTTGGAGATCAGTTGCTTTTCTCCCTGTGTAGGCTGCCAGCTGAACTTTATTTAATGCTGTTACCAGTAAATACCTGACGCAATCCATCCTCATCGGACTAATAATTTAGAAAGCTTCCCAATTTATTAAAATTCCCTATTTCTTAAGAGAAAAATTATTCGGATGTTTGAAATATCTTATGATTTTAATAAGATGTTCGTCGGTAGAAATATACGCAATCAACAGAAAGAACAATCAGAACTTGTTGAAAAAGTGCAAAAGAATGCTTGAGAACGGGAACCCTCATTTACTTTTTATTTGTTTCTCACTGCCTCCGAGCATCAATGGGCGTCATAGTCACATGATAACTGCAATCACGTATTTCCAGCCAATCAGGTCAGAAATTCATCTGATGTCATAATCACAGGATAAATGCGCGATCAAGTATTTAGCCAATCAGTTCATGCGCTTCGTTGTTACCAACTTTTACATTTACTGATATTTTCTTTAAAAAGTATATATTTGTCAACAACAATAACGCACATAAATATGCAAAATATACTTGATTTAAAAATACACATATAATATAAGAATCTTCCCCCCCTAATTTTGAGAAACTTTTCAAGCAATTACATTTGAGCATCTTTACCAAATTATCACATATATTTGATACCTTAACCAATACTGGTATTGGACAATTTGAAAAGGAAATATCCATTTCCAGGCACTCCAGAACAGCAGTCACCACCCTTTAGAGCTCCTTGAACCACTAAATGTACAGAGCGGTGGGTGACCTAGTGGTTAGAGCATCGGACTCCAGACCGGAAGACCTGGGTTCGATGCCCAATGCCACCAAATACCCTCCGAGTACACACGGAGTAGGTGCTCTTTAAATCAGTGGGTCCGAAGTCTTGTGAGCTGAATCACGAGTGTAGGGGGCTGGGGAATATTTCCCTCCCCTTCAGTTCCATGCCTAAATTGTGGAGGTCGGTGGTGTCGCCAGCTATCGTCCCTTCGGGAATTTCACCGAGCTAATTCGTAATGTCACCTGAATGGTGCTCAAGGCCAACGACAGGCGTACATCTAGCCCCTTGCTACGATGAATTTCGCGGACTTCGATCTGACTACTTCAGACAGGTGGCATTAGAAACAACTACATGTATAATTTTATACTTGACAGAACTCTAAAGTGATTGACCGCTATATGACAGACTACTATAACTATTTGACACTTATTTAATACTCTATTTACGTTTCAATGTCAAGGAAAAGGAACTTCGCAAAAAGCAAGAACAAACTGGAAACCTACAGCAACATCAACAAACTGAAGGGTTATGTCGCCAATTTACCATGGTTTCCAGTTCTTTCAAACGTAGCTAGATACACCTGCAAAACTAGATAACATGCCAGATGGAATTTCGCAAGAAATAGTAGCTAATATATTTTTTAAAGTATAAACCATATTCCATAATATGTTTCGTTACTTGCCATTTTGATGTTGGCCGTAGATCACCTGTTGGAGACCCCTGCTCTAGAAGCTGTAATGGAAGCTATTACTTATAAATTTTTATTACTTTTAAAAAGGAATTACAAGAACGCATCAGTTAAAAATGACAGTTCTCATCCTTGTGGTATTTGCTCCAGAAATAGAAATATTTTCAAATTCTGTAACAAGTACTTCTACCTTTCATCTATTAAACTGAATTCTTATTTGTAGTTTGTTCATTTAGATAACACATTCGATAAAATTCTAAACATGCTTACTACAAACACAATTTGATATTTTTATTATCTTACACAAAATACATAGCATACTTCAAGAAGCAACTGAAACACAAAATTCACAAGTATCCTCAATCTTTAGAACACAAATGCTCGAAAATAATTTATAAAAATCAAAACACCACTTGATACTGAAAACAAACAAGCACTTTAATACAGATTATTTAGTTACAAAGGAGTATAAAAACTAAAGCAAAACCTATTGATCCGTGAAATAAGAAACATAAACCGAACGCATAAATGAACCATAATTCAACAAACACCATTCACTCAAAGAAGGGGGGGGAGGCTTTTGAACAATAACAGTACCTTGTATCACACAGGTAGGGAAATATCCTATTCACTGTCAAGGTCATGACGATGTTTTACGATTATACGATTTTGTGATTTCGTATTTCCCCCCTGGAACGCCGTTCACCCCAACTTATACGCATTGATTATCTATGCCTGCCCTCCGGGGTAATCAACGAGCCTGCACGCACACGCACCTTCGAACTCCCTTACTGAGGTGCATTCAGTCATCCACTAGTGGATCGATCATCCTTAATACCTGAAACAAAAACACATTTCTCTTTTAAAATTTTGTGCTAACTTCAGTTTTTCCTCAGTGATGTGCTTATTCTCACTTTAATGTGTTGAAAAACTGTAGCGTCAGTATTATCAAATGTTTCGGTTTTTGCTCAATATATGTATGGTCCACTTTATTGTTTTTAAAGGTTTTGTGTTAGACTTCTATTATATTACAACGCTCTTGTTTTTTATTTGTCTCTTAATATAATTTCAATTTCATTTTTTTTAAAACTAACCTTGCTCTCAGAAGCTATTGGCAACAGACCTAGTAATTCTGAACACTGATCAAGTGGCGAATACGACACCGGAGCTGGTGGTACAGGAAGACAAGGCAAGCTCCCTCTAAACTACTTCATCATCCTCATATCTGGCAAGACAACCCCTCGTGGGCCAATGCTTTCATTTGAAGATTCCTCCATAATGACCTCTTGTTTACTTTTGTTCTCCAAGTTTTCTCATTTATAACCCCAAAGTCTGACTCTACTGAGTCTGCCCATCTCGGTCTGGGTCTTGCACGATTCCGAGTACCAGTGATTCTGAACTGCAGTACCTTTTTGACAACATTATCATCTGGCATTCGAGAATTATATGGGCCATCCAATTCATTATATTTATTTTTATGTATTTAATGATATGAGGTTGTTTATAAATTCTATATAATTCAAAATTGTATCTTCTTTTCCAACTATTGTTTTCGTTTCTAAATTACTTCAAATCCACGTATATTCCCGATGACGAAAAAAAGTAAGGCATTGCTGGTGCTACACAGTGACTGCTACTGTTTCAGAAATGACGACGGGAAAAAAATTCCATCGTCACTCTCAGAGCGAAAAATTCTAAGCCACTGCTAAGAAAAGATTCAACCTTGTTCCACGCTCAATTAACCAGGTAAGATCTCCTCTTCAGGTAGGTATATGCTATTAATATTGAGCTGAGTCACGCTTTCACGATGCGCAGAAAAGAATTCTATACATCGATTTGAGTGTAATCGATATCTCCGACACAGAACATATTTATAAACACTGTTCCACTTTAGTTGTCTTCCTTTGAAGTCGCGACTAAAATGGAAGCAGGCTTCTTTTCTAGTTTTCAGATAATGTGTTGCTGGAGGGAGGTAAGAAAAAAAGAATAACCGTCCATTGTAAGCATTCTGCCCGATGTTTCTGAAAGGTCGATAATGTATGAAAAGACATATTCATCGTGTTGAAGAGATTGATTGCTTCGACGATTAAAGTATCAGATTGAATAGAAGCGTATTAGGCAAGGTTCAGAGGTTGCGGTATGGATTTCTCCACATTTGTTCATCGGTCATTGTATGATGTTCATTTGGGGGTTCTTTCAGTAATGGCTGACATTATCACACGATGTATCACTTGATTTAATTTATTACGTATCTACCAATCTTGATTGATTAATTGATTGAAATAAAGCATAAGGTGTACGCCAAATTAGACCGTTTTTTTTGGTTCGTTAAAGGTAACTTCAGAGATAATTTGATGCCCTATTTCCAAAGTATCCAAAAATCGTCCACTTGTTTCCTCTACTTTATTCCTTAACCAATTAGTTTTGATTAATTAGATGAGTAAAGCTGCAAGTGAAATTAAGGGAATTTTTTTTTCTAGCGGCCTATATTTGATAGTTTGGCGACCTATTTTAAAAGTCTCCCAAAATCGCCAAATTTATTTTTAAGTTGCTAGTTTTGAATAATTAGGTGATTAAAATAAAGCATAAGATGTACGCCAAATTAGAAGTATTTTTTTAGGTCGTTATTATTATTTTTTTACTTTCGCTAATATTTGTTGGTAACTTCAAAAAGTTTAGCAGTCTTTTTTTAAAAGTCTCCAAAAATAGCCAACTTTATTTCTTTACCTTTTTTTAAATCAATTAGTTGATTAAAATAAGACAAGTTGCAAGCCAAATTAGGCGATTTTTTGAGTCCATAACGATTTTGTTTAGCCGGCTGGGTGACGCAGTTGGTTTGCCGCAGGCCTTGCATGCCTAAGGTTGCGGGTTTGACCCCGTCCCGTCGGATTTTGAAGATGCAAAAGATCAACAGCGGCTATGTAAAAGATCTCTTGAGTGCCTGTTTGGCTCGGGTGTTCTCTGGAAAACTAAAATCCTAAGTAAGGTTTCTTATTACCAGAGCTCAGGCGCCTCCCTCTGGGGTAATGAAACTTGATAGTGTTTCGAAATTAATATTGGGAATTTGGAAAGCAGCAATAAAGTGAAAATGTTGAATTGACTGCGTTTCAGAGTCGCACTTCGACGGATATTGCAATTTTGAACCTCGGACACGTGAATTGAAATTTCCTTCGTCAAATCCAGCGTAAGGCTATGTAAGGACTTTGATCATCAACCACTCAACATCAACTTTGATCTCTCACCCCTCAAAGTCGTAATGGACAGGATTAAAAGCGCTTAACGACTAGCCCTAGAAAGGATTCCTTTACATCCCAGTCGTTTAACGCGCTCTAGCAGTTGGCCAACAGGTTGATGTTTCAAACCAGATACTTACGCCAAGGCCAATATTTTGTCGCCAAAGTGGTGAACCGGACGTGATCTGAACACACAACCTTCTGAGCATCTCTACACGGCTGGTCTATAAACAACATCAGGACTTGAACCCATGCCTAAACAGAAATAAACCAGCTACGGTTCCGTGACTAAGACCATTTGGCTACTATGGTCAGGTAAAACGTAAAACACAAATAGCTTTAAAAAGACTTAAACATAAATTAAAAGTTTTTAATTTTTTTCTATTGAAAGCAATTATAAAATTCCCATGTACCATAAAATATCACACGGGGCTTACAGAAGTAAGTATTAATACCATACAAAGGAAAGAAGGGGAAAAAATTGAGGCTATGAAGGATTGCAAATATTTATAACAAATTCACAGAACTTTTTAAAAGCACTTCTGGTGGAAATAAGCTGCTGAAGATTCAGAGGCTAATTATAATTAATATTAAGTCCCTTGAAAGCCAGTCTTGGGATATTTCGTTCTCTTACAAACTTGGAACACAGAAGGAGCACATATTCTACATTTTCCTCACCATCAATATAACAATCACAGGAAGATGACGGAATTAAATTAAATTTGTTCAAGTAGCTTTTAAAGTTACCATGACCAGTTAGAATTTGGGTTATTTTGTAATTAGTATAAAAATGATGACAGGACAGTCTATTAATGGTAGGAAAAATTTCTTTTTCCTATTATATTTACCACTACCTACTACCACTTTTATTTGAAATGAGATATTCTTGGTTTCCAAGACCTCGCCATTCTTTCTTACATAATCTTCTCGCAAAATGATTTAGGAATATTAACGGCTAAGTTTTTAAAATTAACGTTCAGAATTTAGAGAACAATTCTTTCAACTCTCTACAAATTCTTTTCCAATTACTTTTAGAAGAATATTCTGAAAAATAGCAACATATATACAAAATTAATATCGAAAGTTTTTTTTTCTTTCTATTTCTGCCGCATCGGGAACTCAAAAAGCTAAAATGCTACCTAAAAAAATTGAAAAATAAATGAAGTATAACCAAAATATTTACTCTTTTAAAACGAAAAAAAGTCACATTCAGGATTTAAAAAAAAGCAACCTTCATTCCAAAAGCTGAAGTAATTTTTTACCCACTCCTTTCACAGAATTTTTCTCGATATACAGTCAAATAAATTAGCTCCTCACAGCACAAAAGCGTCCGGAAAAACTATTTCTTTTATTCTTTTTTCCCCCTTCCACTTTTGAAAACTTCCTTCCGTACCTTGATTTATTTTCAATAAAGCCCCGTGAAAAACAAACAAGTCGAAAAAATAAACTGTCAGAAAAATTGCAAATGCTTTTGCCGATATCTGCTGAACCAGAAAAATAAGCAAATAAAATTTTTGAGACTGTTTCCTTTGCTAAAATAGAGTGCACGAGGAAATGTCCCTTCTCTTTTATTTGGGGTTAAAGTCATTACACAACAATGCGTGCTCTTGACAGTCACCGTATCAATGACATTTAATGATTGTTTATTTTTATATACTGTTTTCATGATCACTCACACCAAAACGCGCGCCAATTGCTCATGATGTAGGTCACCCGAGTTAAAGTTGAACAAATTTTGGCGATGAGGGCTTATTTTTAACATGGGATGTGTTTTTACAGAGGTGTAATCGGTTATGATAGGCTTCTTTGATATTTGATAGATTCAAACAAAATTCATAACATAAACAAACTTGAAAAGAATGTCGATTGTAATGTGTTTTTTTAACCAGTATAGGAACAAAAATGCCAAAGACAAATAATCTAAGATACAATAATTGAGCCATTAATAAAAAAAAAAGCGAGTTCCGCCATTTTGAACTTTTGGTCCTGAAGATTGTTTCCACGTATTTTTAAGAAGCAGACTTCAAATTTGGAGCAAATTTTCTGTCAGAATAATGTTCTTATCTAAACATAAATTTGAATAATTGTAAAAATAAAACAAATTTATGGTTGCTTATACTTAAAATAAATAATAGTAATAATTAAATGAATATGAAACTTTTTTTGTACTATGGAAAGAAACCTATTTTTTAAAGAGCAATATATAAATATGAACTTAGACGAACAGAAATAATTCGTAGAATGGAATAAATGATTTTCTGTACAGTCTAATAAAGTTAAAATATATATTTCTAATGCTCAGTATTCTTTTTTTTTTAATCTATAAAAGTTTTCCAAAGTTCAACTTTTCCTTTTACGAAGCCTAGTTCATATACTTGGACCAAGACAATAATTTCTTCTAAGCGCGGCGATGTTTGATGCCAACAAGTTAACTACAATTAGCCTGAGAGAGAGAGAATTGATATATAATTTTCATTTAATTCATTTTCTTAAATATTTCTTTTACATGACATGAAATTAATAAGGTTTTTCAATTCCTACTATTAACTCACACTCTCTCTACATTTATTTATTTATTTGTTTGTTTATTTATTTATCTTGGTGGAACTTTCAATCGTTAATAAAATACATTTTAAAGCGCTCAATTGAGCTGAAATTTTATATACTTGATTTTATTTTGGATGACATTACAATAATTTAATTATAATTAATAAAAATTAATTGATTAAAACTAATTATTTAAAGAATTACAAATACAGCCACTTTTGGCGACTTGTGTCAAAACTTGAAAAGGTTTTTTTGTTATATTTAAAGCATTCAGTTGAACTGAAATTTTATATAAACGATTGTTTTGGATGACAAGACGATACTTTAATGATAATTAATAAAAATTAATTACCACTTAATGTTCTGATTCTGTCATATGTATATACATATCTCTATTAATTGTAACTATTTAATAAAAAGTAGCTAAAATAAACTTTTTTGTGTTGTTCTAAGTAGGAATTGACTGAAATTTTTTAAACTACTTGCTTTGTATTTTAGACCTAACATTCGAAGTCCATAAATTTGTTTTATCAGCTATGTAGTTTTAAAAATGATGAATAGCCTCTCTTGCAGCAGTAAATTCATTATCAATGAAACTGGAGCATTTTGGTGGCATATTGAACATTTTTTTACACACATGACACAAAATTATTTAAAATTTTACAATGTATTACTATTCTGGTACGAAATAAAACAGTAGATTTAATTCTAAAGGGTGTTTTTTTTAGAGGTATAGAACTTTAAATTGCAATAAAACAACGATGTATTATTCGATTGACATGAATTTTTTTTTATTCGAAAGATAATCTTGTGGCATTACATTTTAAATATGATTTCTGGCATAGGACTGCCACGGCTGGTTCGGATGTAGTCCAATCTGGACGTCCAATTTTCGATGACTTTTTCCAACATTTGTGGCCGTATATCGGCAATAACACAGCGAATGTTGTCTTCCAAATGGTCAAGCGTTCGTGGCTTATCCGCACAGACCAATGACTTTACATAGCCCCACAGAAAATAGTCTAGCGGTGTTAAATCTCAAGATCATGGAGGCCAATTCACAGGTCCAAAACATGAAATTAGGCGGTCACCAAACGTGTCTTTCAATAAATCGATTGTGGCACGAGCTGTGTGACATGTTGCGCCGTCTTGTTGGAACCACAGCTCCTGGACATCATGATTGTTCAATTCAGGAATGAAAAAGTTAGTAATCATGGCTCTATACCGATCACCATTGACTGTAACGTTGTGGCCTTCATCGTTTTTGAAGAAGTACGGACCAATGATTCCACCAGCCCATAAAGCGCACCAAACAGTCAGTTTTTCTGGATGTAACGGTGTTTCGACATAAACTTGTGGATTAGCTTCACTCCAAATGCGGCAGTTTTGTTTGTTGACGTAGCCATTCAACCAGAAGTGCGCTTCATCGCTAAACAAAATTCGCTTACGGAACAACGGCAATCTCGTTTTGGGCCCATTCGACGAATCTACGCCTTGCTTGATGATCGTTTTGATGAATTGCCAAACCAAACTGAGAATAAACCACTTGACAGCTGTTAAATCGGTCGCCTTCTTGGAAAATAATGCCAACTTAAACTTCTATACCTGGAAAAAAAAACACTCTTTATATATGTTGGTACATCACTGTTCGTTGATAAAGAAATTCAGCTTCAAGAGGTTGCGCTATACATATAGTATAACCTCTATCCCTTTACACACAAAGAGAGGGAGAAAATAATGCAGATCCGAGGTGGGCAATATATATATATATATATATATCTTGTTCAAATTTTCAGTCGTTAATAAAATACTTTCTATTCAACCATTCAAGTTCAAATACATTTTTTAAACTTGTAGTGGATGATATTTGATGTTAATACAGTTTTTTCAAATATTAGTTAATTAATTATATTTTATTTTTTTCAACTTAAATTTATTCTGCGTTATTCCTGTCGAAGTTGCAACTGGCTGCAACAGATGGCGCCAGCACGTTTTTCGAACGAAGTAGGAATTGACTTCAAAAAAAATTATAATACTTGTATTTAATTCATTTATTGTGCTAATTTCATGTCTATAGCTGCAAGCTATTTAATTTTAGAATGAGTTTTAATGAGATAGACGCACCCCATCACATTTTTTTACAATTTTTTAAAAATCGACAGTGAAATTGCTTGTTGAGGTTCTCATCACAACCTGCAAGTTAATGTCAGCCAACCTTAATGCAGAAAAAAACTGCTCTCAAATATATGTCGACCCAAATATAGAAAACATTTTCTGTCTGTATAGCCCTTGATATTTTATCGATTGATAATAATCATATGTATATAGTTCGTAAAATTTAATTAAGGTATCCGACTACGTTCGGAACCGTGATTTTCAAAAGCGCATAAATGGATAATTTTCAAGATATTTAGTGTCACTTAGATTAGAATACATGCATAAAATAGTTTTAAGGACATTTTGACAAAAAATTTTTTATTTAAATACAATATTTTAGCAAAAAAATAAGCTTAGAATAATCTTTTTTCCGAATGTTCTCCTTTTGTGAAAAATGCTTCGATTAGAATTATATTTTGCCTGTATATAGCTCAGACCTATGTACAGAGGCTCAACTAGAATTTTTGAAATATATAACTTAGAAGTGGGTTTATTCATATTTTACGACAACTGAGGGGAGCAATTTTAAGAAAAAAACACGAATAATTATTTCAATGGGTGGTAACTCTGAAAATGTGTGAATTTTTCAAAAATTCTAGTCGAGTCTCTGTAGAGAGGTCTGAGCTATATACAGGCAAAATATTATTATAATAGAAGCATTTTTCACAAAAGGAGAACATTTGGAAAAAAGATTATTCCAAGTTAATTTTTAGACAAAATATATTAAAAATTTATTTTGAAATAAATTTTTCTTGTCAAAATGTCCTTAAAACAACTTCATGCATGTATTCTAACTTGAGTGACACTAAATATCATGAAAAATGTTCATTTATGCGCTTTTTTAAAATCACGGTTCCGAACGTAATCGGATACCTTAAGTATTTGCGATTAATAATTAATTTTATTAATTAAGGCTAACTATTTATTCAAGAATTAATTTTACACTGATTTTTGTTCCCGAAAATCGACAAAATCAAAAAGAATATGTTGGGCTCCCTATTGGAGCATGATACGAGAATGATGGATTTTCGACCCTGGACTTCCCCCGTCCTTGAAAAATTCCTATGTGTGCCACTAATGAATACAATTCTTTCCTCTCAAAAACCCAAAATATCTTTATTAAAAAAGAATAAAAACCAGTAATATAAAAAAAAAAATTTTCAAGTCAATTCCTTCTTAGATCATAGAAAATTTTTATTTTAGCTACTTTTTATTAAATAGTTACAATTAATAGATATGTATATACATATGACAGATTAACAACATTAAGTGGTAATTAATTTTTATTAATTATCGTGAAAGTATCGTATTGTCACCCAAAACAAGATAAATAAATATATAGAGAGTGTGAGTTAATAGTAGGAATTGAATTAAAACAAAGAACGTTAAATTGATCTTCTAATCCAAGAAGGGGTCCACCACTATATTCGGAAGAAAGAGCTAGGTCAAGAAATTCGACTCTGGCAAACTCATCACGGCAAAATGCAGACGCTGACGAAGCAGAAGTCCCTGAAATTTTGTACAGAAAGGGTGAATGTCCCTGTCATCTCACCCCATCCCATTATAGGCTCTACTGCCCTCAATTGACGTCCAGGGAAGCGAAACGATGAGAAGGAAGGACGACGTCCCTTTCGCCATGACTCAAACGGTTGCAGTGATCACCGCCTATTTTTTTTATTTGCACGCTTGCCTGAGACTGAACTTGGAGAAATTTAATTTCAAATAGATGAGACTACTACTCGGAAGACATTTGAATACTAGCTACTTAATTGTACGTTTGGGAAGAAAGTTGAAGAAATTACAAATAATGGGGTTAACGCAAGAACTATTTGTTAAAAGGAAGAGAGACGGAAGAATTTCCTGTTTATAAGAAAAGACTTCCGATGAGAGTTCATTTCGGTTTGTAGATGATTTCCCCAAAGTGTTTAACAATCATTGAATCATTTAATGACAAACGAAACCAAATGTATTTTCAAAAGAGACTCATATTTTTCGACCATGAGCATTCAGAAATTTTTTTGTATTGGTTGATAGAGTTGTACTTTTTTTTAAAGAACGAAGACCAAACTGATTTAAGAGTTGAAATTCAATCAGAACGATTTACGGTGATCTTCGCCAAACATAAAAGAGGCAGAACTGAACTCGGAACCCATTTTCAGATAGAAAAAAAAAATATCTCAATTTCCTTGAAAGTTCTTATAATTCTAAATCAGTTATCTATTTATAATACCGCTTTTTAAAAATTTAAAAAATTCTCTATCTAAGCAATTTGTTCTTTAATATTTTAAATGAAAACTTAACTGGCGTTGCGGTATAGGAGACGATGAAACACTTTTATGTTAGAAAAATCGATCAACTAAGAGATAAAAAAAAGGAGAAGTACTATAAAATAGGTTTTTCTCTATGAAATAACAAAATCAAAATCAAATAATAATGTATGTACACTTTTATATCGAAATGCTCCGACAAATACATAAAGTTGTTGATAGATGCATTCTGTAGGCACAGAAAGAGATTACTGCATACCAATAAGGGAATATAATATGAAATAATGGGTTAAATTTGTGACGTCATAGTCACATAACTGCAATCACGTGTTTCCAGCAAATCAGTTAATAAAAACAAGTGACGTCATAGCCACATGATAAATACAACCATGTATTTCCAGTCAATTAGTTCATGCATTTCGCTGCTGCCAACTATTACTTTTACAAAAACTTTCAAAAAGTAAATACTTATCAAGAATAACAACATACAGACAAAATGAATGCACTTGATTTTAAAAGTACATGTATCATAAAACTTTTTATTTTAAATCTCAAAATCCTTTTTGAAGAATCAATATGTATCCATTTGAAAAATTTTATCTAAACTTTACAATTAGAACTGAAAGTAAAACAGTCCAATAACAGTTTTGAATTCAATGGAGAACACGTGATGGCTATTATCATGCAATTGTCATGAATTTAGCGCATTGTTTATTTGGATAATGAAAAAGTAATTTCGCGATATCTTTTAAGTCAGAATTATCCGAATGTCTCTAGCTGAAAAAAGGTTGGTATTGTGTTAGGAGCAGATTAAAGCATCAACGAATAGAAATCGACTTAACGTGGTTTTTGTATTTGGATGCCAACTTAACAAAGTTCAATACATAAAAGTGACTTCTAACTTACAGTTATATCCTTAAAAAAGGCCAGATACACTCAATTTATCATGTAGAGAGGCAGATACTATATTTCGATTGCAGCTGCAATCTGTTTTTGCTGTGCTGTAGCCTGCTTGATGATATCTGGTACAATTGTGCAGGGGAAGATATGAAAGGGGCCAGACCAGCAGCTTTCCTGTTGGGCTCTCATCTCTAGAGACATGAGTGAACGTACGAATTGGTCACGTGTGCTCATGAATGGCCCAAAGTAACAATGAAGGTCGCAACTTTGCCATTGACAAATCCAGATTAGCTTTGGACAAAAAAGAAAGCCGCCTGATTTTGAATAGCGCAGAGCTGCCGCCCGTTACCGGCGACTGTATTGTTCGAAAAGGCTGTGGGGATATTATTTAAGTATTATAAACCAGAAATAAATGTTCAAAAAGTTTATAAATCGGAAACAATGTTTTAAACTAGAGGTATGCTAAGCCATTACTTTCTAGTAGTAGGTTCCAGAGTAATATACAGGTTTTTATCTTTTAACATTTTCTATGCATTCCATTATTTCATTAACTTGATCTTATTAATGCAAATTATTGTAAATCAAATTATGTATTACGTTATGCTGCAAAAATATATTCAAACTTTCCTGTTAATTTAGGAATATGTTAAAGTTTGACAAATATTCCAATACCTTTCAGAATAACGGATTGTATTCCACCAATTTAAAGGTCAGCAAACCTCGGCTCTTTGCATAGACGCTTGCTACTTTTCAGTGTTCTGCCTATGTGTGTGTATTATTAAAAAAAATATGTCTACTAAAATCTGTTTTTCTATCTCTTTTTCCTTGATAACTATCTATCGAAAAAAATTACCGGTATTTGAAGATACATTTAAATATTTGGCTGACTCAAGATAATTATTTTTGTATTGATTGTTTTCCATTAACAATATGTTTACCGAGAATCAGTGAAAATATTAAAATTAGTCCTTAAACGATAAAAATCCAAGTTATTGATAAAAACGCCGCCATGGGTAGACAATCCTTAAAATGATTTCCAGAAATAGTTATTTATTTGCATACATGAGTTAAGGAACACTTACGAATGGACAAGAGATACACTTAAATCAATGGTTCCCAAACCTCAGTCTGGTACTGGTTCGTGGATCAAACGTTACTGGGCCACCCAGGGGGACATTAAATTATTTCCGTATTACTTACTCTGTGGTATATTTCTTTCACCTTTGGGTGACTTTCCATGACAATCACTTCATATTCCATGTTAAATCACTCCATATTAATTTTTTGGTTTAACTGTATTTTATTCTGAAGGCATATCTAATTACAATTAAAGTAAAATTATTAAATCAAAATAATCTAAAACATAGACAATCAACATCCCTTCCTCAGCGGGCCGCCGTAAAATTATCAAACGTTGGCAAGTCCACTGCGATAAAAAAAGGTTGGGAAGCACTGATTTAAGCCACCACAACAGAAGTGAACATATTCTGCATTTTGTGACAGGCTTAAGGATTAACAAAAAGAGTATTGATGTTACTTTTCAACGCAAGAAAAACCAAAGCCAGTTTTAAATATCAGTGTTAACATGAATTTCCGTAATAAAGTACTTACGATACAGATTTGTTTACAGGAAACTTGAAATTTTAATTCCGAGACGATGAAATTTTGGCTATAGTCGTTCATGCACTGTGAGCTACAGAAATAAAAATATCTTCCATTGTTCTGAGTATTTAAAGAAATAGAAAATGTTACTTTGTATAAAATGTTATTTAAATATTATAAAATGTATTAAACGATTGGAGCACGACAGTCTTGATCGTGACCACGACCGGACACCCCCTGCCCCCTTTTCCTGCGCACGCATATGCATATAAATGGCTCTTTGATAGTTTAATTATCTTGCTTCACTTACAAACTGACTCTTCTCTCTCGGAAGTTTGCTGACCCCGGTATTAACATATCCCTTTTGGGGTTATTTTCGACGTTTGGAATAATTCTTATTTTAAACACAGTTCCAAGCCTTTCAAGTTTACTTGTAATGATCGCGAGTCATTTTTAAATACCGTAAAATCTGGCGTTTACGCGCACATGTACTTTCAAGCTGCAATTTTTAATTTTTAGGTATATTTGCCGTACATCGGTCAACCCCTATTTTACGAAGGGCCCTGAAGTGTACCTGCACATTGCTCTTATGTATCCGAGTTATTATTCCAATCGATAGAAAGAAGTAGTATATTTATATATATATATATATATAGAACTAAATAAACTGCATTTCGATAAATACAGAAGTCTAATTTTTTCTACGCTCATTCTTTTTCGATTCCTACTATTAGTTCACAATCTCCCTATACATATCTTGTTCCAATTTTCAATCGTTAATAAAATACATCTTAAAGCGCTCAATTGAGCTGAAATTTTATATACACGATGATTTTGGGTAACAATACGATAATTTAATTATAATTAATTAAGGTGACTTGGTGGCCCAAAAATGACCGACCTATCGTTTTATTTTTATTTTGTTCTTATTCTTTGCATTACTATCCTTCAATTGATATATCATTTGTGCAAGTCGGAAAGTTAGAAGTTGAATAAAACTTTATTTGAAAACAAATTAGGCAATTCGGTCACTTCCCCCTTTTTAGAAAAAAAAAAAAAAAAGATAAAAATATCTATTTCATATGAAAAAAAATCTATTTCATAAAAAGAAATAATAACTATAAAAAAAGAATGTGTAATTTATAATCAGAATATTTATGAGGCAATACACTAATGTAATTTTTCTTCTTTGTGAAATGTGTGCATGCAAAATTTTTAAATTAAGGCATTTTATATTAGTAATTTCATATTTTCAGTTCTTATTCCTAATATGTTTTTCCTACAAATGTAATACTTCAATATTATGTGAAAAAAAAACTATCTTTCTGTCGTGACAGAAAAAAAAATTTTAACATTTTTTTCTTGTGCAATTAACAGCTTCTTAAAAGTGATCATTCATAAAAATGTATGGGATGAAAAAATACGAAAATGCAATTATTTTCAAGAAAAATATATAACTAATATCTTAAAGTGGTATTTTAAGTTTATTATATATATATTCAGAATTATAACCTTTAAAAAGTTTTTTCTCAGTTTGTATATTTTAAACATATATATTCAGAATTATAACCTTTAAAAAGTTTTTTCTCAGTTTGTGCTTTTTGAAACATTAGTGCATTCAAAATGCTACTCCTTCCACAACTATTTACCAATCACTTCCATTTTTTTGCTGTGTTGCATATAGCAACACAGCAAAATTATGGATCCATTTTGCTGTAAACTGAATACTTTTTTTTAAAAAAATTTAAGTGTAAGAGATATTGGCCTTTTTTCGTTGATTTTTAGCATGATTATCAACATTTTATTTTTTTTCTTCTCAAAAACGAATTAAATTATTGTAAAAGAGTTCCCTAAAGTTGTTTATAACATCCATAAAAATATTACAAAAAAATTTTAGGTCAAAAAATTAATAACTATCGAAGGAGTAGAGGGTTTTAAAATTTTACAAATTTTCTTCAAAAAATTTAAATTTTTAAAATTGTGTGAATAATATGTGAAAAATTTCATCTCGTATCATTTTCTTGAATTGAAACACTATATAAAATGTTAAAATATAATTTTTAAATACATAAAGAAAGAAAGAGTACTAAGTCCTCTCAGTGGCGCACACAGGAATTTTTCAAGGAGGGGGGTCCGGGGTCGAATGTTCACTATTCTTGTATCATGCTCCTTTTGATTTTGTCAATTTTCGGGAACAAAACACAGTAAAAAAACTAATTATTGAATAAATAATTAGCACTAATTAATAAAATTAATCATTAATAACAAATACTTAATTAAATTTTACGTACTATGTACTTAGAATTATAATCAATCGGAAAAAAAATCAAGGTCTTTGGGGGGGTCCAGACCCCCAGGACCCCCCCCCCTTTTGTGCGCCACTGAGTTCTCTTAAAATTAATTGAATGAAACTAATTATTCAAAAAATTTCTGATGCACACACACAGTCACGCTGAAATCATTTTTGGCGACTTGTGTCAAAATTTAAAAAAAAAAAAATTCTCACGTTTGAAAGCGCTCATTTGACTTGAAATTTTCTATACACGATTGTTTTGGGGTGACAATACGATACTTTAATTATAATTAATTAAAATTAGTTGACTTAAAGTAAAAATTAAAAAAATTACAGATACAGTCACGTTGGCTTCATTTTTAGCGACTTGGGTCAAAATTTTAAAAGAATTTTTTTTCTCACGTTTTACAGCATTCAGTCGAACTGAAATTTTATATACACGATTGTTTCAGATGACAATATGATACTTCAATGATAATTAATAAAAAATTAATTGCCACTTAATATCGTGATTCTGTCAAGTGTATGTACATTTTTATGGTAATTTGTAATTATTTGATGAAAAGTAACTAGCATAAAATGTTTCTTTGTTGACCTAAGTAGAATTTTTTATATTACTTGTTAATTTTTAAAGCTCTCATTTTTATACTTGGCGTATAACGCGAACCCATAAATTTTACCCTTATTTTTTGTATTAAAAGTGCGCGTTATACGCCGGATTTTAAGGTGATTTTATTTTTTAAAAAAACGATACATATTACATTTTATACCTAATGGGAACTCGCTATGAGAAAATTGTAGAACAAAAGGTCATTTTATATAAAAAAAAACATAAGAAAGTTTCAAAAACTCAATACCCTTTTACGAGATTTTACAAAATATACATTTCTTAGATTCCCATGCAGCGTACATGTGAAAGTTTACTCCATGGGAGGGCAATTCAGCAAATACGAAAATCGCACATCACATTTGATTCGCTGAGATAAATATCAACCAATCATCGCATCCAACAGAGCGTGAAAATTTGAGTATAGAAATAAAATTTACCCACCAAATCTCTACCGGTGAGCTTTTTGTTTCGTTTCGCTTAAGAAAAAGGAAAAAAACATCATCCAAAGGTTCATCGCTCACTGATGCAGACTTTACATTGAATCACAGTATTCAAAAGTACTGTATTTGTTTTACTTCAAATCTTTCCTGAATGGCTGGCTAACTAAAACTAGAAACTACACCATTTTTCAAAAATAATATGGAGATTAGTAATAGTTAAGGGAAGGAGCTGATTTAAATCATTCAAGTTCGATTTTTACATTCGCTTAGTAGTCAGGGACGAATTTTGAAAGCAATCAGCTGTGGCGATTTTGATGGTATACTTTTAATCACATGCATTTGAATTCTAAATCTGTTGTGATAGAAATTCTCGGACTTTTCAGTAACTTTTTACCTTCACTTTATTTCAGCACGGTAATAGGCTAAATTCATGTTACGTCATAGTCACAATTGCAATCACGTGCTTCCAGCCAATCAGTTCACGCGTTTCGTTGCTGCCAATTTTTGCTTTTTACAGAAACTACATAGTTGTCAAAAATATTTTTTTTTTATTGAAAACAATTATAAAATCCCCGTGCACCACAAAGTATCACACGGGGCTTACAGAAGTAAGTATTAAACACACATTCAAGGGAAATAAACAATTAAAAAAAATGAAGTTAAGAAGGATTACAAACAGTTACAACAAATTTACAGAAATTATTGAAAGCACTTCTGGTGGAAAAAATTGGTGAAAACTCGGTGGCCAATTAATGTTGAGTCTCTTGAACGCCAGTCTTATGATCTTTCTCTCTCTGACATACTTGGAACACAGAAGGATCACATGTTCTACATTTTTACCAATATTTCACAGAAAGATGAAGGATTTAAATTAAATTTGTTCAGGTAGCTTTTGAAATTACCGTGACCAGTGAGAAATTGGGTTAATTTGTAGTTAGTGTAAAAATGATGACATGATAGTTCTTATTAATGGTGGGAAAAAATTTCTTTGTTATGCTCCCCTTATTAGAAATGAGATATTCTTGGTTCCAAGACTTCATCATTCTTTCATTCGTGATCTTGTAAAACGATTTAGGAATATTAACGTCAATGTCAATTTTGCGCTTGGTTGCAGCTTTTGCAAAAGCCAATCGGCTCGCTCATTTCAAGAACGCCCGTGTGTCCGCGAACAAATGCAAAATCTATTGAGATGTTTTTATCTCTTAGGCTTTTAAGTTGCTTCTGGATCTCGACGATTATATTGTTAGATGAAGAAATACATTTAAGAGAATCCAAGGAGGAAAGAGAGTCAGTACAGATGAGGTATTCTGAGATGACACTATTTTGCTCAGTGATCCATTTAACGGCGAAATTTAAACATAAAAGTTCAGCTACAAAAACTGTGCATTCATCACGAATTCTAAATTGAAAGTTCTCGGATTCAACACCACCCTGAACACAACAAATGCGAAACCAACTCTTCCATCAATTTTTGCCATCAGTATAGCAAATAACAGGGAAATCTTCTGTGCTCTTGTCACTAAATTGAACAATATTGATGGCATTTTCTATGAAGGATGAGGGATAAAAAATGGAGATAGAATACAATCATAATTAGAGATGGAAGAAGCAGAGAGATTTTCCCTAAAAGCAATATGATGAAGAATAGTAATGTCGATTGGAGGGAAGCCAGAAATAGCATAAACTGAGAAAAAATATTAACGCACAAAAATTATCAAAGTATGAGATTTTTTAAAAAAAAAAATTTCAAAAACTTTTGGAAGAATTTTAATATTTGAACATTTTTACCAAATATTATCAGATATGAACAGGCTTCGAAACGTAATTTTTTTTCGTTCCGCCAAAAATAACGGTTTTCTGTTGAGTTCCAAACGAATAATTTGATTTTCTATGTATTCTTGTTTATACAAAAAATGTAATTCTGTCACGCACAAAAAATGTAATTTTATCAAAATTTAGAAGAATTTTTATCTTTTCTTAAAAAGTCCTCTACTAGTTCATTTAACTGAATTAAATCTTCCTTCTACACAAGTAGTTTCATTCGAAGCTGAAACAAAAAAGTACAATTGAACATCAAAACGGGAAATCGAGAAGCAATGTACATGTAATGATGATAATTATACGGTTGACGTTAAATTAGAAAATATTGATAAGTTGGTTGCAGTAACAAAATGACTGAAGATATAACGAACCGAAAAAAACCGATAAATTTTTTTCGGTTTTCTTTCTTATCAAAATAACGGTTTTTTCCGGTTTTCCATTCAATTTCGGTTCGAAGCCCTGGATATGAAACTGTATCTAGATTTCACAAGTATAACAACAAGAATAAGTCTAACACAATTTTTGAATTCAAAGGAAAACATGTTATTGCATTTATCACGTGACAGTCATAAATTTAACTCATTGGGCACAAAATGCTGTTTTAATAAACATAATGTGAAACCTGCATTACTACATTCAATTCATAGTTAATTTTCATTAATAATCACAGCATTGGAAGTTTGAAAATTCACTTAAAAAGAGATTAAGATAAGAGATAAAAAGTACACCCCCGTATTGCGAGGAGGCCCAGTATTCTGGGGAGGGGAGGGAGGGAAGAGGAGATATTTTCTTTTACGCCACTAGATTAAGAATATATTCAAAAAACAGTATAATCGATATATTTTTAGAAGCTGCCATAAAGAAGATTTTTGATAAATATTTGTTTAAATTAATATATATTACTAAAAATAACTATTAATATAAACCAATAATATATGTTCTTTCATCTTACCTGCTCAGAAAAATGTGCAGTACACTGAATATCAGACTGAAGTTTGGTAACTCCAAATTATCAAATTCCTATGAAAAAGAAAATAACAAATTGTAATTATAAAAAAGTAAAAAAATTATTACTTAAAATTCATTTTTTCCTATTTTTAGTTGAAATTTATCAATTGATGCTATATATTTTTACGAAACAACAGACTCAGATACTCATAAATACATTATTTTCTCTCTTTCGATAAATGTTGATACCAAAAAGTTCTGTAGAAATTCTTGCTTCAAAATAAAAACAAAATTTCAATTTTCACATTTCGATCATACGAATTCTTCTTTTATGACGAATCAAAACCTAATATTGAATAAGTATAATTATCCACAAGGATAATACTTTAAAAAAATTTTTTTAAGTTGCATAAATTTCCGTAATAAAATACAACTCGAAAGAACAAAACAAGATTAGTAGAATTGTATCTAGAATTTGAGATCATTTTTTCCTGTAATTTCAAAAAAAAAAAAAAAACACACACAAGTAATATAAATTTTTTTTAAGTCAATTCCTACTTAGATCAAAAAAAGGAAAATTTTATTTTAGCTACTTTTAATTAAATAGTTACAATTAATATAAATATGTATATACATAGGACAGAATCCCAACATTAAGTAGTAATTAATTTTAATTAATTAAGATTTAAGTATCGTATTGTCATCCAAAACAATCGTGTATATAAAATTTCAGTTCAACTAAATGCTTTAACACGTGAGAAAATAACCTTTTCAAGTTTTGACACAAGTTGCCAAAATGATCGCTAAGTCGCCAACGTAGCTGTATTTGTAATTCTTTAAATAATTAATTTTAATCAATTAATTTTTATTAAATATAATTAAATTATATTGAATTGCCATCCAAAATGATCATGTACATACAAATTCAGCTCAATTGAGCGCTTTAAAATGTATTTTATTAACGATTGAAAATTCCACCAATATAAATAAATAAACAAGCAAATAAATATATAGAGAGTGTGAGTTAATAGAAGGAATTGAAAAATAACAAGAAAATCAAGATATTAATTCCTTTTAAATAAAATGAAAAAAATCACGGAAAAAAAAGATTTTTATTATTAATAAAATGAAGAAATATTAACAGACAAAAAGTATCCATAATTATAAAAAATATACATTTCTCTTATGAAATATTTTTTCCGGCATTATTTGAACAATGAAGAATACGAATTTTACCAAAAATAATATAACAAATGTCCTTTACACAGACATCATTCCTACCATTTTCATTTTTATTCACTTGTAAAAGTCATAAAGATGTGTGTGTGAAGAAAACATCTATTTAAAGTTACTGGGCATAAAAGTATGCAATACCTTTTTAAATATTCTTCTCATTTTATTTGTATTTCATTTTACATTTCATAATGAATGACTCATTCAAAATTAAATATCATGTTCTGTTGTAAATATGCCATATTCACAAGCAAATACATAAATTAAGAAAGAACAAAGGTAAAAACACATTATATCATTAGTATTTTTAAAAAGTACCGTTCACAATACAATAGAAATAAGTACAAAAAAAAGCATTCATTTATTAAAATGCAGAATGATTTATTGTTTTAAGAATTATTAACATAAATAAAGGAGATTTATTCCCTCATTAAAAAATGTATATATACTACCGCATAGGAAGCTAAAAAGAAATGACCAAAAGCCCTCTCAGTTTTGCTAAATAATTTTTTTCTCAGAGCGAATGTTGGAATTTCTTCTTGTTACAAATAAGCTTACACGAAACAGCGAAATTAAAAGCGTAAAAAATGAGGGGATATAAAAACAAAGAATCTGGTTAGAATATACATAATTACATCGAATGCCAGCTTAATTTTTAGAGTTAAAAAGAAGGTTTCTGTGATTAATCTTCATTTTTTGTTTTGGAACTCATTAAAAGTAAAATGTATTAAAATGAACTTCATTTGTTGGATATTAAAGCTAAGCCTAAACACATTTATTAAGTAGAAAATTAAATTGAATGAATTCTATAAGATAAAACCATCAACTAGATAAACAGTATTTTCGTGGGGCTTTTTTAAAAACCCATTTAGAGGGAGAGGGATTTAGAAAACATAAATTTTCTCTTCAGTGTATGCTTTCTTTGAGGAAAAAATAGAAATTGCCAAAATATTCGAGATAACTTTTTAAAAAATCAATATATATCTTAATTCCCCAAAAATTTTTAAAAAAGGTTTATTTTATTCAAATTAATTTTAAATTTAAAATTAAAAAAAAATTCTTTGAAAAATTTCCAATTTCTTTTGTTTGTTCAAAGCAAACAAATTTAGAAATAGGATAAATACATAGTAACCAAAAGAAATTAAGAACCTTCTAAAATATGAGATTGATTGCTTTACATACAACACAAGACAGAGATAATATTCAAAAACATTTTATTATTAGAACGTTTCTTATTAATAGAATGCCTACATACAAAACACTCTCTTAAAAAATACAGACGATTCTAATTAAGAATGCTGGAGCAAATATTGTAAAAGAAAAGCAACTGCAATGTAACGGAAAATCCAAGACCGTTTCGCATGATTTTGATTGGCTGATAATTGATATTAAAGATAAATATTTTTATTTTCTTTGGAGACGTGTTTTGATTAGCAGAAATGTTACATCTGCGCACAAAAAAGATTTTGCATTTTAAAGAAATCTTCTAAGGAAATTACGAGCAATCGAAATAAAAGTAAGTATTTTAAATCTTCTACCGATACATTACTTGAATTTTGTTAGTTAAAAAAAATCTTAAAAATGAAGTAAAAAGTTTAAAAAGAATAGAATTTTGAAATATATCGCGAGGCCGCAATTTTTGCCTCGAATAGTCCAGTTAATTAATTGAATTTTCTTTTTAGTTACCTTAAAGAAAAAAACTGTTTTGACATTGCGATACAATTAGTTCTAAAAATTTTCTTGCATTCTCAATTAAAAATACAATTCTATGTTAGGCTTGGCGTTATAAATTCCTGAAGAGGTTTTAATATACTGTTAAATATTTATGGATTTCAAGTTAAATACACGCAGTTGAAGTGAATCGCGATGCTGAAAAAAAGTGTTTATGTCATCTAGTATGACATGAGTTAGTAAATCAAACATAAATTGCCAGTAAAAAAAAATAATTGCGAGTTAAAAAAAATTGTAACATTAGAGAGCCATTAAAACGGTTCAACTTTAATATTGCCATTTTTGATTTTAGCTAACGTCTATAGCTTCGGTACAAATATTCCATTATTTGTGAAGTTGAATGCATGATTCTGCCTTTATCGAATGAGATAATTATTTTATATTAATCACCTTTTATTTCATTTTGTTTTTTATGATCATGATAAAAACAAAATTCAATATAAGAAAAATAACATTTAAATAAAAATTTTAAATTAGAACCAGAATATGCTTAGTAAAATTCGTTTTTCATAATCATATTAGTATAAAGAAAGCATTGTAATATATATAATGAGGAGTTTTTTAATTCAAAAACTTAAATATTTTAGAGTTCATTATTTCGTTTTGATAAAATAAATTGTATTTTTTAGCTTACTAAATTTAACATATTCAATGGAAGCATGACATTAAAACCAGAAAAAATAAATATCTATAATTTATTGTAATAAAATAAGCTGTTCAGTACTTTTGTCTAATTTTAGTTGAATTTAAGTGAGTGAATAGAATTTAAAATGATTCCAGTAACAATTTACGACCAGTTTTAATTTAAATCATTCTTTTTTTTTTTATGATTCGTAGTATTTGTATTTCTATTTACAATGAAATAATTTTTTAGTGACGTCATAGTCACATGATAACTACAATCATGTGTCTTCAGTCAATCAGTTCATGCACTTCGCTATTGTCGACTTTTGCTTTTTGTGAAAATTTTCTTTTCAAATATGTATATTTGGCAACAATAATAACGCACATAGGTGTAAAAATGTACTTAATTAAAAAAGTACATGCATTAAACAATTTTTTTAAAAAAAATTGATAAACTTTTTGAAGAATTTAAAAAAAAATACTCGAATTTTTTTACCCAATTACTAAATTTAAATTTTTATATCTAAATTTTACAAGTAAAACAACAAGTAAGTCAGTTTTGAATTCAGCGGAGAACACGTGACTGCATTTATGTCAGGAATTTAGCCCATTTGTGATCTTTAAAGGTGCTAAAAGATGGAGAAAAAAAATATTCGTCGTCGGTTCTGATTCAAAAGAGGTTGTATATTCGTGGTTATAATATGAAACCCCAAAACAGAGTAACAATTTATTAAAGCTATGGAACATATAATCTTTCAATACACTAAAAATGTTTTTTAAAAAAACTAGTGTAATACAATTAAAACAAATTAAAACTACGATTATTTTTTGAAAATGTGTTATGACAGGAAGAAAAAATATATTCCGTTTATAAACCGAACGCAACGTTCCAATACAGAATAATTTGAAATGACAGCGATTCCTCAGATTCTCGCAGGTATTTTCTCTCCTCCCCCCCTCACCAACTTAATTCAAAATTTCACTTTCAATTACATTCGAATATACCTCGCAAATCTCTCTCCATTTCAGCATTCAAAGCGAATAAACTTCGAAAAAGCAAAAACAGAGAAAGAAAAAAGTTTCGGTGAATTTAAGATCACTTCTCTTCAGCTTGAAAAGAGAGAGAGAGAACGGAAAAGCTTTTTGGAAATCCATATCCGCCCCCAAATCGAATCTGCAAACGGACTCCAAGAGGCATGCTGTTTCCCTCTTGGAGGAAAGGAGTTTAGCAAATCAAGAAAGGTCTCTTTCTCCATGAGCTCTTGCGTGAGCTGAATACTTAGTGAGTGAAAACTCACGTGAAAAAAACCTCGCCTCTGTGTGAGAGAGTGCAAATGCACGCACGGAAGAGGATTTGGCCTTCATTACCGGACCGAAATCGCTTGTCCACCCTTTTCCTCTACCCTCCTTTGTGTGATCTCTTGAGAATAATTGCTGAAGGGAAAGTTCGTAGCTTGAGCCTGACCAACGCCGTGACAGTGGTGTGGTTGGATAATATCGACCACAGCTTATGCAAATAGAAGACCTTAACATCCATCAACCCTTAAGGTTTTTCTTGTTTGTAATTTATGCACTTTGCCTCTTCGTGGTCTTAATGATGGCCGCTTAAGAGTTAAACACATCAAAGGGTGTGTGTTTGCTGCAAAGGGCATGGGAAAATCTAATTTAGTGCTCTCAGTTTGTTTTCATGCGCTGATGCGAGGGAATTTGGAAGTTTCGAAATTGTGAACTATATCTTTACTTAAATGAAATGCTTATTCTGGAGTAAATCAACTTCTAACAGTACATATAGGGCAAATTTTATCGCACACATGATTATAGCAACTAAAAAATATTAATTACATAATAGGGGTGGATCTCGGCTCTATTGACATAGAAAATTATTATCAATCAGCACCTACCTGGGCTAAAAAGATGTTCCATCAGTGGCGCACACAAGGGGTCCGGACACCCCCCATAGCCCTTGATTTTTTTTAATTTGGTTGTAATCCTATGTATATATTACGTAAAATTTAACTATGTATTTGTTATAAATAATTAATTTTATTAATTAATGCTAATTATTTATTCAATAATTAATTTTGTTTTGTTTTTGTTCCCGGAAATCAGCAAAATCAAAAGAATATGTTGGGTGGCGTCTTGGAGCATAATACCAAAATGGTGGACTTTCGACCCTGGTCCCCCCCTCCTTGAAAATTTTTTGTGTGCGCTACTGTGTTCCATAATATGGAGATAAGAAGAACAAATAATTAAAAAATAATGTTTTCAAAATCTAATATTGCCACAAAAGTGTTGAACTTTTGAAAAAAAATGGACAAAGATTTATTGTTGTTCCTAATGCCACCTGATAGGCAAAGGCCAGATCGAGGCCCACGAAATTCATTACGGCAAACGGCTGCACGAGCTTTGAGCACCACACAGGTGGCAGTACGATTTGGCTCGGTTCCACCCCAATTTCGAGGGAGAACACCCTGAGGTGGTCAGGGGAGTCCTACCTCTCTTCCCCTTCCACCAACGTCACGAAAGGACTTGCGGCTGTTTAGAGTACCCCATGCCGTGAAGGCACTTTTCATTTACAAACATCCATGACTCCTCCGGGATTCGAACTCAGAACCAACGGAAAGAAGTTATCATCACTAACCACTATACCGTAAGGCGGCTGGGCAAAGATATAATTTTGGTTAGATGATTTCAGATTTAAAATAAAAATACTTTTCTAAAACATAAATGATCTAAAACGATAATTACTGATAAATAAGTACTGGGTAGTGAATAGTACAATGCACATAGCAACATTTCATAGTCCCACCGTCCGGTCCCAATTGATTTGGATACCAATTGATTCTACTGTAATTTCAATACAACAATACCTCCAATGGGGATAAAATGGAACCTAACAATTTTGTCACGACATTTGCTATACGAATCCCTTCAAGCTAATTGAATCAGGGGTATTAAGACCGCTATATATATTAATAATACGATAATCATTCATAATAAAATTATAGTCAGTTATAAATCTTGAAATGATTTACTATGTCCATAAACCGAAAAGGTCATTTTATGAATTTTTGATCAAGAAGGGTTTCTGTGTTTGTAGTAGGATAAGAATAAAACGAATTTTGACAGGATCAAATCTCTTTCATTCTCGCTGAAAATATCTTTATTATTAAAGCCATTTCAGTATAACCAGAGAATATATTTTTCATTCAATTCCTACTATTAGCTCCCACTCTCTATATATTTATTTATTAATCTTGGTGGAATTTTCAATTGTTAATAAAATACATTTTAAAGCGCTCAATTGAACTGAAATTTTGTATACAGAATTATTTTGGATGACAATACAATAGTTTAATTATAATTAATAAAAATTAATTGATTAAAACTAATTATTTAAAGAATTACAAATACAGCCTCTTTTGGCGACTTGTGTCAAAACTTGAAAAGGTTTTTTTGTTACATTTAAAGCATTCAGTTGAACTGAAATTTTATATACACGATTGTTTTGGATGACAATACGATACTTTAATGATAATTAATAAAAATGAATTACCACTTAATGTTGTGATTCTGTCATATGTATGTACATATTTATATTAATTGTAACTATTTAATAAAAAGTAGCTTAAATAAAAAAAAAAAAATTGTTTTTGTTGATCTAAGTAGGAATTGACTTGAAAAAATTTTTTTTTGTTTTACTTGTTTTTTGATGCAGTTTAAAGAATAGTATAGGAAAAAAAGTCTTAGATTTTTTTTTCAAACATAATTAATAGAATCTACTTATACGTCATTTAAATGTAATTGAAATATATATAAAATAATCAGCTTTATTCATTTTTAAAAAACGGATTATATATTAAGAAACATATCGGTTTTAAAGAACAATTACAATCACGAAACTCGGCAAGAATAGTCTGGTAACAATATGCAAATGATTAAACGAAGCCAATGAGACACTATGCCTAGCATATTATTGCGCAACTAGTAAAAATCAAAAGCGTTTTGGCTTCCAAACGAATTTTTTGACTTTGATAGACGATATTGCTTAGGATTTCAGATATTGGTGTATTGAGCTGACGGACTATTTTTAATAGGCCTCAGAGAAGCAGGTTGGTCGAATAACCTATCGGCCGCCAAAAATCGAATGTGTTTATTTGGTTGGCAAGACGTTTCTATCATGGAAAATCGCGGAGGGTCAGGACGTCCCAAACAAAATTCGCGAGGATCATGCAAATACCAGTATTCGGCAACCAAACTAGCATCGATTCAACAACAGTCCTTCCAGACATCCAGTGCCATAAAACATAAGGAGACGACTGACCAATTCCGTCGAGCGTCCGCTAAGAATTACTGTTGCTACAGTTATCCACGAAAATGAAAAAAAAAAAAATGAACGAATTGAACCAACACGTCTAGCCAGCGGTCCGATCCGGCATGTTTTCAGCGGCATACCGCAATTTCGAAAACATGGTGAATAAAATAAAAGATCATCTTTAGTGGTCCTTCAAGGCACTCTGACAGTCAGATACGTGGACGAAAACGATTGTGCTACCCATTTCGTAGGTGCCATTTTTCTCAGATAATGCTCGTCCAAAAACTGCGCGACTCTACAATGTCTTATATGACGTCCTTTTTAAAAAAATATTTAACAAGTGCTGGGACGCGCTCAGGCAACTGCAGAGATATGAGAATAAACTGCGCAGATGCAAAGACATGGCAGGAAAGGGGGAAATCTAATTGAATCGAAACGCCGAAACCATCAGAGGTGGCAAATTGACAGTCTGTAAAATGATATTTTGTTCTGAATTTTTAATCATTTGTTTTTTTCAGTATACACTACATGCACAAATTTCGTGAATATGAAAATTGCATATTTTTTTGACAGAGTGTATATTGAAACATATCGGTTTTTAAAGAACAATTAATGTCACACTGGAATAAAATGATTGTACATTTATAGTTACAAAATAAATATGTTTAGTAAATTCAAAATTGTTTTGGATTTTAGAAATATCATTTTAATTTGGTGTATTGATAACTATTTTTTCTTAAAAAAAAATCGAATGTGTTTATAAACGTTGGAAAATCTTAAACGAAAATTATGACATCAAATACCAGTATTGCAATGAAACCTATTACAACAGTTCACAGCATCTAAAACTAGGAGAGCAATTCCGTCGAGCTGAAATTTGTTCAGACACGAAAATAAAAAAACCAACTTTTAAGATACTGATGTTTTTGTATACCGCGACGAAAAATCTATAAAGCTTTATTTTATCAGTACGTAAAAAACATTCTCAGTTTAAAATTGTAAATTTAAAAAATATTTTTTCCAACCAGAATATGAGAATAAATGCGTACATAAAAGGAAAATAAATGAAACGAAACCATCCAAATTGACAGTCTGTAGAGTTCCTTCATGTTTTTCCAGTTGGAATGACTCACACTGTTGAATATGAAAATTGATTTTATTTGCAGAGCGTGAAACTTTTAAATAATCGAATAAAAGGTACAGTACTGAAAAAATAAATATGTTTACTTTTCAAATTGATGATTTTCGAACATCATTTTAGTTTGGGTTACTAAGTATATTTTCTGAAGCCATAAACGTTAATTTAATAACATCAGAAGTAGCTTTTTCAGAACTCAGAAATAATTCCTTGGTGAAATTTGTCAGACTCTAAGCCTGAAGGAGAAAGTAGTAAAAATCAGGTGATATTTAAATTTCAATTATCGGATAATAAGAGTAAATAAATAATAGAGTTAGTGGAAAGTTAATGATTGCTAGTAATTCAAATTGCGTATATCTCTCGGTCCTCTTATTCCGGTAAACCCGTTTGATATTGAGTTTAATAGTTGATTAGTATCATATTTCGTGATTTAATTTAATAGTTAAGTTCAACCTCAATGACGTAGACATATTAATTCATATTTGTATTTAGAAGGTTGATAATTGATTCAAGTGAATAAATATTATTTGTTATTGTAAAAATGTCGTCTGGTAATTCTTTGCCTCAATTCAATCTTGGTATCCAGGGTGGAACCCAGGGGGGTTCTCACAATGTTTAAAGTTGAAAGATTTTACAAATTACAGAAACTAGGATAATACAAGCAAAGTTATGCCAAACTAAACAAAATATTATCAATTCATGGTGACTATGATAATTTAAAAATTTCAATACCTAAAACATTCTTTAGTCAACTCGGATAATATCGGAGAAGAGAAAAATAGTAGTCAGATTAAAAAATCTGGCAACTATGTAAGAATTGTTATTTAAGGAGAGGGAAGAAATCACTATTTAACGGTTCAAAACAACCCATATTACCACTATGACAACTTTTATGTTTCAGCTGTAAAAAGAGCATCTCGGTTTTTACAATCCCATTTCAATGTACCAATTGCTGATAATCTAAAAGGTATTCCATGTCTAGTGGATACAGAATCAGTATATATAGGCACAAAAAGACATAAAATTAAAATGCTTTACAGACAAACCAGGCTTGGTTAGCAATGTTCTCAACATTTTTTCAGTTGAAGAAAAAGAGTTCTTTTAACTATATATCTTAGGCTTCCTTTGTTCCAATTTATTGCTTTTCTTCGTACTCTGTGATGATTTATAGATTCAGCAATATTCTTCCATGTCCTGATGGGAATATATTGGGGGTGTTTTTGTTGGTTTTTTTGTCGTTGTTCTTCTTTTTTTTGTCGCTGATATGATGACAGATATCGACTGTGACTCCTTCTTGAGTATTGTGGTGAAGGGTAGCACATGGCCCCGATATTCGATACCACCAGAACTTCCACCGCCTAAATGATGGAATTTTCTCTTCGGTTCTACACCCCATCTTTTCCTTTTATTTTTTGTTTTTGTTTGTTCTTTCCCCCTTTATTTTCACCGTCCCTTCTCGTTAACTTTCCTTTCAGAAAACGTTGAGTGTCAAGTTACCAAGGAATGAGGTATATGCTGCATTTTTAGAATATTTTTTTTTCCAGAGGAACATAGCTTTGCTTGCCTATTTTTATTTTTGTAGAGTTCTTGAGTTTCTGCTTGTGGTAAAATCAGTGGTATGAAATTGCTTTAGCTCAGTTTTTTTTTCTTCTTTTTCCTCACTATTTTCCCCTTCTCTCTCAGCAGAATTTGAGCTTGTAAGACATATTTTAATTATTGTGCAAATTTAACGATGTTGCCTGGAACGAATTCATCAAGTGATGTTTATAGTTCAGTGTTTGAGAAATTCATCATTAATGTGTGTGTATGTTTTTTCTTCCAAATATAATTGTTGGTTTCATCAGAGAGTATTTTGAAGGAAAGAAAATACTGTTGTAAGGTCGCCCTTCTTGATTATCAGAGTGAGCTAGAGGTGTAGGAATAATGGAAGAACTAGAAGCTGCCATGATCTTAATATGACTTTATTATGATCTTAAACTTAAACCTCTAACAGATTAGATAATAATAATATATGTGAGAGAATCTACGGTGGCTAAACACACAATATATATAATACCGAAATAACGTAACCCGGACCACTATAAATAACTAACTCGCCCAAACTCAATTCCAATACTATCACTGATCCTAATGTTAAATAGTAACTCCTACCTTAATGTCGATCGATCAATACAATCGTAATGGAATTTGCGGGTTTACTGGGGTGCAATGGTATGCAACTTGAAATAAAGGCTCCCTGTCACGAATAACTTCTGTTAGCTGTCACTTAATCTTTCCAAAACCTCTTCACGCTTGAATCATTGATTATCATAATATTCCATTGCCACACCACTTACTCTAACTTCTGATGTTTAAAAGCTTCCTAATTTGCATCTTTCCTTCACGTTTCACTTCTTAGGTTGAGTTGGAAAAGAGTTGTCATTAATTCTGTCCCCAAAGAACCCAAAGGACATGTTAATGAAAAGACGCGTGAGTCCGCCACACTGTAATGGATTTCTGGAGATCTTGGTGTTCTTATGTATGTTTTTTAATAAACTTACGTTATATATTTTTTTTCACTCGCTGATTTGACAAATATTGAATTGTTATTTATTCCATAGGACTCCAACATGTATCTTTTGTAGGATTAGTTAAGGTATCCATCCGACTACGTTCGGAACCTTTATTTTAAAAAAGCGTATAAATGGATAATTTTCATGATATTTAGTGTCACTTAGATTAGAATATGTGCAAAAAATTGTTTTAAGGACATTTTGACAAAAAAAATGTATTTAAATACCATATTTTGGCAAAAAATTAAATTAGAATAATCTTTTTTCCAAATGTTCTCCTTTTGTGAAAAAAGCTTCTATTATAATAATATTTTGACTATTATAATATATATAGACCTATTATAATAATATATAGACCTCTGTACAGAGTCTCAACTATGATTTTTGAAAAATTAACATTATTTTCAGAGTTACAACCCATTGAAATAATTATCAGCGTTCTTTTCTTAAAATTTTTCCCCTCTGTTGTCGTAAAACATGCATAACCCCACTTCTAAGTTATATATTTCAAAAATTCCAGTTGAGCCTCTGTACAGAGGTCTGAGCTATATACAGGCAAAATACTAAAAAAAAAAAAAAAACATTTTTCACAAATATTTTGAAAATTGGGCATTCTATGATAATTTTTTGTCAAAAATATTGTATTTAAATAACTTTTTTGTAATACTGTTCTTAAAACAATTTTATATACAGTTTCTAATCTAAGTAACACTAAATATTATAAATATTATCAATTTATACACTTTTGCAAAATCACAATTCCGAACGTAGTCGGATACCTTAATGTCTTGTTACAATAAAAATTTGGATGATTAAAAAAATAATTTTTTTAATGAAATAAATGATAGCCGCGTTATTTTTTATTAAAAAACAAAAGCTTTCAAAAGCATGTCAGATAAAAAAAGCGATATTCTTGAAGGTCGATTAACCTATCAATATCTTCCAATGCCTATTCTATTTAAAAAAAATAAAATAAAAACATATGCTCGATTTTTGCGGCTGTAACAGCTACAGGTTTTATTGTTTTAACATTCATCCCAAATAGTGTTAAATGTTATACAATTATAGTTATAATATTATATTAATGATTAGTTATTAATAAAATAATAAAAGACAATTGGAATTTTAATGCTCGATAGTTAGAAATAAAGGCATGAATTAAAAAAGAACTTAATAATATACTCATAAAACAAAACTGTAGCATTTTTCTGGCTGGTCCTTTCGAATTTATTTATTTTATTTCGCGTGTAACTTTATAAAATATGTTGCCAGATGATATATCACTAAATAAAATAAATAATCCGTGAAATTAGACTTATACTAACTATTAATTTATAGTAGATGATACTAACACGTGAAATAGATATAGTTCAGTCTAAACACATTCCAAAAAAAAGGTAGCATTTTTCTGGCTGATTCTTCCAAATTCGAATTCATTCATTTTCTTTCGCGTGTTGCCACACAATGTTGCCAGATTATAATTTAGCATATAAGATAAATTC
This sequence comes from Trichonephila clavipes, assembly GCA_019973935.1. Taxonomy (NCBI): domain Eukaryota; kingdom Metazoa; phylum Arthropoda; class Arachnida; order Araneae; family Nephilidae; genus Trichonephila; species Trichonephila clavipes. The sequence continues at coordinate 998,302 of BMAU01019618.1, forward strand.
CATAAATTAGAATTATATAAATTATTAAGTTATAGCAGACAATAATAACGAAAGAAATAAATATCATTTAGTCTAAACATGTTCCAAAAATTTGCAATTTTTTGTTATTTATACATAATGCGACACATTTAAAAGAAATGTTGAACGTATTTATATACCAGAACAAAAAAAAAATAGATTTATTCAGACAGAAACAAATAGCATAATAAAATAAACGGTGAAATTGCTCTTTATTGGATAGCAAAGGCAAGGGTATAAACATTAATTTTGGAACTTTTCCCTATCTAAAAATTACTAGTTTGCTTAAAGCACTTTGGACATAAAAAAGTGATTGAGAACGCAGCAGTTCTTACACCCAGCTTATCCTATTCCTTAAAAATAGCACGGTAATATGTTTAAATAAAACCTCAGTCTACGTTGTTTTATCTCATTTCTCTGAAAGGGATTGAGACGTTATTGATTATGCCTACATTTTTTCTTCCAAAATGCCCGAAACTGCACAGTGAGAACGTTCACATCTGCTTAAAAAAAACTATCGACTTTCATGGATCGCTATTTATGTTTATGGAATCTTGCTCGAAGTTCAGCAAATAATGAGGGATTGTCTCTCGATTATTCTTATATCTACTGGTGCTTAAGGTGGATAGAGTACGGGTACTCTCTCTCAAAATTGAAAAGCTGAACGGAGCTCAACTTTTTTTTAAGTAAATAATGTTTCTACATTAACATTATATTTTCACAAAATCCTGCAGAAGAACAGTTATAATTCATTAAACATTTTTGTCAGAATCAATTCATTTTTAATATATAAAAATATAGGTACTATTCCGTTAAAAATGTCGCCAAGAGAACATTTTTGCTAATCATCCATCATCAACAGCAGCATTGGCATGATAGCTTTTTGTGGGCTTGAGCCACCCTTTTCCATTTTGCCCTTCTCCCCCAACAATTGATCTCCAATTCTTCACTTTTAGAATAGCATAGTCGTGATTCACACAGTCTTTCCATCTCCTTTGGGGCATTCATTCCCTTTGGCCTTTTATTAGAGGGAGTTTCATTAAAAATTTTCAATGCTGTGTGTGTGTGTGTGTGTGTGTTTGTTCTGGTCTCATTCTTTCTTTATGCTCTGACCATCTCATTCTACTTAGTTTTATGGACTTAATATCATCACTATTAAAAATCTTATATATTTCAAAATTATATATTTTTCTCCAACTGATATTATCGAGAACAGCACCAAATATGGTTCGTAGGACCTTCCCTTCAAAAGTCACCAAGGTCTTTTCTTCTTTTTTTGTCAAGGTCCATGACTTTTGCTAAAGATACTCAAAATGCTCGCTCATAAACACTGCTTAGTATTACTTGACATTGCTTTTACTGAATTACTACTACTATTGCGCCGAGAGCAACGGGAAATGGTTACAATTGGCTATATTTCGTTTGGGGTTGATAGTAAGATTTGGCGATTTATAGCTTGCACCCTGCTAACCGAACAACGCCGAAATATGTTCCTCATTTATGTCCTATATTGTGATACAGAAGGGGTTTTTCACTGCCCATATTCAAAACGAAAATTTGAGTTTTTATAGAATGTTCCTGATATTCGAGTACTCATAACAATAAACATATGTAGGGGAGACCGGCAAGATGACGATGTTAACAGATTTTGTTGTTTATTAATTTATTTTTAAGGATAAAAAAATTATTTTTATATGAAGTGTTAGAGTAGTCCTTTGTAGTATTAAAAATAAAAAAAAAAAAACATTACCATTACAAGATGACTTTCGCCTTGGTGCAAGATGACAGCACTGAGAAATGTTGAGCAGATTTTATCTTTTGAATATGTTACATGGTTTAACAAATGATAACTGTGTTTTTACATCTTACAAAGTATCAAACTAAGCATAATGCACTGTAACGTAATGTTGAAGTGTTTAGGTGTGCAGCTAACAATAGTCACAAATAAAAATGCTGTTTTCATAATTGGAACATTCCTCATGCCACCACTCTTGGCATTCACAGCACTGGATCCATTCTTCTGTTGGAGGGTCATAATATTCCTCTTCACAAGCAGGACATGTTATAACACCATCCTTTGAAGTCGATGCTACTGGACTCCTAGGCTTGGATTTTATAGATACCTACAGGAACTTAGTTTGTTTTTTTACTCCCTTTTTAGCTTCACGGGCTTCTCTTTTCTGTTTTTTAAAAGTTTCCTGCTCTGTTTTTCCCTTTGTTCTAACATTTCATTGATGGGTGTATTTGTAAGAATGCTTGAGCTCCCTTTTTTGCTTTTTCTCTCACATTGTTTTGCTTTAGGCAATGGTTTGAAAATAAAAAAAAACACTAACAGGCTTCTTTAGTGCATCGTAGTCAGCATTTGCCATAAGTTCTGGTGCTTCTGGAGGATTTATATGTTGATTTTCTACTACCAGGTTCTGAGGATTAGCACTATTATTCTCAGTTTCATCGCCAACAACATCATAGTCAGTAGCTTTGGAAGCAGCAAAGTCATGTTCGTTAAACACAAGAGGATTATGAGTCTCAATCAGTGGCGCACACAAAGGGGAGGGTCCTGGGGGTCCGGACCCCCAAAGCCCTTGATTTTTTCCGATTGATTATAATTCTAAGTACATAGTACGTAAAATTTAATTAAGTATTTGTTATAAATGATTAATTTTATTAATTAATGCTAATTATTTATTCAATACTTAGTTTTTTACTGTGTTTTGTTCCTGAAAATCAACAATATCAAAAGGAGCATGATACAAGATTGGCGAACTTTCGACCCCCTTGAAAAATTCCTGGGTGCGCCACTGGTTTCAATCGCACATTTTTTTAAACCCTTTAACGGCATTTCCAACTGTAGCTGCTCTGAAGTAAGCGGTGCTCAAACGCTCACCAGTATTTTTGTCTATGATAGTTTGTCCTCATGGATGAGTGACCATAAAGTTGTTAGCCGATGCAAAGATGCCTTCATCTGGTTGCCCCCTTTCGAACGACACATTCCCCGATTCGATGCACCCCTTTGCCCCAGAAGAGAGAAGCGCAAGGTCTAGCGGACAAACACAGACAAATTAGTGTTACAGGATTTAATAGAATAGACAACATAGTTAGTTTAATAAATTCCGAAACACGGGGCAAGATGACAAGCTCGTCATCTTGCCCCGGACTGCCTGTTTAAAACTATTCGTTTCCATTTCCATGAAGGAAGTCGATCAATTGACATTTATTCCTGGTAATATGCAGTATTTATAAACTAAGTTACTCATAAATATTAAAGATAAATGATATTCCTTGCCTGTATCTCTAGCAGAGCTTATTTACACATGCATAAAAGTTATATCGAGGCAGCTGTAAACAATCAAAGCTTCACAACTAACACAAAAAAGGCAATTTCAGCTTCTCTATCCTATTTTTTAACGAACGGCCAATAGGAGAGCCAATAGTGTTCGGTTGATCCTGCTACCTAGCGGAAAACGGAAAAATTAAGACATTCGTTAATTTGCCCCACCCTTCATCTTGCCCCGGTCTCCCCTACGCTTTACATCACAAATTTATATGAAAATTATGATTTTTTTTTCTCTTTCCTGACTGAAAATTTATTCTAAATTTGATAAGGCGCTAGATAGATGGTAAAGAGAACATGAGATTGTATGCTTTGAAATTACAGCCATAGTTGTATTAAAATTGCGGGGTAAAAAATTCTTCGATTGTGGAATTTTCATATATATTCAAAAAATAAATGTTTAAAATTATTTAATTTCAGAAATTTATGCTTAGCATATGCTAAAATTGTTTGCATAGTAAAATCTTTGTTGTTGATCGTCTCTATAAATTGACTTCAAAACGCACTACATTTAACTGACAACCTTACATTGAAGTGTAACTGTATGCGGACCACCTGGACAGCAACACACAGTATTAATTTACCAAACACTCGATCAATGTTCATTCTGTACTGAGAGATAGAAAGAGTAGACTTTCTTTCGCAAACTTACCTTTTCATTATAAGTTATTCTCAATGTTTTATTTTATTTTTTTGCCATCAGATCAGATTTCAAATTCCTCTGTTTCCTATTGATGAATTTTTTAATACTTCTTGTGTTAGGTGCGTAAAAGCAAAAAATAAAATTGCATTTCAATAATAAAATACTTTCATGTGTGAAATTATATAAATACAGTCGGACCTCTATATAACGAAGTCACTAAATCCCGAAAAAAGGTTCGTTATGTGGAAAATTCGTTGTATAGAGGTTCACCTCTCAATATACTTCATAAACCGCATAAAACAAATTTTAAATTCATAAATACTATGTATTAAAAAAAGTGATTATTCACACCTTTTTTTAAATTAATATATACATCTATTTTACATTTCTTACCCATTAAAAAAGAAGGAAAGAAAGAAAAACTGCAAGGAAAACAAGAAAAAAGAATGTCGAAGAATTAACTGTACTTTCAATAGTAAGAAAATAATTTTATGTTAAAATTAACGAATTTTAAGGACGTTTTATAATTTAAAGTATACAAGAAAAAAAACGTACATTATTTTATAATTAGGACACGGGACAACTCCACTGTGGGTGAAAGAGGATATCGAAGATGTTGCTAGAGAACTGGGTGGGCAATGGGGATTTAAGGTTGCACTTCTTAGTTGAAGCGTCCAGAACTCTATAGCTCTCGGGCAGTTAGGATCTAATAAAACCAGTTCGAGATATATGACCATCATAAAATGTGTTAATCTACGTTCGGAACCGTGATTTTGCAAAAGTGTATAACTGGATAACATTTATGATATTTAGTGTCACTTAGGTTAGAAAATGTATAAAAAATTGTTTTAAGAATAGTATTACAATAAAAAATTATTTAAGTACAATATTTTGACAAAAAATGAACATAAAATGTCCCATTTTTAAAATATTCTCCTTTTGTGAAAAATGCTTCTATTATTAAAATATTTTGCCTGTATATAGCTCAGACCTCTGTACAGAGGCTCAATTAGAATTTTTGAAATATATAACTTAGAAGTGGGTTTATATCCATGTTTTACGACAACAGAGGGGAGAAATTTTAAGAAAAAAACTCCGATAATTATTTTAATTGGTTGTAACTCTGAAAATAATGTGAATTTTTCAAAAAAAAAATAGTTTAGACTCTGGAGAAGTCTTTACTTTATACAAGGAAAATAGTATTATTTTAGAAACATTTTTTATAAAAGGAGAACATTTCGAAAAAAGGTTATTCTAAGTTAATTTTTTGCCAAAATAGAGTATTTAAATAATGTTTTTGTCTAAATGTCCTTAAAACAACTTTATGCATGTTTTCTAATCTAAGTGACACTAAACATCATGAAAATTATCCTTTTATGCGCTTTTTTTTAAAATCACGGTTCCGAACGTAGTCGGATACCTTAAAGAGAGAATAACTAGAATTTTTTTTTCAGATATACTTTAAAAAAAGGGAGAGAAAACAAATTTGAATCACATAAGTAAAAGTTCGTTAGATAGAAAAGGCACTTGGCTATAGAGAGGTTACTTTACGAAGAAAATCATGAAATGTTCAAGGTTTCAGAAAAAAGTTTGCTGTTTATAGAGGTTCGACTGTATATCAGAGAATTTTGACATAGTCGACCTACTTAGTGATGCTCTCTGTTCATTGCTAAATGAGGCTTCACGCGTAGTTAAATAGTTTTGGGAATCTTCCTCCCGCGCGCAACTTTTTTCTTCTCTGTAAAGCAGATTTGTGGGCAGTCAAATTCGAAAATTTAACCTCGCTGGTTATGGTTGAACTGGTTAGACATGGAGGTAAACGTGAGGCAGCCACGCGCTAGAACAACTCAGCTCGGTCAATGAACTAAAAATTTAGAAACGAATCAAAATAATAAATCAAACCCCGCACGCTTATTCATCAATTGGAGAAGTTTTTCTTCTTTTTCCTCTTTGTTTTTCCAAACATTATTTGTCTTCGATATTTCCCTGCCCATGAAGGTCATGTCACGTGCAGTGAAAAAGGTTCAGTTTATTGTTTTGTTTCTTCCACATGGCTTAGGGCAAACACGCCACAACTTCCGTGGTCATCAGCGATTGAAAAACATTGAAGAAAAAAAAAAAAAAAAAAACTGCAGGTCCCCACATGCAAACTGACCTTGATGGTTTCTGAAGCATTCTGGCAAGGTAAACATTTATTTGATGGGTGTGCGCCAGCTTGGCGGCATTAGCTTTCTGTCACTGTGTGACGCCTGGATGAGAAAATTATCAGTTGTTGAGTTCGCCAACTGGTTATCTAGATTCAGTGTCCCCGATAAGCAATTAAGTCTAATCACATGTCTTGGGGGAGTGCATTTAGATCGTGATGTGCGGTGGCTTTCCTTGGCTGTGGGGATGGAATCATGATGTCCATAACTTATAATTGTTTGTTGCTATTCTGTTCCGATTTCAATCCGTTCTGCTTTAAGAACTGTTTATATTTATGATAATGATGTTTCAGAGTTTCGATATAATTCGGCGCCAGTCAGGAAAGGAATTTTATTTACTAAATCGATTATGCCAAAAATAAATAGGAAATAGAGGTCATTTGGTTGCTAAATAACATAACAACAGCAATAGCATTTTGGGCCGACGTAAACGAGCAGACTAAAAAAACATGAGTGACTCAGTTAGGTGTGACAATCCTGATTGTAAAAGTAATTATTATTTTTTCTTCACAACGTACTGTCTTTCGTGCCTAATTTCGATGATTATTCTTTTTGAATAATTCTGCGTCGAATAACTATTTCCTGTGCGTTTTGGTTGTTATTTTATTCCTACCCTTTTTTTCCTTTGAATTATTTTGTTTTTCTAACTCTAAACAGAAAATAATTTGTTCGAAATGCTTATAAAATTATGTTTGGGAGGTGACTAAGGTAATTATCAAAAAAAGCTGTTTTTTAAAAGAAGAACGTGACTCATTCTGGAATTTCATATATGTCACAAGAACATATTAAAATGTCTCCAAAGAAAATTGATGGTTTTCTTATCAAATACTTATGAAAGTAGAATGAAAACTACTTAAGAATGTAAGTTGGAGCCATAAATTTTAAGTTCATATCAGCTATTTCTTTAATTTTAAATTAACACAGTTCCGAAATATTTCGACCACCTTATTTATATATAATTATACACTAAACTGCTATAAATCTAATAATGCGAAGCAATGAATACAGACAAGACAGTATAGGTTAAAAAATAAGACAGCCTCAGTAGTACAATAGCAAACTACGATTTAAGTTTTTAATAAGTCTTAGCCAACATTCCCCTATATTTGCCGATATATATAAGCAATTTTTAAATAGAATTTTTATGTACATTAAATCAGTGGCGACGTATACCCCCGCATTGCGGGGGGGAGTCCAAGGGATTTTTTAGGGGCCCAAAGCCTGACTGACACCAAATATGTATTTGGACTTGGGGCACAAAACCCTAATATTCTCCGTTACACCACTGGGTTAAATGTAATATTGTTTTGAACAAAAGAATCATTATTTTTATTTGAACTATTTTTACCTGTATAACGGAGAAAAACTTAAAAAGAAATTCACATATAACAAAGGTGACCATTTTTTTTACAACGAAAAGGAGGACAAAAAATTTAAGAAAAAATTAAAGCTTAAATATATGAAGCGTTTTATTAATTCAAACAAAAATACGCCAATTACGCTTACATTCTTTTTAATTGTTATCTTAAACGAGTAGTTTTCCATTGAATGAATTTTTTTTGTCAACATATCATTTTTAATATATCAGAAAGTTTGGGCAAAAAATATCCTTCATACTGAATTTTACGGTAAGCAATATAGCTAAAATATTAACATTCAATTTTGATTTCTCACTAGTCACTTCACAAAAATCATTACCAACTGAAAAAAAAACTCCTTCAACTGCTGCATTAGTTCCAGGGCAGCACAACGTAAATTCAACAAGAATAATTACATTTTCATATGGAATGTGTTCATTTTTGAAATGGTTTAAGTAATTTCACCCATCTTTAACCAATTTCTCAGCATGATTTTCCAATTGTTCTAATTTATTAGAATTTAAATATACATTCAGTCTTCTTTCTACTTCAAACAGACAATGGTCATTGATTTCAATATCAAGCATTTCTTTTGATAAAAACTCAACGCAATTTTCTATATATGCCCATGTGACAAAGTCAAAACTGATATTTCTTGTAATATTTGTTTCAGACCATTCTTTGACACTTTGGAAACATGTTTGGTTCGTCTCTCAAAATAGAGATTAACAGATCAGTTTCAAAATATTGAAAATGAGGACACTTTTCGAGGAAGGATAGAACCCATAAAAGGAGGACGGTTGGTTAATATAACCCGAAATTAAGACTCATGACGATTGACAGCTTCTGTGATTACTAAAGCACATGCTTTGGATTCAATTTTATGTCTATGGTTTAAAATTTGTCCTTTAGAGAATTCTAAATTTAGACCTGAAGTAGTTTTTCCACTGTGCAACAAATTTGACGAAATAATGACAACCTTTTTCTTCAGAAAGGAACTAGTAATTTCGAATCCCTCGTTCTTGCGAGCTTAATTCGATCACATGGAACTTTTAAAAGGGTTCTTCAAAAGATTCCAAAGATCACCGGTAAGAGAACAGAAAAGATGAGGGACAGCTATTTTCAAACAAAAGCTCATCCTAATGGAACCGTCATCCCCATCAATTTACTTTCACTTATCAAACCACCCCTCATTCATTCCGTCCGCCGAGCGATCGATCTCCTGCAATTCAGAAAATCACGGTAAAGCCCCGCCAAACCATTTTTTCCCTTCTTCCTTCCTTTCTTTCCCAACCCCCTTTGAAACACGAAGTTGAAGTTTTTGCAAAATTTGTAAATGGTTTTGTTTCGAGTATTTGGTTCTGAGAAGAAGGCACACATAAGAGAAGGGGTGCTTGACGCAGGGTGGGGGTGGTCGCAGACGATGACGGGGATGTCTGTCTCCATGGCAACGGGAATAGGCACGAGGCAGGGATTTTCCTGTGTGGAAGGGCATCGCCATCTTTTCGATCCAGTGCCATCGCACTCACAACGGGAGGGGTGGTGCAAGTGGGGTTGTTCGAACGTTTTCGCGTGCGGGAAATCGTCTGATTTATAAGAGAAGGGGTTTGTTCGTGAGGAGGAGGTTGGTAGATTGTTATCACATTGGGATTGATAACGGAAATGAATCCGGTTTCTGACAGACCGGGCTTCCGTTGAACCGGAAGGCGTTGGAGACCTATAGCCTGAAAGGGTTGGGGTGGGTGTAACTGTTTTGAGACGACTCAAAAGATTTTTAAAAATTTCTTTTCTCCTTTGTTTTTCAGCTTTTGTGAATTCCATAAGATATACAAAATATATCAACGTCTAATTCTAACAATATAAAATTTGCGATCATTTATCCTCAGGGAATACACACTTACTTTCTTTATATTTTTTTTATACTTTTCGAACCCTTTTATATTTAACGATTGAAATGGACAGCAAGATACAAATATAAATGGCGTAAATTGGTATTCTTAGAACTATTTTCTCACATACATTTTTCAAGAGTTTCATCAAATACAAAAGCAGAATAACACATTGTGTACAAAAATTGCACTTTATATGTCTTATTTTAATGTAAACATTGATCTTTCCTATCTTAAGAAGGGAAAAACAATACTTCAAATGTACCTGGTTAATAAAAATATATGTACAGTATAAAATTCAACTTCAGACAATTTTTTCCCCTCAATTTTTAAAAAAACGACGCTGTAACGCATAGATCCATTTATTACTCAAAAACTTACTTCAAATTTAAAAAAATTACAAAATCTTCTTTGAATGTATAAAGTTAGCATAGGAGACGAAATTTAAAACATATTTTATAACAGAAAAAGTTAATTATATTTTCATACCAAAGAGTAAAACAATAAGATACACTTTTTTCTAAAGCATCGATTACAAAACTTTTTGATCACCGAACTATAAAAGGATACATATGTGTACAGTCAAAAATAAAATTATTCAGTTTAAACCATAAACATACATTTAAATTAAATTACAAGTTCATTTTTAATTGAAATTTAATGTGAACAATCAGCAGAAATTTTTTAATCAGTATAGTGCCTCTAAAAATTTAGTTTTTCCTGTCTATGTAAGTATACGTTTAAAAAAGTCGATGCATACTTAATGATGTACTTCAGTGAGTGAGTGCTTATTAGCGTAGCTCTCTAAAATGTAACACGTGGGCTATTGGCAGAATGCCCAAGCGAACCGAACTCACACGAAGCTACAAAACAGACCCCGGGAATAACCATCTCCGAGTTCAGTTTTCATTTTGATCAAAATCTATACATTTTTTACAGGAGTACACACTAAATTTACATATTACAAATTAAGGGGACTTGGCACCCTTTGAGCAAACTTCTTTATTTACGTATTTAAAAATTATATTTTAACATTTTATACAATGTTTCTATTCAAGAAAATGTTACCAGATGAAAATTTTCATATATTATTCACACAATTTTACAAATTTAAATTTTTTGAAGAAAATTGGGAAAATTTTAAAATCCTACTCCTTTTTGTAAAAATTAATTTTTTTGACCTGAAATTTTTTTATAATATTCTTATGGATGTTCTTAACAACTTCAGGGATCGATTTTAGAATAACTTCATTCGTTTTCGAGAAAAAAAATAAAATGTTGATATACAGGCTAAAAATCAACGAAAATGCCAACATGTCTTACATTTTATTTTTTTTAAAGTATTCAGTTTATAGCAAAACGGATCCCTAATTTTATTACATGCTTTATTTTTAACACGCAGGAAAAAATTGAAGTGATTGGTAAATAATTGTCGAAGGAGTAGCATTTTGAGTGCACTAAGGTTTCGAAAAACACAAACTGAGAAAAACCACTTTAAAGTTTATAATTCTAAAAAAATAATTATTATAAGCTTAATTAAACTTAAAATACCACTTTAAGATATTACTTATACGTTTTTCTTTAAAATAATTGCATTTTCATATGTTTTCAACCCACACATTTTTATAAATGATCAACTTTTAGAGAGTACTAATTGCACAAGAAAACTCAAGAAAAACTTAAAATTTTTTTTTTTTTTTCTGTCACGACATAAATTTTAGCTGTTTTTCTTCTTATAATATTAAAGTATTACATTTGTATGAAAAATATATCAGGAATAAGAACTGAAATTATAAAATTATTAATATAAAATGCCTTAATTTAAAAATTTTACATGCACACATTTCACAAGGAAGAAAAATTACATTATTGTATTGCCTCGGAAATATTCTGCTTTTAATACTACACATTCTTTTTTATAGTTATTATTTCTATTTATAAAATAGATTTTCTTTTATCATAACGCATTTTTTAGCTTTTTTTTTCTAAAAAGGGGGTGTGGCTGAATTGCCTAATTTGTTTTCAAATGAAGTTTTATTCAACTTCTAACTTTCCGACATGCACAAGTGATACATCAATCGAAAGATAATAATGCAAAGAATAAGATTAATTGAAAATAAAAAAAACGATAGGTTTGTGATTTTTAGGGTACCAAGTCCTCTTAAAGGTAAATTAACGAGATATATGTATGTAAATGCATAGTACAAACATACAGAGCTAAAAATAATAGAAACACACAAGTAATATAAAAAAAAATTAAGCCAATTCCTACTTAGATCAACAAAGAAAATTTTTATTTTAGCTACTTTTTATTAAATAGTGACAATTAATATAAATATGTATATACATAGGACAGAATCACAACATTAAGTAATAATTAATTTTTATTAATTATCATTAAAGTATCGTACTGTCATCCAAAACAATCGTGTATATAAAATTTCAGTTCAACTGAATGCTTTAAAACGTGAGAAAAAAACATTTTCAAGTTTTGACACAAGTCGCCAAAAATGAGCCAACGTGGCTGTATTTGTAATTCTTTAAATAATTAGTTTCAATCACAATTAATTTTTATTAATTATAATTAAATTATTGTATTGTCCTCCCAAATAAAATCATGTATGTAAAATTTCAGCTTTATCGAGCGCTTTAAAATGTATTTTATTAACGATTGAAAATTCCACCAAGATAAATAAACAAACAAATAAATATATAGAAAGTGTGAGTTAATAGTAGGAATTGAAGAACCACAATGGGTAAGAGAAGGAAAAAGAATATATATATTATTCGAGCATTCTTGCAAATACATCAAAAGTGAAAAAAATATCCTATACAAATGCACTGTACAAGATAAAAAAAAAGCTATTGGCGACGGACTTCGTAATTTTGAACCACGCCAACGTAAGAATTTTGAACCACGATAGATTTAAAATACATCAGCAGTGCTACTTGGTGGATATTCAGTGGCACTAAGGTTCGAGCTATGAGACGCTGTTCACAATTTCGTGACCATGACCGCTAGGCAACCACGGTCAAAATGAGCCTTTCAAACTCTAATCAAACTAGACACAGCGACGTATGAAATCTTCAAACTCACATGATACACAATCAAAAATTCACAAGTGATTGCGACAGTACTTCATTGGCCTACACTCGAGGGCCACTCTGTCCATCCTTTGAGGTACACGTATACAACTTTGAGAGTACAAAGCTCTAAGGGCCAGCGAAACCAGAATATAATAAAAAAAGTGTAGTGGTGGTATCTACATAAGCCAGTAACAGCCTCCGGACAGTGATGATCACACTTTTGTGTAGTGGTATGTTACGTGCTTATGAAACCATAGGTCACGGGTTCTGTCCTCCGGATACTCATTACCTCATTGATGACCCTGACTAAGAGAAGGGCAATTTCCTGATATGTCGTGGCACCATCTACCAACGAAAAGGGCAATCAAAAGCCGTCAGACCAACTTGGCGCAGCAACCAAAGTCATCAGATCCACTTGACGTAGCAATCAAAATCGTCCGATCCACTTGACGCAGCAACCAAAAAGTCGTCAGACTCACTTGACGCAGCACCGCCAACTCCTAAGCTACGCGCGCTAGTCATTTCAAGTATCTCGTTCGTTCACCCATCCACCGATTCACTGATGGTGAGTGGTATAGCAATGGACAGTCTTCGGACAGGGATGATCACTTTCGTCTAGTGGTATGTAACGTTCTTACGCAGCCATAGGTCGCGGGTTCTTTCCTCCGAATAAGCGCCACTTTAAAAGCTCGAATTCTTTTATTTCATTTATTCTTATTGGGAAAAATTGCTCCGATTTGGGGTCTTATTCTTTAAATTTATGCGAATACGCCCTTACTGAAGAACTCAGATATATAACCTATACATTGATTCAAGTTCAAAAGTTCATTCAACTCTTAAGGTTTAAAAAGTCATCAGATAAGAGAAGATCCCTATAAAACTAACCCTTCATTCAAGAGACTTTGAGCCTTGCATGCTAACAGGATTAAAATAAAAACCTAGGTATCAATCGCATTTATCACGATATCGAATCTCTATGGCTGTTAATAATAATTTAACGTTTTCATCCAACCCCTTCATCGCGCAAAGCCAATATTCATAAAATGCAAAACAATGCGTTAAACCTTCGGATTCTGTTTGTATAAACAACTTAATTAAACTGATAATAGAAAGCAAACAATACAGAGAGAGGACCGGGGAGATAAGTTGTCTCCGAATCCCGCCATGAATTTCAATAAGTTCTTCTTAAGACGATAAAGATCTCTCTTGCTATTCATCGTTCACGCGTTTGCCCTCGGTGGTATTTATTACTGCCTCACAAGAACAGCATCCAATCAAGTCGGCACTCCTAAAAGACATTATTCGAAACACCCATTTTTGGAATGGAAGATGGGAGGAGAGAGAAAAGGGGGTTTGTAAGTTGGTTTCTACGTAAAATGGATTGGTTGGTTGACTTTAAGATGGGAAAATCAAAAGACGACGATCTCTGCACCAGTTGTGAACGTGTGAGCGCGTGGAAACATTAAGTTAATGCTTTTCCGTCGTCAGAAAAGGGCCAAATGGCACTCATATAGTTGCTCGCTTCAGCGTGGGGGATTCTGCAGTTAGGTTCTCCGAAATGGTTCACCATTTTGAGGGAAAAAGGCATTTCTCCCCGACTCGGTCACAATTCGGCTCGGAGTGTAATTTTCAAAAAGGCGCGTATTCGCACATTTTCGCAAGCATCGGCTAATTTCAAAAAAGGAATCTTTTTTTTTTTTTGCAACAAGTGTCGTTTGGTTTTTAGGGCAGTAACGTGGAAGGTCGAATAGGGGACGCGTTATCAAACAGATGATAGTAGCATAAATGTCTTAAGGTATCCCGACTACGTTCGGAATTGTGATTTTGCAAAAGCTTACAAACGAAAATATTTTTTAAATATTTAGTGTTTTTAGGTCAGAATATACTCGTATAAAATTGTTTTAAGAATATTATTATAATAAAAAATTATTTGAATACAATATTTTGGCGAAAAATGAACTTAGAATTATTTATTTTCAAAGTGTTCTTTGATGAAAAATGATTCTATAATAGTAATATTTTGCTTATACATAGCTAAGACTTTTCCGAAGAGTCTGAACTAGGATTTTATAAAAATTCACATTATTTCCAGAGTTACTACCAATTGAAATAATTATTGGTGTTTTTTAGTTAAAATTTCTCCATTCTGATGTATTAAAATATGAATAAATCCACTTCTGAGTTAAATATTTCAAACATCCTAGTCTAGACTCTGTACAGAGGTGTTAGCTATATATATAGGCAAAATATTATTATAGAATACTTTTCCATAAAAGGAGGAAAATTTGAAAATGAATAATTCTAATAATTCTAAGTTCATTTTTTGCCAAAATATTACATTTAAGTAACTTTTTACTGTAATAATATTCTTAAAACATTTCATACATATATCTCTATTTCTTGCATACGGTTTCGGCGGTAAAGTCCTGAATAGTCTGAACTGTGAAAGTAGGCTCTCTAATGGTTGCACTGACAAAGGAGGTCTAGAAATCTGCCCTGTGTGGGGATTGCAATTAAGTTAAAAAGTTAAGAGGTTAAAAGAAATTAAAATAAATAAAAATGCAATTGGAAAATAAAATAAAGAGAAAATTTAGCAATGAAAGTCGTCACTCTCCACCCGGTGAGTGACTAAAATAATTGTTAGGGGATTATACGAATCTAGGAGTATTCTCCTAGGTCACAGGCATTGGGATGTAATTATTAAGCATTTTAACATTTGCATTATTGGAATTAGATAAACTATTAAAAAAAGAGATTGCCAATTTTGAATGTAGGCTTTGAAAGGACTTATTTTAATATCTTCGTAAATTTTACTATTTCTGGCATATCTATTAGCTTTAACTATATTTCTTATTAATGAGTTCTGAGCAACTTCGAGTATTTTAATATTAGAATTAGCGGCATAGCCCCACACAGGTGATCCATAAGTCAAAATTGGACGTAGAACGGCAGTGTAGAGAAGGTTCGCCTTCGTCAGCGCGCGTTGCACCTTTTTAACAGGCTTGTTTACTCATAAATCCTTACGCGATGGTAAAGAGTTCGCTCTATTTTCATTTATTACTTCCTTAATTTTGAACCTAAACTTTTCAAACCTGACATATATATATGTGTGTGTGTGTGATTAAATATTTTAAGAAAATATTCGTTTTGTGACGCTTTTGAAAAATCACGGTTCCAAAAGTAGTCGGATACCTTAACTTCTTGAAAGCCTGGGCCCTGCAAAATAAGATTCTGCCTGAGATCTTTAAGGCTGTTTTCGGTTAATGTTACCCGAATTTGGCAAAATTAATATGATATTCCGTCTTCTCCTTTAGAGAGCAGCATTTTTTATCATACTTCCCATTTTTAACCGAGTTGGTTCATTTTTTCTGGTGTAAAACGTGTTTCGCATTTTTTAGATCTTTATAGGCTTTGCTTTCACGTATTAAAACAAAAAAGAAACTTTCACGGAATATTTTGAAATTTTTAAAAAACGTTAAAGAATAGGTACAAATTTCTATGGAAATTGGGAATTTGGAATGTGCTTCGCGTTTAGTTTTTTTTTTCAAATATAAAAGAAAAGCAAAAATTAATATGAATATCATTTTTTCCTGAAGAACTGTTTAACTATCCTTGGGGGGCGCGAGAGCAGCATATCAAAAATAAAAGTTTAAAAAAAAAAATTTTTTTATCATACTTCATCCAAAAATAAAATTTTTAACCTCATTTTTTAGCTAGTTAAAAAACGTTTTTCATTTTTTCTGGTATAAAACGCTACTGTTTCGCCATAATCAAAAACATTTTTTTTATCCTGTTATATATTATTGCCATAATGCATAAATAGGCTTTTGTACGGTTAGTTGCGTCCCTGCTTTTATGTATTTGTTTTTTTCATTTAGGGTATTGAAGGATTACTAAGCCAAGCATAATGAAAAAACAAATATTGAAACGTCGAGCACAGAGTGCACGAAATCGGTAATTTTGAACCAATGGGAATATTTTGAAATTTTAAAAAAACACTTTTATTGTTAACGGTGTGATAACTTTTTTCCGAAATAGATGTAATTAAATTATTCAGAATTACGATTTTTATTGCAAATTTCTACCCCGCTCGGAAATCGAGTGGGTCATTTTTCTTTCTTTAAATATTAAAAATAATACAATTATTCTTCATCAGAATTTTTATTGAAAATAAATGCTAATTCTTTGAGGCTTAAAATTACAGTTCACTTAAAACTAAATATAATTTGAGCAATCATTTCAAAAAAATCATTTTATTTTAGAACATTGTCGCTCGTACTCTTTACCGATTATATCAATAATGTTTTATTTTCTTTAAATGAAGTAGACAGAGTATTTTATAACTAATTAATTAATACGTATAAAGCAGGGGTGGTTTTTTCAAAGGAATGCTTATGATTAGAAATTTTCTGAGAATTTCGACGTGCCATTTTTTTTTCAATTTAAAAATTGAAGAACTATTACTTTTTTTTTGCTTAAAAGTAACATATACAAAATTTAATACTTATGTCATGAATTTGTTTTTAAGCTTTAGCGTCAAAGTGCATTATTATTGCATTCAGATAAGGGGGCGCGATATAGACAGTATTGAAAGTTTGAGAAGCACTGGTTTAAGGAGGTGCCGTCAAATCATTTTAACTTGTGATTATTGAGAAAATAATAAAACTAAATACTACGAAAAAATACATTTTGCACTGTATTGATATAAATGTTTTAGTTATGTGATTCAAATTAAAATAACATTAGAGTAGCTTCTGTTGTTGCAGATGGGATGACAAATATGTTAGAATTGTAAGATAATAACAAACGTGTGTGTTCCCCGCCGCCTCGAGCACTACGACCGATCACTCGCGTTTGTTCGTAATGCTGCATAGTGAACGTTGTGACGAATCTGTATGGAACCTTTCCACTAATCTTCTTAGGCGTCTTTCTGGGGAATATAAGTTCGCGTTTATTTCCAATCAACTCCAAAAAGAAGTATGGGATATTTAAATTAGATAAGATATTTAAGTCGAGGGTTGCGAGATAGCAAGTGAGATGATGGTAGGCTATTAAGCCAGTAACGTTAAAAGCATAACTAGAAGATTCGAAGAGATTAGATTCGTGAAGACGTCGTGCTGCTAGACGTACCAGAAAGCTGATATAAGCCAGCGGTAAATATAATTCACGTACGCTTAAAGTAAGCGTCAGGTTGAGCTACTTAGTTAAAGTTAATGACAGTTATAAGAATTCGAATACTTGTGTTTCTCGGATCTCCTATTTCGGTAAACCTTACTTGAGTTTAAGCTAGATTATTAATTAATTGTATTCTTAGTAGTTTAATTTAGTATAAAGGCAAATCCCTTTAAACGACGTAACATTATTGTATTATATGTTATCAGAGATTTTTGAGGAAATTATAACAAAATAAATAATATTATTATTCAAAATGGCTCTTGGTGGTTCTTTGCCTCAAATTAACCTTGGTGTTCAAGGTGTGACCCAGGGGGTCATCACAACTTTGTTATTTTAAGCTAAAATACAAAACATTTTGATCGAAGGCGTGCCCGAAATATTGTGTCATGTGCCACTGGTTCGTCATTCGTGATATATAGCATCGTCAAATACTCGTTCAAACGGTAATTTGAAACAAATAAATGTACACGAATCACAATCTCAAAAACCTAAGCACAAACCGGCTCGACCGATGACCGTATTTCGACTTAATGAGTTGAATGATTGCTTATGGTATTAGATCAAGGTCTAGACATGGACACAACGGTCATCACATAATAATGCAGTCTTACCATTTTTTCCAGTTGACATGCAGTTTGAAATTCCCTGTTTTTCGGAGAACATGTACGGGAATAATATTTGACCATTAAAATTATTCGAATCATGATCTTATTAAGACAGAGTCGAGAACGAAACGAGGCCCCCCTGAGAGCCAGGCCCTGGGATCGGGCCCAGTTGCCTTAAGACGACCCTAGATACTAGTTGCAATAGCAAATTTTTGAGCAACTGATTGACGATGAACGTACCAAAAAGACAAGTTTCGTGAATTTGTTCCATTTTTCAAATGTCGAACATTAACACCTATGTCATTAGAGAGGTCACGGGTTTCCCAATACTTTATAACATATTCCCCCAACTAGAAAGTGCCACAATTGCTCAAATGTCCCCGGATCATTGGCTGATCAGAGGAGCCCAAATCACAGTTTGGGGAGTCCGTCACTCCAATTCTGTAAAGGTGGTTACGTCAATAGCCGTATCCAGTCAGATCCCTAAAGAGTTCTACCGCTGTCTTGATAAACTGGGGACTCTGATCTCTCCTTCCCGGAATTCTCCATCTCTTATCCAAAAAATTCCGTTTAACTGGACAGTTGATGAATCAATGGCACAAAACTGATTACAGCAGAATGGGAATTATGTGCAGTGCAGTGTTATCGAATTTATCATATATATGACAAAATTTTGTGATTAATAATTTCATAATCATTTATACAAATACAAATGATGTAAATAAAATTTATAAATAAAGATATAAAAGCTAGGTATTCTAAGCTTTATATTTCTAGTCACAGTGAGAATTGACTCCGGAGTCTAATGATTTCTGCCATACAAAAAGCCAACTTTACAGGTAAATTACGTATTTATTTAAATAGACTGTTTTCTACATTATTTTTTAGGAACTTTTGTATGCGAATGGTGCTATTGTTTTTAAAAAGATATGCATGCTGGAAAATAAGCATAAATAAAAAAAATGACATTTTTTTATCGATAATCCAGAAATAAAATGTGCATGGAAGGAGTTCAATTAAATAGACAATTGTCTTATTTGACTAATTCAATAAATTTTTTAATCCACCCTCACTTATGTGTCCACGATATCCGCGAGATCATGGTCAGAACTTGCCGGTCAAGTGATTTTTGTCGAGTCGAGCGTTCGAGTCCTGGTGCCACTAATAAATCCACCAATGAGAACAGCTGATGTACCTTAAGTATATCGACGTTCAACGTTCTCACGTTGGCGTGGTGTAGAAATTTGGAGAGTGGGTACCCGCTCAGCTGTCGCCTTCTTCACTTGGCTGCAGAGCCGGTTTATCTATTGGGCGCTTGGGGTGGACACCCAGGGGTCCGGGACCAAGAAGGGAAAAAAGGGCCCGAATAAGCTTAACTTGACCAGGTTTTCTAGTATTCAATTCCGATGCACCAGTGTGAAGGGGGCTCGCAGATTTTCTGCGCTCAGGGCCCGAAATGAGTTGAAACCGGCACTGCTTGACTGGGGTTCAACATTACGAGATCCATCGTCAATATCCTTAGTTTAACTTCAAATAGTAACGTTAATAAACAATCAAATTAGTTCATAATTCTCTTATTATTTAAGAATTCGACTTTTTAGATATTAAGGCTTGACCGGTAGCGAATGATGTGAAGGTACTTATTTAAGGTATCCAATTACTTGCGACAACTTTTTTTTTTAAAAAAATAATGGAGATAAAGGGGATTTTGTGGTTTTTAGATTTATTTTGTACAGTTTAAGAAAAATATGCTAAAATTAAGAAGAGAAAAAGAAATTATTAATACTACAATGATACTACATTATTAAATTATTAATACTACAATAGATGGGTAAAAATTTATAAAAAAATTACATAAACGGGGCCCATTCTGTACAAAAAGTTTATGAACAAATTTTCAATTTTAAAGGTTTGATTTGCTATTTATTTTTAAATGACCCTCAGGATAAGAGATATTTTAATTTTTCAAAAACTAGAACGCATTTTATCTTAGTTTTTATAAGAAATAGCTTAAAAAAACAGTGATTATATTCACATAAGAGACTGCAAATTTTGTAATAAAACAGTGATTTATAAATTTGAAGGATAATAAATTTCAACTATTATACAGAAAATACACAAAAAAAAATTCAGTTTATTATTTTCTAAACTTTTTGGAGAAATCGCTGTCCCCCGCTTGAGCATTTTCAAAAAAACACATTGCGAGTGAAATGCATTTTAAAGAATGACATATTTTGCTTAAAGTAGTGGCATATGCTTTAACTAAAACACTTGCAGTTTTTGTTGTAATGAATGGAAAATAATAAACTTGATATTTTTATAAAGATAATAAAATGGCCTATAAAATAAAAAAAAATTGTCAGAGTTTTTTGCAAAATTCACAACTTTAGAGTAGTCAGGTACCTTAACAAAAATGAATTGTAAATAAGTTCATCTTATGTTGGAATCTTGATTGAGTCATTACGTATGAGGATAAATATCGAACTTGCGAATTTCTATATATATTAATTAATCAACGAATGTCTTTTAAATAAACAGGTCAAATGAATAGTTATATATATTTTGAATCCCAAATCTTCAAATAGAATGTAAATAAGTATATTCTTTTTCATAATTTGATACTGTTTCCACTGTAATAGATAATAAAAATTCAGAGCAGTAATTATATACATACTGCTTTGATTTTGTATTCTTAATATTGGGATTATTCTTTATATTTCATAACAATAATTAGATGAATTGTATAAATGGATATGAAACCTGCATTCTAAAACATTCGCTTAAAGAATGTGTAGATAGTAAACAGTAATACTTATGAACTCAAAGGGTAATTGATAAAATATAAATTGAATTTTTTGTTCCAATAATTTAATTTTTTAAACTGGTTTCGTAAAACTAGGAACTATTATTATACGTAATTAATATCTTATATAGTCTAATCTAGTAAAGGAAATAATCTTGGAACTTTGCCAAATAAATAAAGGGAACTAAAAGAAAATGATTAACATTCTCAGGGGGTTAGTAAGGCAATAAATATAGCTCCTCCCCCCAAAAAAGAGAAAATCCCCAATTCACTTAACTAACTTTGCGGAGGTAACTGTATCATTTAAATTCTTTACACATAAAACAATTACACTCTACGTACGCACAATTTTTTTAAACAATATCAACTATAACTTATTACAAAATGAAATTGAAGTCGAGAAAGCAACCAAAAAATATCCCTTCATCCATTCAAAGGGAAATAATATTTTACCCACTTCCCAAAAGATAAATTATCCTCACGGAAAACTCCAAAATAAATAAACAAAAAAATGCTTAAAATTCGCGAAAACAGATAAAATCATCCCTAACTTCTCTTCTAAATCCCCATCCATAAAACCAGACCCAATTTTACATCCAGTTTTTAGTAAGCTTGTGCACCGAGTAATTTTAATCCACATTCCCCCTCCTTCTGTTCCCCCACTCTTAAATCGGTCACGTGATGACGATAAAGCGTTGCCAGATCGGAAAGAGAATAACATTAAATTGAATTCCATGCTTCACGAAAAGCAAATTTGTTCTAAAGCTTTTTAAATGCCTTCAGACGCTTTCTCTTTGGAAATGAATCATTGTAAAATGTTGCATATCGGTACATGCATCATGTGGCTTTTTATTTGATTAGAGAATGCATTACATTAAGTAGAGAGTAAATGCTTTTTAAAATACATAAAATGCAGCCTTTTTAAAGTAGGAATAAAAGAATTTTGATTGTATCTAGGAAGAATGTATATTTGTAACTTTTCTCTGTCTTTTTTACAATAAGAGATAAGGATATTTTTCTACATGGAATGGGAGAGAAGGAAATATTTTAGCTAGTATTGTGAAGTTCAGAAGTTTTTTTTTCTGTGGGGAATGACAGTTTTATTTAAATTGCTCTTGATTGTTAAAAAATCTTTTAAACTACTGTGGATATAAAATCTGGAGTTGAAATTTTTTTAGTAATAGTTTTATTATTAGTTTTTTTTAAAATTTTTAATGAAAATAGATTAATAATAAATATTATTATAATTATATATATAACCTATGAGTCTTTCAAGAATATTTAAGAAAAATCGTACATGATTCAGATTCTGTAAGGTAAAATTTAAAGCGTATCTAAGTGATTAAATAATATAAATCAGATAAGAATAATGAAATATGTTATCTAAGAAATAAGAAGCGACACGACTTATCTAATTAAAACAATGTTTCTCAAAGAAAAATGTACATAAATAATTTCATCTTATAAAACAATAAAATTTTTAAGCATCGTGAGAGAACGTGATTCTAATTAAAAGGATATATACCAGGACGAAAAACAATATATAAAAACACATTACAGACCTTTTATCAAGGGGGAAAAACTGAACACCCTTTCAATGCATTTGTAAGGAACAAAAAATAAATACATGAAATATTAATTAATACAATGTTATTTATTTATATATGTTAATACAACTTGGTATAAAACATAACGTTTTGAATAACGCTTACTGATAAGACACAGTGAAAATCGTTTAACACGAAACTGGGAGGACTGAAATATTTTTTCGTGTTAAAGGATATTGTGGGGGAGAAAAACATATATTCAACAAAATTAAGTTTATTGGAGTATGCATATGTTCACAATAAAAATCAACAAAACAAAAACATTCACAAGAATTTGATGAAATTTACTACAAAATTTTCAAGTTTTTTGAAAAACAAAACATTTATTGAGTTTTGGGAAAATAACCAGATATTTTTTCCCCGTTGTCTAGCGTCAAATTGTCAACATTTTGTTCGATGTCGTTCATTTTGTTATTCATTTCACCACTGGAATGTGCGTCTAAATAACTGCGCAAATATTTCATGATGTTCCTCATTTTGGATGACGTGGGAACAGGAGCTGCATTTTTCATTTTATTTTCATCGTCCGAATCCGCAGCAATGATATATTTTGAGCTATAAACAAACTTTAAAATGTCTTTTGCATAATTGGGGCTGTAAACACGTTATTATCTACTGCAACGATTTCTTCCGGTAATACAGTAGGCCAGTCCAAAAATACAGAAATTTGTTCAAACATTCATTTATTCATCTTAAATCTCGCTTGGGCAGCTGATGTTTTCCGTATTTTGTTCATTTCGAAAAGGGTAATCTTTTCGTTTTAAACGATTTTCGTTTCGTGTTAAGAGAAAAAATTACATAAAACTACATTGTAGTTTGTTGGGACCGATGTATTATTTCGTGTTAACAGATATTTCGTCTTAAGCATTTTCGCGTTAAACGTATTTCACTGTATGTAATAGTTTTGCAATCCCGGTTTTCTCGAAAATTTACTTTGCTGTTATGCTTTCATTCGTTTATTAATATTTTGATACTCAGAATTCCCGATGAAGTGATGATTAATCGATATACTGTGTTACAATCGTTGGCATTATCCTGAATTCCAACATAATAGATGACATATATTAGAATTTTATATCGTTGTATAAATAAAAGGTCCAATAATATGCCTCGTAAATTTTAAAGGATTTGATTAAATTTCAATAACCTCTTTGAGATTCATGGCGGTGGTGGTAATTAAGCTCCTTTATCCATCGCTCTTTTCTAAAAGAATGCAATTAAGGAAAATTATTGTTTCACTTAAAAATACTCCCCTAAGAGTTGGAATGCGAATTTACATAATTGCTTAGTGTTGCCAAGTTACAAAGAGAAATGTAATTAAGAAGCCCCATCAAGGCAATGTCACTGAATGAGATTATTTAGGTATTAAAATGCATTTTGTTCCAAATTGATGAGAAGAAAGCTTTTTGGAAAGAAAAGGAAAAAATAAACAGATCGGTGTGACAATAGAATTAAAAGAATCCCATTAATAATGTTTTTTTCTGTAGTTGTTAATTAATTGCAGTTGTTGCCACTCTTACTTGAGAATTAAACTTTAAAAATCTTTAGTGTCTATCTCATAATGAAATAAAAATTATTTTCAGTATTTTAGTGACTGATAACGTTCGGAGCCATGATTTTTAAAAAGCGTATAAATTAATAATTTTTTATATTTAATGTCAGTTAAATTAGATATATTAGTCGAATATTATTGCAAGAAAAAATATTTAAAGGATTATTAGCTTGGACTTATCTACAGAGGTTGAACTAATTTTTTTTTTTTTTGAAAATTTACATTATTACAGAGTTGCGATCAAATGAAATAATAACGGGTGGTTTTTGTTAAAATTTCTCTATTCTCTGATATATAATAAAATATGAATAAATTCACTTCTAAGTTATGTATTTCAAAAATTTTACTTCAACCCTTACATTAAAATCGTAGCAACATATAGGCAAAATATTATCATTATAGAATCATTTTTCATAAAAGAAAAAATATTTTGAAAATATAACATTCTTTCTTCATTTTTTGCCAAAAAGTTGCATTAAAATAATTTTTTCTTGTCATAATATTCTTAAAACAATTTTATATGTACATTCGGTTGTTTTTGTGACTAATATCACCTGCCTGACGAAGTCAGATCGAGCCCCGCGGCTAAGGGCTAGAATTTTTATTCCTGTCGTTAGCCTTAGCTTTGAGCACCGTGCAAGTGACAGTACGATTTTGCTCGGTTCCATCCCAATTTAGGGGGAGAAAACTCTGTAGGTGGCCAGCGGCCACCCACCTCTCTTTCCTTCTACCAACCACACGAGAGAACTTGCGACTCGGCGGCTATTTAGAGTACCCTCATGCCGCAAGGGCACTAAACATTTACAAACATCCATGTCTTCTGCGGGATTCGAACCCAGTCCCTACAACACCGCAGTCAGCGTCGCTAGCCACTATACCGGTTGAGCGACGATGTATATTCTAATAGAACTGACATATATATATATATATATATATATATATATAAAATCTATACGCTTTTTCAAAATCACGGTTCCGAACATAGTCACCTTAAAGAATGTGCATCCACAAAGGGCTATAGGTAACCTAGTGGTTAGAGCATCGGACTCCAGGTATCGGGCCTGGGTTCGATGCTCGTTGCCACCAAATACCCTCCGAGTACACACGGAGTACGGGCTCGTTAAATCAGTGGGCCCGAAGGTCTTGTGGGCGGTCGCAACTGAAACCATGAGTGCAGGGGCTGGAGAACATTTTCCTCCCTCCAGTTCCATGTCTAAATTGGGGAGGTGGAGATCGGTGGTGTCGCTATCTATCGTAAGGAAGTCCAACCTGTCTCACAGGCACTGGCAACAATCATTCCTTCCCTTCGGGAATTTCAACGAGATAAATCGTTCTGTCACCTGTATGGTGCCCGAGGCTGAGGTCAACGACTGGCGTACATCTAGCCCCTTGCCATGATGAATTTCGGGGGCCTCGATCTGACACTTTCGATCAGGTGGCACTAGCAACAACAACACCACATCCACAGATTCTATTTCAATATACTTTCATCTATGTTACTTCTTCAATGACGTGACAGTCTTGGGTTGGCCCGAGCCTGTCTTCCAGAAGTTTTCTCCAGGCATCTCTACTTTTGGCAACTGTCTTCCAGTTTTTGACCTTTAAAATATTTAGGTCTTTTTTGACACAGTCAATCCATCTTAATGGGGATCTGCCCCGAGGTCTATTCCCCACGGGCTTTGCCAGAAGGATTTTCTTGCAGCAATGGTCTTCATTCATTCTAGCCATATGACCAACTTATTGAAGTGTCTGTATTGTGACAATATCAGACCCACCAAGAATGAAGCGTAAGATCTTTCTCTCGAAACTTTCCAACGCTTCCTCATCACGTAAAGCCAATGGCCAAGTCTCTGATGCATAAGTCAAGAGAGACTTCTGCAAAGAAGCAATTTAGTTCTTAATTTGAGAAAACTGGATTTTAAATAGCTCCTTAAGGGATAAAAACATTTATTTGCTGTAAAGATTATTTTATGAATGTCTGAGGCCAGCTCATTTTTCATCAATGTAATATTCTTTTCAAATACCGTATAATCCGGCGTATAACGCGCACTTTGAACACAAAACATAAGATCGAAACTTAAGGGTGTGCGTTATACCCGGGTATAAAAACGATAGCTTTAAAAATAACAAAAGAGATGTGAGCATAAAAAAAAAATTACTGGTATATGTATCGAATCACTGTTATTTAAAAGAAACGACTTGCCTTGTGAACCAAAAGAGTTTATGGTGTTAATTATTGCACGAGGATTAAAATATACTGAAAATGAAATAAAGTTCACATCCATTTCAGAAGGTGAAAATATTGAACATCTTTATTCCGCTCACTCTGTTACTATATTTTTACTTCCCTAGCTCAGGGGTGGCAAACCTTTATGGGTCAACGTGCCATTTTTTTCTAAAGAAATGTTTAATGAAGTATAGGGGTGCCGTCAAATAATTTTGACATGTGATTATTGGGAAAATAATAAAACTAAGCACTAACCACACAAAAATGTTTTTTTTTATTGCGGGAAAAGAATACATTTTGCACTGTATAGTAGTAAATGTTTTAGTTATACGTGTAATTCAAATGAAAGTAACATTAGTGTGACTTTTGTAGTTGCAGATTATATATGACAAATAATTTATGTTAGGATTGTAAGATGGTACTTTTAGCATAATGCATGTTGAATTGGAGTCATCTGACAAACGGATTCTAAGCAATTAATTCCTTTTGCTCTGATTCACTTTTTTGACAAAAGGATTTGTCATTTGTTACAAAATGCCGTTTTGCAGACGATATTCTACATACCATTGTTCCTGAATTGAAACGTACACCGCTGTGTCATCTTTGCTAATCATGCTATATTTGTCCGCCTACCAAGTTTCTGTTACATTTACTGTCTTACCCTTTTTGCTGAACTAGCCATGTTAAATAACAGTTAAAAATCTTAAATATAAATTTATAACACTGTTAAATATAACACTGTTGTAGCAACGAATTGACTACATGATGCGTAGACAAACTTTGCATCATTAGCAATTATAGACCACGATGCAACTAAGGCAAGACAGTAACAACGAACGTGCTCCAGGCGCACCGCGGCGTTTGTTCATAATACTTCAGAGTTAACTTAATTATTTTGAACTAAGATGCAAACCGTTTGAATCGATGGCATGCCTAAGATATTTTGCCGCGTGCCACTGGTTCGCCATCCCTGCCCTAGCTGGTTTTACAGTTCTAAGGCAAATAATTAAATCCATCATATGATTTTATTTCATTGCCAGATAAAACAGTATAAAAGACTACTAATTTGAACTTAAAAAGATAGACATAAATTATTTCTCTGACCAATAGAACAAAATACACTACTCGCAACGAAGTTTTTGTTGAAAGAGTAATAATATATCCTAGCTCATTTGCCTTCTTTCATCCATCAACATTTGTTACTACAAGCTGTAGTTCTAGAAGTATACTATTTTTTCAAAAGTCTGGGAAAATACCTCAAATAAATGACTAAAACATAAAAGCAATGTATACAAATATTTCAGGTTTCTTCGTAATAAAGAGGGCGTGCGTTATATATATATGTATATGTATATATTTATGTATATTCGCCGTATACGGCGAATATACATAAACATTAAAAAAATCAGCTTAAAAGTATAGGTGCGCGTTATGCGCCGGATTTTACGATATTTTTTTTAAAAAAATAAAATTCCTAAGAAGGAAAAAGTTATAAAATACAAAGGTATTATAAGAAAGACCGTTAAGAAAAACTACATACAAAAAACTTGAATAACGTTGTGTTATTCGCATTCTTCGATTGCTTAAGAAATTATTTTTATTTTGACTCGAAAATGTTAGAAGAGACTAATTAAAAAATTTTCTGCAGGTAAAAACAGTTTGTTTTTTTCCCTCAAAGAACAAAATGTTTCCTCCAAGTTTTCCCCTCGGAATTCTATCAACTCTAATTAAAAATTTGATATTGTGATCGGGGAAAAAATGAACTATTTAAGGAAGGAATAATAACAACAATATTACATGAGAGAGGGGTATAGATTATGTTGGTTGCTAAAAATAACACTGCGCCAGCAGACAAGATTAAAAAATGTTCCTTAAATATTTTTTAAAAAAATAGAAGGGAAATATGTTAGGGAAAAAAATAAAAGCCACAGTTCTTTTCATTCAAGAACGCTTGTTAATGTAATTAATTAAAAAAAACATTGAGAATCGTTATCGGCAACGATACTTTATTGATAAAAAATATCAACGGAATATTAAATTCTTGGTCCGCAGTTAAAAATAAGTTTTTTCTTCTAGTTTGAACACTCTAGTATTGTTTCCTAAGTGATTAAAATTTTTATGCGATTAATTGTTGAAATCAGATAACTTAACAATGAATATTTTACAGTTAACAGGGAAATAATTTTACAAATTTTTTTGCCATTTTTTTAAAAAACTGAATAGATTTAAAAATTTTCTTCGATATTTATTGACGTATTCCCTGTCGGCAAAATTATTAAAACTCATTTGCACCAAAGCAGATTAAAACTGAGAAGCAGCCACTCAAAAACCTTTAAGCCATATTTTCATGTCAGTCCCATAATTCTAATTTTAAAACTTCTTTCATTATCTCTCTAATAATTTTAATCACTCCTAGAATATTATTCTCTTAATGGGATGTGAAATAAAGAGTCAGGAGATGAAGGCACAAAAGAGGCTAGTGTCCCATCTATATATAGCCGGGGTAAGCATTAAGTCGATCGCGATCGACTGGTGGACCGTTAAGACATTTTGAGGTGACCGCCTTCACATAAGATCTAAGACTCGCATACTGAAATAAATATATTTGTTGAATACCAACGCCAATTAAACTGGAGTATCGGCTCTTCACAATGCATGCGACTATGTGTAGGCGACACTAGTACCATTTTTGAAAGTACACGATGACGCTTAACACATTCTCTGCGATTATAGAGAGAACATGCGATCACCTCTGCCGTTGAAACTTTCCCCTCACACGCCAACTGAAGGGGAAAATAAACATCGACCAGCTCTTACCGCGATAAAACGGGATTGGCTACTGAAACATCACCCCACAACTCACGCTTCCACAGGATTGGATTCTTGTGTTGATATTACGTCCCACGATAGAAGACACAAGTGAGCGAACGTGTTAAGGACATCCATCGGTTAATGGACGAAGTCAAGTATCCTAATTTAAAGAAGCTGCATTTAGTATAACTTCATTCTCTTGCATTATCTACCTGCGAAAATCTTCATTTCCAATGATGAATATAACTAAGACAGCATATCATTCCCGTTCCACAGACGACCACTTGGAATCTAGTGCAAGATTAGTTTTTATTAATTATATACCGAGATATTCAAGATTGGGGGGACATTATGCAAGTCTTTTACTGAAACTATAAAATTCTACGAAAATTAACTTTAAATGCAAATGAATTTTGTTTGATATTAAATGCATCTTTTGATATTATTAAATTTATAGGTATAATTATTATGCTTATATCTTGCAATTTTCTTAAAACGTGAGTTTTAAGCAAAAGTTTTTTTTATTGTAATTATGTAGATAAGTGTATATTCTGTATTAATTGTTAGAATATAAATATTTTTGAGCTTTTCTGTAATTTACCACATCTACGCCACTGGGTGGACCGTAGCACCTTAAAAAACATGGAAGTAGACCGTACCATGTAAAAGTCTGCCCGACCCTGATATACTGGGACGTTTTAAAGATTAACTACGTTCGGAACGGGGTTTTGAAAAAGTGTATGAATGAAAAAAATGTTCGATATTTAATATCACCTGAATTAGAATATATATATATATATATATGAAATTATTTTAAGTATATTATTGTAAGAAAAAAATATTTAAATGCAATTTTTTGACAAAAAAATGAAGAAAGAATAACATATCTTCAAAAATTCTCATTTTATGGAAAATGCTACTTTTATAATGATAATTTGCATATATATATACATATATATATATATATAGTTGATATTTCTATACACACAAAGCCTAAGCCAGTACCTTTCAAATATATTATTTGGAAGCGAATTCATTCATATTTTTATACATCAGAATAGAGACATTTTAACAACAACAAAATATATATATATACAGTGGCGCACACAAGGGGGGTCCTGGGGTCCGGACCCCCTGATTAATTTTATTAATTAATGCTAATGATTAATTTTATTAATTAATGCTAAATATTTATTCAAAAACTAGTTTTTTACTGTGTTTTGTTCCCGAAAATCGACAAAATCAAACGGAGCATGATACAAGAATGGTGAACTTTCGACCCCGGATCCCCCCCTTGAAAAATTCCTGTGTGCGCCACTGTATATATAGGTTATTACTTCAATTGATCGTAACTTTGAAAATAATGTGAATTTTTCAAAATTCCTAGTTCAGGTCCTAAAGAAAAGTATTATCTGTATAGGAGCAAAATATTATTATCATAGAAACATTTTCTGTAAAAGGAGAATGTTTTGAAAATAAGTAATTCTTTCTTCACTTTTTGCCAAAAAATTGCCTTTAAATAATTTTTTGTTGCAGTAATATTCTTATGAAAATTTGTGAGAACCCCCCTGGGTTCCACCCTGGACACTAAGAATGAATTGAGGCAAAGAATTACCAGACGTCATTTTTAGAATAACAAATTATATTTATTCAATTGATTCAATTAGCAACCTTTTAAATACAAATATTAAACAATTTGTCTGCGTCCATGGATTTAATTTTAATATTACTTTAAATCACCAAAATAGGATATTAATCAACTACTAAGCTCAATATCGAACGGGTTTACCGGAATAAGAAGACCGAGAAATATACGCAACTTGAATTATTAACATTCATTAACTTTTCACTAACTTTATTATATATTAACTCTTGTGGTCCGAGAAACTAAGTTATAAATATCACCTGGCTATAATGTCGTTCTCTCCAGGTAGATCAATCCTTCCAATGGTATTTCGCTGACTAATAACTGTAAGACTCTAATCACGCAATCCACCTGAATCTTCTTAACTTCGTCACTACTTCTCTTGGCTCGATCGTCTTCTATCTGCTAACTTACAACGCTCTCCTTAAATATCTTAATTCATTTGCATATCCCGGTTTCTCCTTTTAGAGCTGGTTGGAAATATACGCGAATTTACAATCCCCAAAGACGCCCAAGAGTATTAATGATAAAGTGCCCTACAGATTCGTCACAAGTAAGGCTTAGACCTAGACATGGACAATGGTTATCACATGATAATACAGTCTTACCACTTTTCTAGTTGATATGAAGCTTAAAATTCTCTGTTTGCGGAAGAATATGTTCGGGAATAATATTTGACCATAGAAATTATCCGGATCATGATCTTAAGACAGATTTGAGAACGAAACAAGGCACCCACCAAGAATGAGGCCTTGGGCCGTGCCCGGTTGACACATGCCTTAAGATGTCTTTGGGGCCATTATTTGTCCACCCCTGTTTCAGCGGAATAAAGTTGCAAGAGAAGTCGAATGACGTGGCTCACAATTTGGACACATACTCAAAAAAACATTATGTGGAATAATGGAAGATGATACTCGTGCAATAGAGCTGGGTTTGCCTGGAACCTTTATTGCCATAAAATGGACGCTTGATGAATAGGAGAGCATTTCAAATGTCATCATCATCACTTGACCCGTGGCTTAAAATTCCGAAGCCAATAGCTCAAAATATAAGTTATGGCACGAGATTTTATTTCACGGTACATTTTACTCCCTGAGGAAACAATTTAATTTTTATCTCATACTTGAAAAAAAGAAAAAGAATTTATAATCTGTTTTGTCTTTCCTAAAAGTTTAATTTATCTGATTATAAAGCTACACATCAAATTGATACTCTACAACTGCTATCATTTCATCGCCAGGTCGTCAAACTTCCAATCCTATACAAATCTGTATGGAACAATATATGTCGTGCAATTGCAAACATTACAGGTGCAAATCTCCCAAGTTGTAGACACTTGCAATTATGGAGACTAATTTGAATTTCGCTAAATCTAATTGGTCGCAACCGATGTTATGATGGGATTGTGATAATCAGCTTGATATGAATTCGCATATCGTAAGTGAATCTATAGGAGGCGATGTGTTCCGCACATTACGAGTAGATTATTAGATTCGATTCAAGAGTATAATTTGTTGCGTTTATTGCACTAATGTGATGCTTACATTGTATAACAATTAATGAATTTGTGACGTAATCTCCAAAGTCTGAGTAACTTAAGGATTCCTCAAAAAATGGATCGCTGTCAGAACTCGACACACAATTAGGTGCAGAAGTCATACAATTAATCAGAAACACAAGCAATTCTCAAAGATATATTCATAAAGGTCAAGGAAGGTCAAATATCGCGATCAATAAGTAAGAATCAAGCTCTATTTATATGATATAACCAGAAGGAACGCAGGCTAAGTAGTACAATTCTCGTAAACATTAGTACTATCTGGGATTAAAACGAAAAGCAAGGCTTTTCTTCAAAATGACAAACCGGAAAGCGAAGAAAAACTGGCCAGCAATATGGTTCGATTTAACTATTAGTATGGCTAATTTTACTTTTTTCAAATCACGTTATAAAGAAACTCACAGCTACATATAACGTTTTCTTTGTAAGAAGGTTGTAGTTAAAAACTTTCAAAATCATCAAAGAAAAGCACAAAGCTAGTTCTTTGAAGAAAATGCGGCCAAATGGCCCATTATAAATTTAGTCAACTCCACAGCTTACAGTTTTTAAAAATCGGTGGTTATAAGTCGAGGGATCATGGAAGCCATTTTTTAAACACTTTGTAATCAAATTAATGCTATTATACGATCATTGTTGAATTCATTTGATAATTCTTGATCATTTTGATTCATAAGTTAAGAATCGGGGATTAAAAAAATAACAGCAGTCCATTAAAACAGTATTAAACTCAATTCCCTTTGTTCCACAATGTTTGATAACCTTTACACAAAACTTTTTCAACATCATTTCTCTTGTTATTTATCAATTTCTTTTTCTTTGGCTGTTCAGGTGTCCGAACACATAGAAATGACCAATGTGGATCAAAACAGACATTTTAAGTTTATTTTATTGAATACAGCAATCTTTTGGCTTTACAAAACATACTATTTGTTTCTACGTTACATGGAAGCCGAGTTAGAATAAATTACATGGAAAAAAACCGGAAGTGAGTCTTTAATCTACCAGTAATGAGCAGTTAAATTGTTTAAGATCTGTCATGGCGAATCTGATAACTTAGAATATTTTTAAAATATTTCCTATGACATTTTTTGAATCTGATACTTATATTATTTTAAAAGAAATACACTAAAATAATTCTTACAGTAGGAATATTTTTGTAGTTATGGCCTGTTATTCCAATAACAGCCTCATAAAAAAATATGTCACATTTCTTATAATATTTATTCGATCATCTCTAAAATTTGTATATTTTAATAAAACATTAAAATTTTAGTATATTCGTTAGATAACTGTATGTAGTATATTTTAATAATACTTTTGTATACAGTGATGTAAGTTTATTACTTTTCTGCTCTCACTATTTTCAAAAAATGTTAAAATTCCATACATAAGAGGAGTCGGAAACCTATATACTGACAATGTTAAATTGGCTGTTTTCGATGTACCTTTTCTCAAAATCTGTTGAACGTACATGTTTAAAATTTTTCATACAATTAAAAAAGTACACCTTTCTCATTATACCGAAATGAGCTTTTAGCTAATTGTGAATTTTTTCATAATTTATAAAATATTTTATCAAACATAGTGAAAATTGACCCATTTTTCGCTTAAAAAAATTTGCAAAAAATAAATTTTTGAGTTTTTTTTACAAAAAAAGCTCATTTCAGTATATATTAGCCATCATTATAAATATATCATAAAAATTTTACGTACCTGTGAACAGTTTCTCAGAAAAGGTATATCGAACATCAAAATTTACATTTTGAGATAAATTGATTTTAATGTATACAGTGAGACATCTAATCGGCTAGGAAAAAAAAAATAAAAGACTCATTTTACAATAAAAGACACATGTTTTGGTTTATATCAGACGTTCAAGTTTTAAGCAAAAACGAAGTATACTTTGTTTACATTTTTCGCCATTCAAATGGGCGTGGCCCAGTTTCAACGATAATTTAAAAACAGGTTTTAAGGGCTTCTAAATACCTAAGAGGTTAAAGTAAGGTATTTTTAAAAAGGCTAAAATCTATACAATTTAAAAATGAAAAAATCTCTAATTGTCAAAAAAAAAATAACATTTTAGCTTTCCAACACCCCATAATCGCGACTTTTGTAAAATTTAGATAATTTATTGTAAATATGGTTGTGTGTGTGAGTGTGATTATATATAAGTAGTAATATATATTAAGTATATATCAAACTTTTACATTATATACATTTCTATGAAATGGCGTTATTCTATGAAGTAGTGTTTCTATAACTTTTTACGTATTGTAATGAATTGAATTATGTTTCAACGCACATCACCACCACTTTGCCGACTTCTGTTTTAGAGTATTATTTTTAAAAAGGACTCTCTCTAAACGTGCTCGAATACCTTAATATATCGAAGTATTAACTCTACAATTGTTCGCATCATTGTTTCAAAGTTTGTCGTAAACTTTGTTGCGAAAACATGTGTGGATCTGA
Organism: Trichonephila clavipes; assembly: GCA_019973935.1. Lineage (NCBI taxonomy): Eukaryota > Metazoa > Arthropoda > Arachnida > Araneae > Nephilidae > Trichonephila > Trichonephila clavipes. The sequence continues at coordinate 1,033,284 of BMAU01019618.1, forward strand.
ATGTATGAATAAAACTTTAAGACAAAACCAAAAAGTCCAATATTATGATTTAAAAATCTTCAACGAGAAAGAAACCAAGGTGAAAAAACATTTCATGAGTTTATTTTATCTATAATTTCGTATAATTCCTTTTCTCTTTTCTTAGATTTTTTTAAAAATGAAAATATAATTCATAACTTAGCCGGGAGAAAAAGAATAACTTTTACAACAAAGAAAATCCCTTTTTATAATAATTACAGTACATTTTGAAATTCAAACGCTTAAAATTTGTTTTCGTATTGGAAAGATTCATACAACAATTTCATTGTTTAATCCCTCCAAAAAATCACGACAGTTTTACCTTGTGTGGATTTTTAAAAAAATTTATTCGAAAAAGCAGTATTTACCAAAAAAATTGGAAAAAGACATCTGGAAATGGAATTGCTTGAATATTTTTGAATAATGTAATAATTTGAATAATTAATACAAACTGAATGAAAAGAAACTAATTTAACATACAAATGTCCGTTCATACTGTATTAAGAAAATAAAACAAAAGAACAAAACTAAAACTTTCGAAATCTCCGAATAAAACGGAAAATGAAGTGTTGTTTAGTAACACAATGGCAAATCCTGTTATTTTTCGCAAAAAAGCATAAATATTGCATCCCCCCCAAAATAATAAATTTGAATATTTCATAGGTAATTTTTGTTTACTTAATCGCGTCTGTTTCAAATATTTGAAAATCTGTCCAAAGTAATGATAATAATAATAAAGTTACAATTTTATATTTAACAAAAGAATATGATTGATAAAATTTTATGAACTTTTTAGGGAACAACTTTTAAAGTATCAAAATTATATAAAACAATTGCTTCTAGTTGTAGTTGTGATTAAAAATATTAAAGGTATTTATACTGTATGCCAATAAATTGTTCCATCTTGAAATTTATGGAAAAGAAATTTAAAACAGAACATTTTTAAATTCCATTCATAAAATCAATAAGAAAATATTAAGCAGTTAATCAAAAAATAACTCTACAATAATGTACAAGAAGAATATGCATTGGGCTAAAATCATGTAACGCCAGTGGCGCACACAAGTCCTGGGGGTCCGGACCCCCCCCCCGAAAGCCCGTGATATTTTTTACGATTGATTATTATTATAAGTATATAGTACGTAAAATTTAATTAAGTATTTGGTATTAATGATTAATTTTATTAATTATTGCTAATTATTTATTCAATAATTAGTTTTTTACTGTGTTTTGTTCCCGAAAATCAACAAAATCAAAAGGAGCATGATACAAGAATGGCAAACTTTCGACCCCGGACCCCCTTGAAAAATTCCTGTGTGTGCTACTGTGTAACGTCATAGTCACATAACTACAATCACGTGTTTCCAACCAATCAGTTCATAGATTCATGTGACGTCATAGTCACATCACGTGTTTGAGCTAATCAGTTCAAGCACTTCGCTGTTGCCACCGTCTGCTTTTTGCAGAAACTCTTTTAAAAAGTACATATTTGTTAACAATAATAATGCACGTAAGTAAGCAAAATACATTTGATGTATAAATATATTTTTTTTAATTTTAAAATCTTTTTGATGAAATTTTTTTTCTTAATATTTGAATACCTTTATCCAATTGCAAAATTTGAAATGGTATCTAAATTTTACAGATAGAGTTACAAATGCAAGTTCAATGTCAATTTTAAATTCAATGAAGGACATGCGATTGTCTTTATCACGTGACCCACGAGAGTTTATAACCCAGAACCCCACGGGCGTAGCTACTTCCATATCAATGATACGAGATCTCCAAGCTGCAGGGACCCCAAAATGTGTAACTACAATCCCACTAACTGGGCTCACATACCTAAAAATAGCCTCGAAGGAATTTTGATATATGCCCCTTTAGAGCTAGCTATGCCAGTGCCCAGTACATTTATATATCTTAACATAGTAGAAGAAAGTTGCATTATCAATAACGGAAAGAATCAAAAAAAGAGCACACAAAAAATATTGCTAGAAACAAACGAAAAATTAAGTGTATGAGAATTAGATTATGTGTGACCAGTGGCGCACACAAGGGGGGGCGGGTCCTGGGGGTCCGGACCTCCCCCCAAGCCCTTGATTTTTTTTCCGATTGATTATAATTCTAAGTACATAGTACGTAAAATTTAATTAAGTATTTGTTATTAATGATTAATTTTATTAATTAATGCTAATTATTTATTCAATAATTAGTTTTTTATTGTGCTATGTTCCCGAAAATCGACAAAATTAAAAGGAGCATGATACAAGAATGGTGAACTTTCGACCCGGGAACCCCCCTTGAAAAATTTCTGTGTACGCTACTGATTACAACTAATAATTTTTTGTCTGACTATATTTTATTTATTAATTTATTAAATTAATAAAATATAGTCAGACCTTTTCTCCTACTTAGTTTGCTTGTTGGTTCAAAGTTGACTGCGGTAAAAAAATATTCACAATTGTGTGTGAAATTGACATGAACACTGAACATATAAATTATCTTCTGTACGAAAGCAAAAACAGTCTTTTTTTCCCCATGCGAATCAAAAAGCCGAATCAGTTATATTTAGCAAAAACACAACAAAGAATTCTTTATTTCCCCCCCCCCCCCATTTTTTTAAAGCACTCGACATATATTTCAGCTAAAACGACACTGTGTACTGATTCGCAAAATGCCGACAATGTGCGATCCCATCATTAAGCAAAAAGGAGAAACCAACCTATTTGCAAAATTTACCTCTAGTCACCAACGGAAAAAAAATAATTACTCAGTGGTAAAAAAAAAACAATTTTTTTTCCTTTCATTTCGAATGAGTCCTGATGAAACATCCCGATGATATAATAATCTTCTACACTTTCATTCCCCAGGGCTTTACTGAAAGAGGGGATTTATTTGGGGGGAGAAAAAAAAGATGGACTATTACACACGAGGGGCACACGGGTGAATCTTCTTATTCAACCAAAATAAAACAAAAAACACATGAAAGGGACTTATAGGGGATAGCCGAGCACCGAGCAATGAAAAGACCGAAGATTACTCCCCTCTTACTATACTTTTTTTTAATTTCTTTTTTGGAATGATTTTTTTTATCGTCTACGTAAGGTCACGGTGGACCTCCCTTTTTTCAAAACGAATGCATCAGGTTCCACCCCTGAAAAGGGTCGGAGTGACAGGAGAGGATGGAGGGGGTAGTTTCCACTTTCGAATGCCGCGAATTCGAATTCTGGTAGAGGGAAGATGACTTATCCAACATGGCCGCAGGCGTGGGCGGTTTAAGTCCAATAAATTATTCGCGGTTCGTGAAGCGTTTGTTGTTTTCTCGCAAGAGCACGCACAAAAGGATGATTATTTTTTCCTCCTCGCTCCCAAAAAGAAATAAAGAAGATCGTAATTTTACGAGAGGAAAAAAATATAAATGAGAATCGTAAAATAAATATGAAGGAGGAAAAGGAATTTTACTTTTTTTTGCGATGCATCCCATAGGAATTGCTCGCACTTGTATCTGATGTAAAAACTCAATAGAAACAAGCATTTCTTTCTTTTGATAGTGAATGATAAAAAAAAAATACACATGGATAAATATCTGTACTTCAAACGGATGCCATGAAAACCAATTTTATCATTTATCCCTAGCGCTTTACAAAATAGGAAAAAAATAATTGTGAAATTATCACCGAAGAAATGTAAAGGAGCCTATAATATTCACCAAGGAAGTGAAGTTCCTGGATGACACCTTCTGTGCATCTTTTCCCTCATGGCTGTGTATAACATAAGCAAGAGTATAAGAACCATTGCAGATTAAACTGTTTAGTTCTATTGAAAAACAAGAACATACAAGTTAATACCATTGATGTTTTACGACTTTTTGAGGTCCTTGACTTTTATACAAAAAATAGCCCCCTCCTGCGATCCCTTTTTAAGTAGACAGTATATAACATAACATACAGGGGCGCAGCAACAGCACCCCGGCACTGCGGGTGGGGTAACTAAGGGGCTCAAAGCCTGACTGCCTTCAAGTACCTAACCTTTATAAAATCCAACTGGAGGCCCAAAACCTTGACTTTGCAGGGGAGGGGGGCAAATGTTCTCCGTTACGCCACTGTACAGAGTCCCCAACACGTGTAACTACAGTCGCACTGACAGGGCTCCCATATCTAAAAAAAGGCATCGAGGGAGTTTTGATAAAGGTCCCTCCCCTTCAGAGGTAGCTACGCCAGTGATAACATACAATGCCAAATACTCGAATAGAACGGTAACCATAACGAATAAATGTGCTTGACTCACAATCTCACTGACCTAGACGCAAACTTACTTGACCGACTACCGCCTTTCGACAAAATGGTGCATAGGCCTAGGCCTAGACACGGACATCAAGCATGACATAATAATGCAGCATTGCCAATTTGCCAGTTGGCATATGGTTCGAAATTTCCAGTTTTTCGGAAAATACGCCCGGAATAACATTTGACAAAATTATTCGGATTATGGTCTTATAAGGCCCTGGGACCTGGTCCAGATGCTCTCTGCCTTAAAACGTCCCAGGTTAACATAACAAAATTAATAAATACACACCAATATATACACACACATACTTCTTTCTTAACATAATAAAAGTAATGCAAAACTAACAATTAAATTGCTAAAGTGACGTACGATACGTAACAAATTTCAAGTGCATTTGTGTTTTTACAACACATCACAGCGTGAAGTCAGCTGTGCATGTCGAAAAAGATAAATTTTTGAAAGAAATATTTTTAGAGACGCTACATTGCTACATTTGTAACTTAAAGCATATAGTTAAAAGAGAAGAAAATACAATACTAATTAGTTGCCGATAAAAATAATGAGCTGATTTTTTTTTCTTTCTCATCCAAGCAAATGAACCATTAGACAGTTCCAGGCTAAAAGAGTCTTTGAGAATTACAATTGAAAAACGTATATACAGTCATTGTACTAATTACTGTTTATAAAATATTACAAGATAAAAAAAAAGGATAAAAAAATACAACTGTACCAGCAACGAAGAAAATAAAAATGTATTTACATGAAGGCAGTAAAATGAGATTACGTAAAACATTAATAAATTTCTTAAGAAACCAATGTTTTATTACTTTTATGCATCATATATGCTATTTATAACACAACTTAAACACATCACAGTGAAAAAAAAAATTTCGATATTGAAGGAAATAAGCATCTTTGATAAGAACAAAAGAAAGGAAATGTTTCTTTAAAAAGATCAGCATCAAGATAAACGCATCATTAATAAGAACAATGTTGAAATAAGTTGTCACAAGTAAAAGCAACATCAAAACAAATTCTAATTGATAAAATCATCGCTCATAACAATAACAAAACAAATGTATCATTAAAATAATTATTTAGAAAAAGGTATAACTATGATTTTATAAACATAGCCGTATGTCTTCAGATGTAAAATGGCTCAAGTATCAATTTACGTTCAGTAGAACGTCGTTTATCCGAACGTTTATTATCCGGACCACCTTTTTTTGTCAACTACACGTACTGTAAATGAAAATTCCTGGAATAAGCTGTGGTTAGATTTAGAAGGAGAAAACGACTTCAATGACGACCACGGGGATTAGAATACCGATTTTGTCTAAACAATCCCAGGATTTCAAGAATGCGATGAAGATGTAGAAATCTGGATGGCATGCGATGCAGAAGACTGTGGATATCAAATGCTAAATGATAACGAAATTGTGACTTACGTGCAAGAAGAATCCGACCCTGTCAACAATGAAGACGAGGACAAAAACAACAACGAAAGTAGCAAGGGTCCATTGAATGCTGACGCGTTTTCTGCGTTGAAAACAGCTATGGAGTGGTACGAACAGCAATCAGAGTGCTGTCCTACTCAACTACTGCTGTTCAAGAGAATCACAGACTTTACAGCGAAAAAACAAAGGTGTACCATGGTACAGCGAAAAATAAGTGATTATTTTCCAAATTAAAGGTACAATTGCGACATTTTGCACCTATTTTGCTTTTTCTTTACGTACGTTTCCCGCATGTGATGATTTTCAATATTCGTATAGTGCCCGGTTTCATAAACTGCATGGATCGCATTCGGTGGCCGGTCCCAATTGATTCGGATAAACGACGTTCTACTGTAATCCTTTTTTCTACATTCGAAATTATTTGAGGGAAAATAATCAGAAAAATTATGATCTCCTAATCTTACATTAAAGAATTCATCACAGAAAAAAAAATTGTTTTAATATGAGAATGTTCTTGCTTAAGATATTTTGAAGTCATAAAATATGGAAATGCATCAGTCTTTTAACATAATATTACTGTTTGAAAAATGTTTTTAAAAAGATAAATTTGGTATGGAATAAGATAATACTAAAAACTTTTTCCGTATCACGTTAACAGCATTCTTATCTAAGCAACAAGATGAGAAAATAATAAACTGTTTATCCCACGAACATAACATTTTTTCTAAAATTTTTACTCTGTTTAGAAAGACATAATTTATGAAATGATGAATTAAATAATCTACAGTGACAAATACTATAAAAACACTATACAATAAACAAAGTAGAAAGTTTAAATTTTATAGATTGATCGAAAGTCATATAAAGGGTGTTTTTTTGAGAGGTATAGAACTTTAAATTGCAATAAAACAACGATGTATTATTCGATTGACATGAATTTTTTTTATTCGAAAGATAATCTTGTGGCATTACATTTTAAATATGATTTCTGGCATAGGACTGCCACGGCTGGCTCGGATGTAGTCCAATCTGGACGTCCAATTTTCGATGACTTTTTCCAACATTTGTGGCCGTATATCGGCAATAACACGGCGAATGTTGTCTTCCAAATGGTCAAGCGTTTGTGGCTTATCCGCATAGACCAATGACTTTACATAGCCCCACAGAAAATAGTCTAGCGGTGTTAAATCACAAGATCTTGGAGGCCAATTCACAGGTCCAAAACGTGAAATTAGGCGGTCACCAAACGTGTCTTTCAATAAATCGATTGTGGCACGAGCTGTGTGGCATGTTGCGCCGTCTTGTTGGAACCACAGCTCCTGGACATCATGATTGTTCAATTCAGGAATGAAAAAGTTAGTAATCATGGCTCTATACCGATCACCATTGACTGTAACGTTGTGGCCTTCATCGTTTTTGAAGAGGGATTCCACCAGCCCATAAAGTGCACCAAACAGTCAGTTTTTCTGGATCTAAAGGTGTTTCGACATACACTTGTGGATTAGCTTCACTCCAAATGCGGCAGTTTTGTTTGTTGACGTAGCCATTCAACCAGAAGTGCGCTTGGAATAAAATGGACGTAGTGCGCGATACGTATTCCGCACAGAACCATTATTTTCGAAATAAAATTGCACAATTTGAAAGCGTTGTTCAGGCGTGAGTCTATTCATGATGAATTGCCAAACCAAACTGAGAATAAATCACTTGACAGCTGTTAAATCGGTCGCCATCTTGGAAAGTAATGCCAACTTAAACTTCTATACCTGAAAAAAAAACACTCTGTATTATATGAAAAATCGGTACTTAGTATTGTCGCAACAATCGCCGACGTTCAAGATTACTCACCAAGTTGACAACCCCAATTTCGCATGTGTCGTTTGCGCTGGAATGCCAATCATGTGCTTCGTTTCATAAAATGTCGCCAATAGGTTGCGGTAACACTAAGTACCAAAAAATCAATAAACCGTGATTTTTTTTTCTTTTTTTTTTCTGGATCCCAGTTATAGATTTTAAAATAAGGTGTCAAAACAAAGGCAGTCTTTTTAACACCATTAGAAGATTACTTTAGTTCAGTGACGTAAACAGACCCAGTGGCGTAACATACACCCCCGTATCACAGGGGAGGTAAGGACTCTAGGGGGCCCAAATGTTATGGTTTCTCAATCCTTTGTAAAATCCAACTTGGGGCCCAAAACCTGACTTTGCAGGGGGGCTTTAATATTCTCCGTAACGCCACTACGCATACCACTCTTACGAGGGAGGGGGTTACATTCTAAAAAACACGTAGTCGTAAGCGCAAAGAAGAAATCTCTATTCTATAAGGGGGGGGGTAAACCTCCAAATCCTTCCATTGTGTACGCCACAGCTCTAGTTACTAAATGTAACGCAAAAAAAATGTTTAAAAGATACAGAATAGTGCAAAGATAATCAGAAACATTATAAAAAGGATTTTATCATGAAATTTGTGAAATCTCTGAGTAATCACGGATAAAAAAAATATTCTCACTGATTTTCGTATATTTTTACGCAGAATAAATATATAACATCACAGTTATAACAAAAAATCGATCATTTTAATGGCTGTATAAAATTGTGTCAAATAGGTAAATTTTTAAATTTCTAAAAAAAAAAACATTTAATAAATTGCAGACAATCCTAGTTTCTTAAAAATTTTTAATAGAATATAATGCAACAGCAGTCTTTGTCAACAAATCTGTATTCAATCGTTATAGCATGCATTTCATTGAGCGTAAAATATAAACAAATATAGCAATAAAAATAAATCAATGTAGTATTATTAAATGGTCAATGATTTCAAATTTTCTTTAGAACCGAAATCAAAACTTTTTGTAAAAACAAGACAGTCAACAGATCCAAAAACAGAAAAAACAGGTCAGTGTTTTTTCCCTACCTTTTTTCCCCCTCAAAAATTTACCAATGATGACCCAGATGTGAAAAATTGATTTTTAGAACAGAAAAATCTATCAATCATTCGGTGCATGTAAAATAGCTATTTGACATAAATACTACAAATAAAATATTCAATAACGTTTTTTCACGGTCAATACAATTGCTGGTGGGAAATACATTAATTTATATTCTCAGTACTTCTATACCTTTTTTTTTTACTTCAACAAAATCTTGTGGAACTTAAAATGAATTCAGAACGACGTCAGCAATTTTTTTTATTTGATACAAATTAGGAGTATTGGCATTAAAGATGTTCTAAGTCACCCTAAATAATAAATATTTGTATGATTTTTTCTCTTCTTCATGATCAAGTAAAAAAATATATCCTTGAACCGAATTAGTAAATCTAATGAGTTTTTTCCCTCAGAAAAACTCTTTTTTTTTTTTTTGTTAACACAGAAAAATATTCAACCTATAACACATTCGGTGGCATAGTTTCACTGGAGAGAGGGAGGAAAATAACTTTTTAAACGATTCAGATTTTAAAAAAAATCATTATTATAAAAGAACTAGGGAAGGGAAGAAGTAGCACACACACACACAAATCATCGTATCACAATAATAAGAAAAAAAATATTTTTCTTATTCTTTTTTTATTATTCTTCTCAATAAAACATACAAATGTTTCGTATTATCTGTTAGCAAGTACATTTTATAGACTTTTGAAAAATACATCATCTTGTGATTCAAATTTTGCTTGTCTTTTTACAGCCTACATACAAAGATATAATTAATGTTTATTTAGTTATGTTAAATACAACGCATCTTTTTCTCAAACGCCTTTTGTACATTCGAATGTAATTAAAGAACTGTGTAACACACAATCCAATATTTAAAGACATCATACCATTTCTTTTTCTTTCGCATCTTTATTCACCAAAATTGATCATAAAATAAAATTAGGTTTTAACAAATACATATTGAGTGATATGAACTTGTAAGTGGAAGATAGAAATCAATATGAGATCGTTAATGCTTCGGATTGGGTATAACGGGAGAACCTGGAATAACTAACGATTAAGAGCTGGCCGATAAAAGCTTAGCCTCTTCTACAATATATAAATGTAGTAAATAACATTATTAATTGTGAAGCTCTCAGAGACTTGGCCATTGACTTCAAGTGATGAGGAAGCTTTGAGAATTATCGAGAGATCTTACCCTATATTCTTGGTGCGATCCAAGTGAACGGATCATGGAGCTAACTTGGAACTCAACAAAATTTACAAACAACATGATATTGCAAAATTTGTTAAATTACAGAGACTTAAATGGGCTGGTCATCTGGCTAGAATGAACGAAGATCGTTGCTGCAGGATAATCTTTCTGGCAAAGCCCATGGGAAATAGGCATCGGGGCAGACCCCCGTAAAGATGGATTGACTGTGTCGAAAAGACCTAAATATTTTAAAGATCAAAAATTGGAAAACAGTTGCCAAAAGTAAGAGATATCTGGAAAAACCTTTTGGGGAAGGTTGGGCTGTCGAGCTACTAAAGAAGAAGAATCGTGAAACACATTTTAAATTTTCTGGATTCCTCCTCTTTTTTTTTTTAGTTTGCTGTCGATAATTTTTCTTTTTTGTTTTTTATTTGCATCCAAGAAATCACACACACACACACACAATTGTCGGATGTCTTAGGAGTTTAAAAATAAATATGGAACTACTTGATAAAACAGACGATTATTCTAATATATTTTTTTATTATTATTCTCACCAAAAATTTACAAACGAGAACGAAAGAACAAACGACAAAATAATAGCTGAGGATAATGATATCAGGACTTTTAACAACATCGCTTTCACTTCAAGCTCATCCGCAAATCCGATTACGATGAAAATGGTGGGAAAGTAACCTTCCTTTCATTTTTTTATCTCTCATTCTTAATGATATAACGTTCGAAATTAATTCACATTTTTTTTGTTATGATTCTATTTGACGTGAAGTCAAATTGATTCCAGATGAAGCATTTAGATAATGATTCATCTAGCATGTTCTTTAAAAGTTTCAAATTATTCTTTTAATGGGAAAAAAACTTCAAATTACACTTTTAATGGAAAAAGTTCCCAGCATATATGAGGAGATAAATCTCTCAAATAACAATTCAATTCTTATTAATGTTAAAACTGTGATTTTTTTTTTAGAGTTGATGAAAGTACAATAGTGTTGTTGATGTAAAAGATCTTTGGAAATTGTATATTTATGCACAAAAATTAAATTTTTATTTAGAATATTTTAAAATCTTAAGCCAGCGTTTCACGAACTGTGGGGCACACTCCTCTTGGGGGGGGGGGCGCAAGTATATCGAAAAGTCGAAATCAAAAGATTATTTAAAAGGATTATTTATTTACTGAAAGGAAGCGTGTAATGACATAATAAAAACAAAAAACACATTTTCTCTGAAATAATACATTTATAAATGGACTAGTACTACACTACGTATTTGATAGTTAATTTTAGCAATACTTAGTTAAAGGCAAGTTTAATAATTACCAATGATCCCATGGGCATATCATAAAAATATATACAAAATTTTATACATATCTTGATAATTTGTACGGTTTATAATTAAAGTCGTATTGAAGCTCTAGCGTCAAAAAGTATAATATTATTGAATTCAATACATTGTTATTGTATGGAGGGAGGGAGCGCAATAAAAAATTATGATAAATATTTTTACCATATATAAAACTGGATTATTTTTAAAAATTAAAAGAAACACAAACGCGTGAAATTATTAAATCTAAAAAGGAATTTTTAAAATTTTTTTTTACGTATAAAAGTAACAATTAAAAAAAACATAACAATTTTGATACTTTTTCTTTCTTTTATATATATTGTGATGTACAAGGAAAAATTGTTTAATGTTCATAAGATGTTGGAATTTTTAGTAGTTTTTGATCCTTTTATTTAATTTATATAACAATCTTATTATAAATAATTCCGAATTATTATCAATATCTACAATAATATTCCATAGTGGTTTTAAATACATAGTTTAATCCGTGTACTTTTAAATCAGATCTCACGTTCTCGTAAAATGTCTTTGGAAACCAGTTAAATAAATTCCAACAAAAGTTAAGATAGATTATAATAAATAATTAAGAAATACTTTTTATTTTTATTCTCCTTCATTCATTACAATTTAGAAACTAAGAATCCACTTGAAATAGTTCTCCGCAAAAAATTGGAGTAAGGAGGGAATTAATGGAAATTTGAATTTTTTCCTAAAATCCTTCGTAAAGCCCTAAAAGTTTTTAATTTATCTTGATATAAAGATAAATTATATAAAAAAACGACTCTAACATAAAGAAAATCAAATTAACATAAAATATATGTGAATTACAAATGTATATATATTTCTCGACTTGTAATTCTCAATTATTTTAAAAGTCAAATGTTCTTTTCTTTTTTTTTCCCCTACTTTTTTTTTAACATTCAAGTTTTTTTTTTAAATAAGGGTCTAAATATTAATATCTTCAACACAAAATTAGCTTTCCCGTGTTTTTGATATAATTTGCCCCCTTTTCATTTAATTTTAATTATTTCCTCGCAATACCAAAAATCATCATCCAGCATTTATTTTTTACAAATAAAATCATAAATATGTAATTAACATCGGCTTTTTTAATAATATCTTTTATTTATTTAACGATAATTCGTTCGTAAGAAAAAGATTTCTTCGAAATTAAAATTTTTCTGAAACTCAAGCAATAGAATCGAACACTTCACGGAAGCGCGAGCGAAAGAATATTCTCTCGCGATAAAAATTAAAATCTGCAGCACATACCAGAAATGCAAATTCTACGAAAAACCACCCAATATTAGAAAAACGGGGATGCTAACTTTTTCGGCCAGAGCAGATTCCCAAAATAAGTTCCGCGGCCTCGGAGAAATCGATGCCCGGGATATCAGGTAAATATTGATGATTGTTCCCAGTTTCTGCCCAGGAAGTTCATCACCCCCGCGGAATATTCTTCCGAATTCGATTCGAACGAAACCGAGAAAAATAAACATCGAACATTAAATTAAGAGAAGACACTGAAAACACAAACTCACCTGAGGCGGGAAATTTTCCAACTCTCAACTTCGAAAAAAAATTTTAAACCTGTAACTAACTAGAGATGAAAAAAAACCCCAGCTTTTGTGGAGAGATGATAGTTTTTCCACTACTCTCTGTGATACACTCTCGGAACGATAGAACGGACGCCGGTTCGAATTCGGCATGGGACGGGATGTGCGTGACGTCACGCTGGACAGATTTGACGTGGCGCCATCTGTTGCGTAAAAGATGAACTTTCACGAGATAAGCATAAGCCTTTACAGGAAAAATATTCTCAGAATAGTTACAAAAATTCATAATTTTTTTTGACAATTAGATTTGTCTTATTAAGTAATTTAATGTAATTATTTTTAAAATTTCAAACGTATTAATCTATGACGAATATTATGATGGCAACAACCCGTGAATAACTATAATAATTTAAAACATTCATAACTTAAAGCAATATTTCAGTATGAGCAAGTAAAAATAACTATTAAAATTATCAAACGAAGATATGAAAGAGTAATTAAATCGGCAGAAATTTTTGTAAAAGAAGTTATTTAGAGAGTCAGAGGGATTTAATCCTCCAAAATTATTTGTAATACACTTTTTTTTCTTTTTTGCATTAAGTTGAAATGTTTTAATAATAAGTTATATTTAAATTGAAACACGTAGTGGCATAACTTACAACCCCACATCGGGGGAGGGCAGGATTCTAGGACACCAAATCCTATGTTAAGTTGTGGTTTTGCAATCCTTCAATAGATACGGCTTGAGGTTCAAAACCAGACTTTGCAGGAAGGGGGTTCTAATATTCTTTGTTACACCACTGGAAACACGTTTTACAATTCACTGGTTAGAAATATCAAAAGCTGACAGAACTGAACTCTTGTGACTATTTCACAAAATGAAATTTTATTATGTTATGTATTAAAATAAATGAGGAAATGTAAAGATTTTAACTATGAAACTTGCTCACAATATTTGAAAAAAAAATATATATATATATATTTCTCTTTTTACGAAGGATGAACATATCCTTAAAATAGATTGCCTCTTTTAAATAGATTTCAACTGTTACTTTTTTCTCAAAAGAATAAGAAAAGGGGAAGAAAATAATATACAAAATACTTTTAACATATGAAACAATCGCATGGTCAAACAATTGTCTAATGCGGTTTCAACAAAAGTATAAATACGAGTTCGCCTTTCATTGATTTCCTTTTTTTTCTTTCTTTCATTACCTTTTGAAAAGCTCTATAAATATTACCAGCCTAATTTTTGGAAGATTTTAAAGCTCTCTGTTTTCAACTAATTGTCACCCAAATTGGAATGGTACATATTTTCAAAAACTAAATAATGAAAATTTAAAAAAAATATATTTATAACTTAAAACTTATTAAAATATCAGTAAAGAAGAAAATTTAAACTTTAATTCAAGCGTCCAAATATGGAAAAGAGTCCACCACTAGATGGTGCCACCATAAAATGACTCTTCCGTTTGAAAGGCTAAAATGCTAAAATGCAGCCCTCTTGAAAAAAAAAATATCAGCAAATGTTTCTTTTAAGAAAAATATTTTTTCAAAAAAAGCTTATATCTCTTTCAATATTAAATAATATCAAAAAAGACAATTTTAAACATAATTATTTATTTTTTTTACATATATATGAATTCTACTGTACAATTCAATCAAGAAAAGGGAGTTAAATAATAAAAAAAAACTTTAAAGAATGAACTACATTTTTGACGTTTTATTCAGTTAAAAGAGTAATTAACAGTTATATTTACTGATTTCTTAGTATGGTCGTCATGAAAAGAAGGCCATGTTAGGAAACTCAAACATTAATAGTTGTATATACCAGTTCTAGGCCAGGAAGAGCTGTGAGGATCACAGGAATCTAAAAAAAATGCAGAGAAATCTCCCCTTTTATCGACAAAGCTTTTTTGAGGGGGGGGGTAGTCAATGACAGGATTTGATTTGATTTTGACTTATGTCACACTTCAAAGCAACACAAGGGCTATGACGGGGCCCATTGGTAATTGTCTACTCCGGTTAATGAGTAATCCGGCACTGTACGTTTTAAAGCATTGATTCCCAAAGTGGTCTATATAGACTCCCAGGGGTCTATGACGATTTGCAAGGGATCCACGCCAGTGAAAAAATAGTTTTGGGTTCCAGGAGGTGTAAATAGGGGTCTACAATAGTGGCTGTCATTAAACCAGATCGTGACTTTAATTTTAAAGGGAAATTTAATGAAATGGAAAACAGGCTTAACTAATGTGACAGATTTATTTACCAAACTGAATGAGGTTAGTTTGCAGTTACAAGACGGCAGCATAAATTTTATTAAAACAAAGACATTTCAGTTTTTCTTGCCAGAATTAAGCTAAAGAAGTGTAACAATGGACGTCGCAAATTTTCCCAGCTTCTCAATTGTCTCAATCACACACACAACCTACGTTCAACATTTAAATGACCCTTTTTTAGATTTTGAAATTAGGTTTGAGAATGTTTTGCCTATCGTAATACCACACTAGGTGGTCACTTGGTCATATGGTCACTTTAAAAAAACCCGTCAGATTAGGAAGACACTAGGAATAGGCACTAACGAAGATCTTGAAGTTTAGAAACGGATGTCAATAATTTTGACTTTAAAAATATATACCTGTTATTTATTCCACATTATGGAATATCTTCAGAAAGTTTTTAATTGTTTTTCCGTTTGAGAAGGAGCTACAGTGCGCTTGCCAAAACAAAAAAAGAAAGAAAAGACTGGACACTATTTACCTAGAAAATATTTAGAGTTAAACCTGACAAGATTGATGTCAAATGTTGAAAATTTGTTATTGCATCCACAGATTCATCCGTCCCACTAAAATAATTTGTTTGTTGCTCAGTTATTTTATGCATTAATTAAATTTTAATTTAATTGATTAAAAAATGTTTTTTTTTTAAGTTTTAAACACCATACTTCACTGACCTGCTCTATACCTGCTGTCAAAAACACATTTAAGTTGATGAATTTGCAAAAATTTAATATTAGGTAAGTAGGGGTCTACCCCAAAACGAAAAATCTGTCAAGGGGTCTATGAGGCAAAAAAGTTTGGGAACCTCTGTTCGGGAACCCTTAAAGCATGAGCCAACTGGGTCTGGGCTCAGGGCCTCGTCTTGTTGTCGATTCAGCCTCAAAAAGATCATGATCCAAATATTTTTAATCTTCAAACGTTATTCCTAAACATATTCTCCGAAACGTTGGATTTTTGTATTACATGCCAACTGACAACAATAGCAGGACCGCATTAATATGTGATGACCGTCATCCATGTCTAGGCCTAGGCTTACCACCATAAACCATCGTAACTCACTTAGTCCAACGGCGACACTTTGCCGAACAGGTTTGAGCCTAGGTTCGCGAGATTGTTAAGTCATGAACATTTATTTGCTTTGAGTTGCCGTTCGTACAAGTATTTGACAATGCATACTATACAATGTCTAAGGATATACAGGTGGTGCCTACTTTTGTATACGGGCCTAGGACCTCAAGAAGTCGAAAGACGTCCCGGTATACCGACACTGATAGCTTCATTTGTAATCTAAAATGCGATGATATCCAGGGTGTCAAAGGATTTTTGGAACATCGCTCGATGTTAGGTGACGTTGTTGACAAGGGCATTGGAGGAAATAGAGCTGCATTATCCGAGTCAGTTAAGATGTCATTGCCCGCCGAGGAGTATGGAACGTTTTACGAACACTGAACTGGCAGATATGCACCTGATTCACGGATTGTCAGAAGGAAATGCACGAGCATCGTGAAAAGTACCCACTTTTGTGTCCAAATTTGCGCAAATAAGGATCATTACGAGGTCATAGACATAGTGAGGGTGGGTTATGGATGACTCGAACTTCCACTATAGAAAAAAATTTGTAGGATACCGTTTGTAGAAGTCCAAGAACCAGCATGCGAACCGTCTCTGCTACCGTAGTAGGATCACAGAGTAGTGTTCATTGTGTTTTGCAAAGGGAAGGCAAACCATTACACTTGTACCGTCACAAACTGTGATGCAAATTAGTAAACATTCGGCGGTCCACTGCTTCTCTCTGGGAGTACTTTCGCGTTTCAATCTTTCTGCTGCTCGTACATTTCCTTCTGCCAATTCGTAAATCAGGTGCACAATTGCCTGCTCGGTGTTCGTAAAACTGTTTCATACTCCTTTAGGGCGATGACAGTTCACATGACTGCGGTAATGCAGGTCTGTTTCTTCCAATGTTCTTGTTCTTCAATGCGGAGGGGAAATACCTGGGGGGTCGAGTCCTTGTACTTTCTAACCTTACAGGTAAGGTAGTACTATCGATCTCCTAAATATCAAACCCATATCTTTAAAAAAATGGCACTATAGGATAATCATAGGGATTGATTACCAGCCTAATTTTCTAATTATTTGTTAATTAGTTTTGAATAAATAATTTGTATTTCATTGACTATTGTTGTATTACTTACTTCTACGTTTAATAATGCACCCTATTTGTTAAATAAACACTTTTAAACTCTTGACAATATTATTTCATCGTTTCACTGAAACAGCTCAGGGATTCGTTCAAATCCCTTATTTTTATCAGGGAAATCACCTTGAAGAGACGTTATTTCAACATCTACCGTCAAGTGATCAAGCGTCAAGTGAACCTTAGGGATTTGATGAGATTGCCAATATCATCATTTTCCCCCCTGCGATATATATAATCTCTGTGATACTTCAGAATGTCCAGAAAATAATGCATACAAGATCCCTCGTAAAAAAACAAAAAATTTCTGGCTATGAAGAAAAATGAAAACTGTATAAAATTATTAGGAAATTCATAGGTTTGCGTTCAAAACTGTTTTCTTTTAAGGTATCAGAATACGTTCGGAACCGTGATTTTGCAAAAGCTTATAAACAGATAATATTCCTGATATTTAGTGTCACTTTGATTAGAAAATGTATATAATATTGTTTTACGAATAGTATTGCAATAAAAAATTATTTAAGTACAATATTTTGACAAAAAATGAACATAGAATGGCCAATTTTCAAAATATTCTCCCTTTGTGAAAAATGCTTCTATTATAATAATATTTTGCCTGTATATAGCTCAGATCTCGATACAGAGGCATAACTAGAATTTTTGAAATATATAACTTAGAAGTGGGTTTATCCATGTTTTACGACAACAGAGGGGAGAAATTTTAAGAAAAAAAACCGCCGATATATATTTCAAATGGTTGTAACACTGAAAATAATGTGAATTTTTCAAAAATCATAGTTGAGCCTCTGTACAGAGGTCTGAGCTATATGCAGGTAAAATATTATTATAATAGAAGCATTTTTCACAAAAGGAGAACATTTTGAAAAAAGGTTGTTCTAAGTTAATTTTTAGCCGAAATATTGTATTTAATTAATTTTTTTTTGTCAAAATGTCTCTAAAAAAATTATATATGTATTCTAATCTAAGTGACACTAAATTTCATGAAAATTATCCATTTATACGAGTTTTTAAATTCATGGCTCCGAACGTAATCGGATACCTTAAATAGAAAGTGGCTATTTAGCTTTAAGAAATTTTAAACTGTGAAGAAATCAACTTTACAGAAATAATATACATTGAAGATTACCGTGGATGCTTTCAAGAAGATTGCTGTTATTGACGCACATGTATATTCAAATTCGATAAAAAAAAGTCAGAGGTGGGGCCTACTTCTGTATTGGGGCCCAGGGCTTCAAGAATTAAGACTTCATTGGGGGTATGTCTTTTAAATATTTCTTTTATTACTGAGTTTTATATAAAACATGAAGGACACCGAAAAAGGATCTAAATCTGTGAATAAAGCATTTATACTATTCAGGATCATCAATCTAAAAAGAGTTTTTACGCACCCTTTTTACATCATTAGCTTAACTAAACTTGATTTGAAATAAATAAGAGAAAAACTAAAATGCTTGAAGTATCTGATGTAAGAAGGGCATTCAAGGTCATTTTAAAAAGTGCAAAGTGAAATGAAAAACCAATGCAAAAACAGCTCTTTCAAACAGTTTTAACTGTCAAGCGTAGTTATATCGTAATGGATAGTTTTATAAATTTTCAGCTATAGTTTGTGCTGTAAATAAAAATTGACAAAAAGAAATCTTTATTACAATACTTTTTAGCTTAACACTATGCATAGTTTTTTTAATTTTATTTTCCTGTATTTTCTTGTTCGTCTAGTACTATTGATTTTGATTTTAGAACAGAAAAGAAGATAAATCCAATTTAGAATTTCTTTTTTTTTTCATAGTAAAATCAATTCAAATGCAACCACAGTTTTTAAAGCATGCTTGGAGGCAGAGAATTAGTCGATGAAGCCATAATTTAATTAACATCGATAATTTAAGCTTTATTATTTTAGTTTGTTATTTACTTCGGTTGATGCAATAACTTATTCTAAATCATATCAGAAGTAGTGTCTATTTTTATTTTTCATTTACACAAACTCATTAGGATTAATATTTTCCTTGGAAAGAAAATTGAGATTTAAAAGGTTTAAATTATTTTATCAAACGTTTTTTCTTTATTCGGTCTGAGAAAGAAGTTTTGCCCAGTACCACTAAAGACCCGCCGTGTAGGGCAGCGATGCACGTTAAATCTGTCGAGAGCTCAAACGTCCTCCCGTTGGTGAGATGTGGTAGTTAGGAGAGGGGGGGTGCCAGCTCGGGTGCAATCCCCGTCACTTGATCATGGTTCAAAATTACGTGGTCCGTCGCCGAAAGCCCTCGTGTAGCTGAACAGTGTGACGTTAATATTCACTCACTGTTAAGCATCGACCCACAGTGTACCACCTGTACCGCAGATACGCAAAAAAATCTTTTTCTTGGGGTACTGCAGGCTCTACCACGAATTTTGCTACCAAATGAAGGATGTGTATAAAGAGTAGACATTAATGGACTAAAGACTAAAACACTGTGTAATAACATTCTATTTTTCTTAAACTAAGCTATGTTATTGGAAAATCGAGACTAATTTTGATTTTTCAAAAGCTATTTAAAATTCAGTATATTTATTCGACTTATTATAAGTTTTATTTTGAAAAATTCGTAAAAAGTTTTACTTGATTGATAGAACTGTATGTGGCCTTTGGCCGCCCGTGCTCACGCCTACTGGGATCGGCCCTTGTAATTCTTACGAAAAAAAAATATAAGAATAGTATTTTGAAATTACGTTCTCTGGGATTAATTATCTCCATGCTAGCATTATACCATTCTCACGAAAAGGAAAATGGAAGTAAATGGCTGAAACTGCCACCAATTTCTAAAATAACATTCTTTTGTTGACTCATCTGTTTCGTGGGTAAATCCTTCCTGAATAAATAATAATAAAAAGAAAACTTTTCTCTTTGTCTAAATTAGTTTCTGGTTCATCTCTTTTTGTTTTGTCTTGATGTGATCGAGGATGTTTATAGTTGCTCGTTCAACCTTTCCGATTCAGTTAAAAACTACGAAAATTGCACTTCCTTTGCTTGGTGTGATTAATTTCGACTTTTCTTAGTGAAACAGAGCGAAATACGGATAAAATTATCTAGCAAAAAGTCTCATAAGAAAGTAAAGTCATATAAGGGCCAAATAAAGTATAACTTTTTTTACACACGGTTCGTTCTTGGAATAATCGTGTAAAGTAGTGATTCCCAAAGTGGTCTACATAGACCCCCAGGGGTCTAAGACGACCTGCAAGGGATCGACGTCAGCGAAAATATAATTTAGGGGTCCATGAGGTGTAAATGGGGGTCTATGACAGTGACTCTAATTAAACCGAATCATTATTTTAGTTTTAAAAGAAAATTTAGTCGCGTGGAAAACAGATTTTATCTATTTAATAGATTTATTTAGTAATTTTAATAATGTTAATTTGTATTTGCAAGGTGGCAGCATAAGTTTTATTATAAACAAAGACCATGTCCATAATTTTGTCTTTAAAAAGACATACCTGTCATTTATCACGAATTATGGAATACCCTGAGAAAATTTTTAATTACTTTTTCAGCGTGGTTACCAATCTCCAAAACAAAAAAGAAAGAGGGGAAATAAGTTCTGGACACTACTAACCAAGAAGATTTAGGATTAAACCTGACACAATTGATTCCAAATGTTGAAAAATTGTTATTGTTATTGTTATAGATGTATTCCTGTCTTTAAAAGCATTTGTTTGTTGCTCATTTATTATATGTTTTAATTAAATTTTTAATTAACATGTTTTTCTTAAGTTGTAAGCACCATACTTCACTTCAGTTAGAAATTTAAATCGTTTAAAGTAAGTAGATCTATACCAGCTGTCAAAAAGACATTTAAATTGGTAAATTTGCAAAAATTCAATATTAATTAAGCAGGGATCTATCCCAAACCGAAAAACATGGCAAGGGGTCTATGAGACAAAAAAATTTGGGAACCTCTAGTGTAAAGTAACCTTGCAAAAATAACAATACGATTTGTACAGTAAAAAAAAAAGATGTGTGTGGGAGGGGAGACCTCGTTATCCAGAAAACCACATAAATGAAATAAGGAACTGCATTTAATTCGAAAAACTGTACAAAAGAAAAATATGATTTGTATACTAAAGAAGAAAACTGAGTTCGATGTTGAACGAAAAACCATGTAATATGAAATAAGAAACAGCATTTAATTAAAAAAAACGTACAAAAAGAGAGAAATGTATGATTTGTTTAGTAAAAAGAGGAAATACATTCCACATTGTGCGAAAGATTAAATAAATAAATAAAATGTGACATGAAGTAAAGAATTGTGTTTTTAGTTCGAAAAATCGTGTGAAAAAGGGTTGAAAAATCAGCTGTACAAGCCTTTTATACAAATGAATTCGGGTTTAGATTGAAACATGTCATGTATGTTGTTTTCCCTGAAGTGATACAGAACTTAAGGGAAAATTCAGTTTTATGGGAAATATGTGTAAAGCTCAATTTTCCCACAAGCACAGTCCCAGCATGAATTCGGAAGCGTGGAAGACTAAGGCTGAGATGGGCAGACTCAATGGAATCAGACTTTTGGATTACAAACGAGAAAACTTGGAGAACAAAAATAAACAAGAGATTATTGTGGAGGAATCTTCAAAGGAAGGCACTGGCCCATGAGAGGCTGTTTTGCCACATACGATGATGATGATGAGTCCCAGCATGAACTTAAAAAGTAAGATTATGGCAACCGAAGAAGATGTGATCAGGGTTTCCAGATCGATGACTTTAACGCCCTAGGCGACAACATTAGTGAAAACGATATCACTAAGGAACCCTCGAGAAGTCTCTCGGATCGATCCTTCTGGAAATTTCCATAAGTCTATATAATGGAACTTTGAGACAACCTTTGAGTCAGTCTAGATTAAAACCTGCTTGTGCGTTGTCTGCGATAAGATACAGAGACTATACCTATATCTGAGTTCTTGCTGATGGAACTGTTTTAGGGGTACATTTCTGGAACACTGTAAAGCTTGTTTATAACGAGAGCATTTTCAATTACTATAAATAATCTGTTATAATACTTCTTTTAGTGTATGCGTCGATTTGTCTTCGTGTAGTTTTTAGTTCATCCTCCGTTGTTATACAAATTATTGAACATGTTGTTTGGAGCACCCGATCTGAGCAAGAGATCTATATCTCCTTTCTTGCATAGTTAGGGAGTGACGTTTGCTCTTAATTTGCTCTTTTTTAGAATTTAATATTAAAAATGCGAGGATTATAAAATTGCCATATTATTAATAAAAAATCAGTGCGAACTGAAATGTTATACGAACATATTTTACTCTTAGTCTTTTATTCTCTTCCTTTCTTTGTTCCTAAATCTCTTAAAAAATAATAAAAATAAACGTAATGCATTTTCTAATATATAATCCAGAGAATTCCATATTAATTTTTTTTCAAGTTGATTTCTTCGATTAATTTGAGTAATTCGGAAATCGGTTGGATTTTTCTTGTTTTCTGAAGTTTTTTTCCCTGCTCTTTTTTTTTCTGGGTAACGAATTTTTTGAACGAATAGTTCTGACTTTTTGATATCTAACATCTTTCCTCTCGATTGCCGAATTTTGTAGGAGTGATTTTGAAGAAAAGGGATGAAAGTGGGTAACAGGAAGTGACGAAAGCGCGCGCTACTTGATTTGACCAATGAGCGCGCGTGATGGTGTCTCTTCGTTACCCTCGCATCGGGGTCCAACTCGCGTGATGGTGACTTTTCACTAACTACCCTTGCATCGGGTCCAACTCTAGTCGTTGTTTTTTTTAAAATTCTTAAAGTTAGCATTTCAAAAGATTCGAATTTTTATTCAGGATAAACTTACGATTCTTACGCTCAATTGCCAAAGTGTCTGGACTCGTTGTGTAAGAAATCTGAGGTTAATTTATGTGTGTACATTATATTAATAATTATATTTACTGTTAAGCATCAGTCAAAATTCAACTTTCTTAAGAAAATACAAGTAAGTAATATGGAATTATTCGAATAAATATTTTAGGGCGTATCTTTTTCATACTTTGAGGTTAATTCCTCACAATACAATATTTCAATATTGTGATTAAAAAAAGTTTTCTCGATTAAACAAACTAATTAATTACAAGGGTAATTTTAATTTTCTATAGTATTTCTAATTTTTAAACATTTACCAAGCAAATTAAATTTTCATGATTTTGTGATTGAAAAATTAAAAACTGGAGGAGTACAGCCGAAAAAAATTGCACATAATTCAGCTCAACAAACTATCACTCGCTTCCCATGATTTTGAGAGATGAACAAGAGGCTCAGTTTGCCAGAAGCTGAGACGCTTGTAGTTTTTTTGACTGATGAACCGAAGCTCGAAGGAATATAAACCGAAATATTTCGACAACTAACAGGGGTATTGTTATTGACGCTGTTTTTCAATGGTTTTTAAATACTTTGAAATCACAAGTATATGTGTCATATTTTACTTACATAAATCTATTGTGTCCACTCTTCCCCAAATTGAACACGAATAAATATTTTTGATAAAAAATTGCATTACTCCTAAATAAAATTTTCATTAAAGATATAATTATTCTCGATAGAAAATTATTTCCAATCATACTCGATTCAAAACTCAACTCAATCTCACTCAATTCAATCACTCTCGATTCAATCACACTCAAAATCATGGGAAGCGAGTGATAGTTTGTTTTTAAGGTATCCGACTATAAAATCGTGATTTTTTTTTAAAAAAAAACACAATTTTTTTATGATTTTATTTTATAGGCCATCTTATTAGCTTTATCAAAATACCTAGTTTTTTTTTTTTATTTTCCCTTCACTAGAACAAAGATTACAAGTGTTTTGGTAAAAGCTGATGCCATAACTTTACATAAGATGCCAAACTTTAAAATGCGTTTTATTCGAAGTGTGTTTTTTTAGAAAAGCTCAAACGGGGACAGCGATTGCTCAAAAAGTATTTAAAATAATTTACTGAAATTTGTAGCGTTTCGCTTATTTTATTCCTTTACCCAAAAGTGCTCTGTGCGACGTGATCATCTTAACCAATCGGTGAAGGCGAGCCTATGACGTCACAAGTTTCGGAAGAGCGCCGGAGCTAAGCGACGCGAGATAATTCTCTTCTCCCGGCGGCCGAAGTACGATGACGTTGATGGTTAATAAATAGTTTATTTTTGATATAAATGGAGTCGATGTATCATTAAACCTTCTGAATGACTTTTCCTACTTAATTGTTTGAAGTAGAGCGCCCACAACCGCTCACACCTCTACAAATTCTTTGTGTATGTTTTGTATAACAGTAGAAGTGTTTTAACCTTCATAATTATCAATCACTGTTTTATAACGAAATTTACATTTCCTTATGTGAATATAAGGATTTTTTTAAAGCAATTTCATATAATAACTAAGATAAAGGGCTCTAGTGTTTTTTTAAAAATTAAAATATCTCTTATCCTGAAGGTCATTTCAAAAAGGAACAGCAAAGTAATAGATCAAAATTGAAAAATGGAGAATTTGTTCATTTACTATTTGTACAGAGCTGACCCTGTTTATGTAATTTTTTTTATCAATTTTTACCAGTGGCGCACACAGGAATTTTTCTAGGGAAGGGGGTCCGGGGTCGAAAGTTCACCATTCTTGTATCATGCTCCTTTTGATTTTGTCGATTTTTGGGAACAAAACACAGTAAAAAACAAATCATTGAATAAATAATTAGCATTAATTAATAAATTAATCATTAATAACAAATACTTAATTAAATTTTACGTACTATGTACTTAGAATTATAGTCAATAGGAAAAAAAATCAAGGGGCTTTGGGGGGTCCGGACCCCCTTGTGTGCGCCACTGATTTTTACCCATTTTTTCCCATTTTATTAGTAATAATTTATTTTTCTCTTCTTAATTTTAGGCCTTTTTCTTAAATTGTACTAAATAAATCTAAAAACCTCAAAAAATCTCCGTATTTACATTTATTTTACAGAAAAGTTGTTACAAGAAGTCGGATACCATAAAAGATCAGAGCCATTTTTGGTTTACTATGGTAAAAGTACAAAATGCAGGGAATCTTTAATTTTTTGAACCGTTTGATTAGGAGAAATGTATATGGTCACAGAAATCCCTGTTGGCTCATTTTCAAGTCTATTGTATCCACTCTTAGCCAAATTGAACAAAAATAAATATTTTTGATGAAAAGTTGCAATTCTCCTTGTGTTATATATATAAATAAATAAAATTTTCATTAAAGATATAATTAATTATTCGATAGAAAATTATTTCCAAGCATATTCGATTCATTTTTTTCAGGATTTAAGTTATTATTGCGTATTTACCACGATAACATGTCTGATGTTACACATCATATGCGACTACTGTAAGGCTCGTTTCTTTTTTTTTTTTTTTATTCCACTACATATAATTTCAAAGGATTTATAAATATAAAATATTATCCTTTATTCTTTAATAAACCTACACATGAATGGCACAAAAAAATCTTTTAGAGTTTTTTTCTTTCTTTTTTCTAATATTTATAGAAAAAATTCTGAGACAATTCATATTTTGCAAAATATTTCATAATCGTGAAAAATTAAATGAATCGATTTAGTAAATAGAATAAAAGGAAATTTATTAAATGGTTTGTTAACTTTTCCCATTGGTTAGAAATTCTCATAATATTTCTCAGTTAGTCTCTCAATTTTAGATTGAGAGAGAGAGAGAACTCCATATATCTTATTTGTATTTGTGTATTTGTATATTTATTAACTTTTTGTCTGCTTTAAAAATATTTTTAAGCCAGATAAAATGCTCTGAATTGAATAATGACAAAAGAGCTTTTTTAATACCTCGTTTTGCATGACATGACACAAAATTACTCTTCCGTATTCAAATATATTTTACAGTTTAACATAAGAATTAATGTTTATTCTAAAAATGATGCACAAAAATATTCAAAAAGATTTTGTTAATTTTTTATATACATTCTTATTCCATGTCCCCCTTGTTTAAAAATATCATTTCTATTTTTCAGTAACTTTCCAGACATGTCAATGTAGATGGACATATCGATGAAAACTCAAAAGAGTTCGAATTAAGGATGTTTCCGGTGAATGTTGAAAAATATGACCCGAATTCGGAATACTTTTCCAGATATAAAAGTATTCAAACATTAATATCATATCCTCGCTTCCACTGTCCTAGAGAAAATCGCTTATTTTATCATATTACTCCTTTTTATACGAGTTGGCACATTTTTTCTTTTATAAAATATGTTTCACTATTTATATTCTATATCAGGGGTGGCCAACCCAAATGACTTAGCGAGCCATTTTGGAAGAACTTAACGATCTCGCGGGCCGCATATAAAAATATATATCTTTATATTAGATTTTGATCCATTACAAACATTTGTTGGAGTGAAAATTTAAAACACACTGATATATTATTATTGTTTTCATTGTTTTTCATGTATACAAACATAGATAGTATAATAATAATGCAATGATTCAAATAATGTTTAATTTACTTAACTAGGGAGATATCTGTTTATCAACTCTTTCAGTTAGTTTTTACAAATCGATCTCAATGCATGTGTATTTGCGTATCGTAATTGATGCTGCAGATTTTCGCAAGGTTAAGTTCGAGCACGATTTATGTTTGATAAATTTCAATTTAAAAAAAAAAG
The DNA here is from genome assembly GCA_019973935.1 of Trichonephila clavipes. NCBI lineage: Eukaryota > Metazoa > Arthropoda > Arachnida > Araneae > Nephilidae > Trichonephila > Trichonephila clavipes. Next base: position 1,060,239 of record BMAU01019618.1, read on the forward strand.
AGATTCGCAGTAACAGAAGCAACGTGATAAAACAAAAACAGTTAAGGGACTTATTTTTTACAAAAATAAATAAATAAAAATAAAAATAAATAAAAATAAAAAAAAATAAATAAAAATAAATAAATAAATAAATAAATAAAAAAGTAATAATAATAAAAACTTTTAAAACAAAAAATATTGTACAAAATAGTCGAATTTTGTAAAGTTTTAAAGAGTCTCGTGGGCAGCAAAATTATTCAAGGTTGGAAGGCCGTGGGTTGGACATTCCTGTCCTATACAATAATGCTAAATGAGCTGTCCTTTTACATGTTAAAAGAAAAGAATAATTATTTATGGAATATTTTGAAATTTTAAAAACGCTATATTATAAACAAATGTATAAGTTGCAATGTTACAAATTTCCATGAAAATAGAGACATTATTCTGTCCGAAAATGTGCTTCGCGTTTTGTTCAAACTCTCGTGTCTATGGCGAAAACAACCGTAACACTGTTGCATGCATAAATTTTTTCAAATATTTGATTCATAATAATTTAGTTCTGAAATTTTTAATGCTATTTATCACATTTGTAAAGTTCATCCAAAAATTGAGTATTCACTAGTAAAATGTTTTTTAATAGTTAATTTGAGATTTAAAAAGATTTTTTTTAAAGCATCGTATTGGTGCGTTATTATAAACATTATTGGATTAATATATAATGTTAAAAAAAAGGTCGCAAAAAATAAATGATTTTTTTTAGTGTTTTCTAATATATTATAAATAAATGTTTTTTTTTCCTTTTACAGAAAGAAATAAAAAGCTGGTTTATAAAAACTTAATTTTACTTCTCAGACTCATTATTTATAGAGGTTAAAACAGTGGCTCAAACGGGAATTTTTCAAGGGGAAGGGGGTTCAGGGTCAAAAGTCCACCATACTCATATCATGCTCCAATATGCCACATAACATATTCTTTTTTATTTGTCGCCCATCCGGTATAGTGATTAGCGGCGCTGACTACTGTGCCGTAGGGACTGAGTTCGAATCCCGGAGAAGACATGGATGTTTGTAAATGTATAGTGCCTGCGCGGCATGGGGGTACTCTAAATAGCCGTCGAGCCGCAAGTCCTCTTGTGAGGTTGGTGGAAGGGGAAGAAAAGTGGAAGGCCTCTGACTACCCCCAGAGTATTCTCCCTATAAATTGGGGTGGAATCGAGCCAAATCGTATTGTCACCTGCATGGTGCTCAAAGTTACGGCTAACGACTGGCGTCACTTAGTCCTTTGCCATGATGAATTTCGTGGGCCTCGATCTGGTCTTTGCCGATCAGGCAACTTACTCTTTTGAATTTGCTTATTTTCGGGAATAAAAAAAACCAAAAATTTAATTATTGAATAAATAATTAGCATTAATTAATGAAATTAGTTATGAATATAAAATAATTAAATATACATTGGATATAATGAATACTATATACATTGGATTATAATGAATCGAAAAAAAATCAGGGGCTTAAGGGAGGGGGTCCGGACACGGGGACACCAACCCCTCTTGTGTGCACCACTGGGTTAAGGTATACACAATTTTAAGAAATTGTATATGATCATACTTTTAAATTTTAAAATTATCATTAAAAATGAAATTTTAAAAAGGTAATTAAAATAAGAATTAAATTAACATGAAAACAAACGTTTTAGATTTATTATAAATTGTATGAATATATATTCCTGGAAATAAAACATCAATTTATTTTCAATTTTTCCAATTCTACGATTTTCTTAGATTTATTCTCTTTAGCACATAATTTAAATTTTTCATTGTTATAAAACATCAAAAAATTGAATGCTGATTAAAAAAGGCCAGCAGTGAAAAGCAAATTCTTTTTAAGAATTATATATTCACCAAGAAACTCGAAGTAATAATATTTCAAAATGGTTTATACATTCCCCTATACTTTTTGAAGCAGTACCTATTGAGAAAAAAAAAAAAAAAAAAAAAAAATGGATGAATTTTTGAATCATTTAAATATATTAGTTAATATTATAATAATAATATTTTAATAATATACAAGTTACTTATTTATGTTCTTTAGAATGTATTTCAAATATTCTTGTTTGCTTATTTATTTCCTATCCTCCTTTTTTTCCTAATGATTTATTGACATTTTCATATATCATTCAGAAAACTATGCTAAAATTTTATAAATGGAACAAATATATAAAATCGAACTTATAAGATGGCGTCAATAAAGACGGTGCCATTTCATTTTAATCATTGCCGCAGGCAAGCTCTTCGCCCACACAAAGAGAACTTGTTTCTCATTGGTGCATATGTAACAATAGAATCGTCCGCGGTTGTCTGATTTGGCGCTTTAGCGAAATTTTGTTATGCATTGTGAATGTGCTTTTTTTTTGTCTCTTAAAAAATAATACGCAATTCTTCCGATCTTTTTTATGCCTAAAAGAGTTTTTTCTTGAATTTTATTTTGTTGATAGAGCTTTAGAAATTTAATTAATTTGAATGAAAATAAAACATTTGTAAAGAAATAACTATGAAGTTATGTCGCGTGTGTACAAATGTCAATTCATGATATACCCAACTCTTTTTCTTTTTTTTTTTACATGTTAGACACGTTCATATCGAGTATAAAAAATAAATAAATAAATAAAACTGTGTAAATAAACATATACGACGTATTGTAAATTTGGGGATATGTTCCTCAATTTTAAAAAATCATATAAGATGAAAAATCTAAAAATATTTTTCCCAAAAACCGTGCAAGAAAAGTAATAATATATAAAATCCACAAGTTACATATTTATAAAACAAAAACAATTAATTTTTATATAAAAAAAATTAAAATTAGTGTACAGTGAAAATTTATAGTGTATAAGTACATACAACATATAAAAATGCAAATTGAAATTGAATAAGACTACTAACAACTATTTTTTGCTACTTGATATCCGTAGAGCCTGGCTTCGAGTCCCGGAAAAGGCATGGATGTTTGTAACTGCATAGCGCCTTCGCGGCATGTGGGTACTTTAAATAGCCTTCGAGCCGCAAATCCTCTCATGAGGTTGGTGGAAGGGATAGAGAGGTGGGAGGCTCTGATCCCTACCCCCAGGGTCTTCTCCCTCAAAATTGGGGTAGAAATGGGCTGAATCGTACTGTCCCCTGTATGGTGCTCAAAGCTACGAATAACGACAGGCATCACTTAGCCCTTTGCCATGATAAATTTCGTGGGCCTCGATCTGGCCTTTGCCAATCAGGTTACATTAGTAACAACGACAACACGTACACGTTTATTAAGAACTGCATCAAAAAGGTTATCGTCAATAGATGTGTCAAATATATCTAGCACAACTGTCGATTTTTGATTGAAATGAAGAATTTCGTTCGTTATTAATAGCCTCGTTTTTTTTGTTTGTTACCAAGCGGCTGTTTTTTTTAGTATCTCAAGTTGCTGATATAACTCTTGATATCGCGTTACACAAAACGTAGGATTATGTTGAAATTTTAATGCAGCATGCTGTATGTCTGAATCATGAGAAAGAAAATGTTCCATACTCGCAGTAAATTTCATGCCCTCGCGAATTAAATCAGTTGTTAATATCTGAAATTCACCTTCGACTTCTTTATTATCATAAACTGTCAAAAATTCGAACAAATAGTCGACATCTAAAGGGCACGAATCAATATTTTTTTTAAAAATTCGCGCAAAAACAAAAAATTTGTTGAATTAATGCTCCACAGAGTTTCTCAAACTTTCAATATTTGCGACCCAAGTTTCAACGCTTCCTCCTCTATACTATAACAATACATTGATATTATATATATCAATAATAATGTATATACCATTATTAAAGCTACAATACGAATTTAATTATAAACCATACAAATTAACAAGATAATTATTAAATTTTGTATGTAATTTGTTTATTACAAGCGGACACATTTCACTAGTAATTATTAAACTTGGTATTTTATGAATTAATGATCAAATACATTGTGTAATGCATTTATAAGTATATTATATCAGTGTAAATGAGTGTATTTAATTTTTTTTTATTATGATCGAATGCATATTTTGTTTTGCTTTCTTTCAGTAGATCAATAGTTTTTTAAAATAATCTTTTATTTTCGGCTTTTCGATTTTCTCACGCCCCCCTCGTAGGATTATCATACCCCCATGAGGGTCGCGCCCCACAGTTTTAGTGACTCTGATATACCTTGTTATTTTCAAATCGTGTAAAAAAAGGTTGTGTAAAAAAAGAGTTGGGTGTATTTTAAAAATGAATGGATTTTTTTTATTCTAGTATCAAGTTGAATCTTTGTGTAAAGTACGTATTAAAAGATTATTGATTGAAAAGTTTGTTGTTATTTACACACCTTTTTCTGCGTAATTAAACAGTGTGTCCATTATTTGCAGATAAAATCATCCAAAACTTAATTTAATTGCTTACATTCTGTATTAAAAAAAATGTATATAATTGTTTCAGTTTTAGTAAAACAAGTTTTTTTAATAAATGTGTGTTTTTGAAAAATTTAAAAATTTGTAAAATACAGTAAAACTATCTAATTAATGCTGCTATAATATCACATGTTGTTAAGGCATAGCTAAAAATAACAAACATATAATTTTTTTTTTTGCGTGCATTTTCCTATGGCGTACATATTTTGAAAGCTTGTGCCAAAATTTCAGATTAAAAAAAACAACCAATTAGTTTTTGAAATATTTGATGTTATCTGAGTCTAGAATTTAGTTTTGGTTTGATTTTAAAGCATTTTTTTTTCATTTCTAAAATGAGTTAACTAAAAATAATTTTTTGAGCATAATCCATTTATTCAGTGTGAAATGGATATTAACTGCAATTTTTATTATTAAAACTACTATTTCTGTTTGCTTATGTTTTGAATTTTTTGAGTCCTCCCATAGTTACTTAATTGATTTCAAGGTCAATACTTATTTTTACATGTAGTTAATATAACTTAGAAGCTTTTTACTTTGTTTTCATTACTTTTTTCATGCTGAGAAAATGTCATGGTCTAAACGTTCTCAGGTTGTTATGAGAAACAATATGAAAAGTGATTACTGAAAAGAATGTATCTAAACCTAGATTCTGACTAGAAATACTAGACCTAAAATACAAGCATTCTGAATAAAAGTATTGCAGATAAAGCTGAATATTTCCTTGATGTACCAAACTACATTATAGTTAACATATTGTAGTACTATATTATAGTATTTTAAAGTCATGCAACACAAACCCAAATTTGCTAAATGGTCCCGATTTAAAACTGAAAAGAAAAATTAAATTGTATGTACAAACCTGGCAATTCTTAAATAAAATAAGTATCATTATTATTTTATACATAAATGCAATGTGTTCCAAAACTTTTGTGAAATATTAGGTGAAGATTGAGATGAATAGCATGTCGTCGTAACAAATGCTATCAATATTATGCAAAAATGTATTTTGAATTTAAAAAACTATTTTTAGTTATATTGTGTTAAAGTAGTGTTTCAAGTAGAACAACAGAACAACACATTAAAAAATTAGAGCTTTGCAGTCATTATTAGGTTTTCCTTTACTCAGGCTTTTAATTTTGAAGATATAAGGGTTTTCTAATCCCTAAGGCATTTTTTCTGTTCAAAATAGAGTCTTGAAATTTTTTGTATGTATTCCCAAATATATGTCCTATAAAAGTTAATATGAATTTAAGGTTTGAGATCTCAAGTTATTTTTATAAAAAAACGCTTAAATTTTTATATTTTAAAAAATTTTGGGTTTTTTCCAGGTTTAACTAGAAAAATAATTATTCAAAATCAACAAGAGAAAAGATTTTCAAATCCATATTAATATTTCCCAATAATCTAAAAAACATAAATCCCTTAAAATGACAAAATGTTTTTAAAAATTGAACATTTTATAAATATTTTAAAAACTTCAAAAATTCTTAATTTTTCAACACTGCAAAATAATGGTTGATCAGACAGACTTTTTATTTTCAGAATAAACTTAATAATATATTCTGAAAGTAAAAAATATATTACTTTTACTATTACTGTCTCCAAAAAGAGTTTTAAGAAACGGTACTGTATAGCCTTGAATAAAATATTCAGCAGTACGTTTTCACTTTTGAAGTTTTAAGAGAGAGTACACAGTACGATTCAATTGACAAAAATCGGTCAAAAAATCAAATCTAATTTTTCTAGCCTAAATTATTCTTTATATACTTTTCTATAACCTAAGAAAATTTGAAAACTCTAAACTTAAAAAACGCAGAATTATGATAGCTTTTACATTCATTTTTATTCACATCCCTACGGCAAATCAAAACTTTAAACTTACTTATCTCAGAAAGGAAAAAAATAACTAGTTTGCCTTCATTTAAAATGCTAAGGCATTTTTTCTATTGTGCCTAACGCTTTGAAATTTTTTTACCTATTGTTAATAGTACATATCACAAAAGTTGGTATGCATTTTTGAATCAAAGCAATACTTATGTTTTTAAAAAATAATTGAAGTTAGAATTTGCAAATTTCTTAAGGAATTTTCAATAAGGATTTATAAAAAGAAGTATTGTACAAATACCAATCGTGTTATCACAAAACCCATTCCAACCTTTGTTATATATAGTTGGACGTACCTGTAAATCAAATTGCATGCGTGTAAGTAAATTTTTATAGGGAGGAGTAACATTTTAAAATCACATCACAAACTTGAAGTTTTTGCCTTAAAAAATTAAATACAGTACAGTCCCGATAATCCGAACAATATCGGACCGATCCCCGTTCGGATTACGTGATTGTTCGGATTAGCCGGAGTAACAGCGAAATCACTATTTGAACCGGGAGTACGGGTCTATTGTGTCTATGTATTTTGTGGTAATGTGAGCGTACGCGCCCTCTTTTGCCGCGTGGACTGTACTCCCACTCCACGACGCGTGTGTCCTCCCTCCACCACTCCTAACTTAGTGTGTCAGTGTGACTGCGTGTGTGTGTGTCCGTACTGTTGACCGTCAGTCGTTCCGCGCTCGTTCTATACCCGTCCGCTTTTGTCTCTGTGTTAATAACAGTGTTACAGTGTGATATTCTACAGTGAAAACAGTTTGTTGTGTGTTTTGGACATTTATCTGTGATACAGTGTACGTAAACAGATTGTTATGGCGAGTAAGCGTAAACACTCAACACTTACTCTTAAAGACAAACTAGAGGTTCTAAAGCGTTTAGATAAAGGTGAAGGTGTGACAAAATTGGCTACAGAGTTTAATGTTGGCAAAGCATCTGTTGGAGACATCAATGAATGGATGGAAGAAGACGGGGAAACAGCCGAATTTCTGACTGATGACGACATAGCTGCGGCAGTGACTCAAGAGCCAATGGAGGAGGAGGGGAGTGACGACGAGACGCAATGCGATAAGAAGGACGTGGTGCCACATGCAGACGGCGCAGCTGCCCTTGCCCTGCGCTACTTGGAGCAACAGCCCGACACTACACCAGCTGATGTGTTATTTATGAGGCGCTGGCGAAATTACGCATCATCGAAAAGACTGTCTTCGTTGCGTCAGAAAAAAATACTGTACATATTTTATATTTAATCTTCTGTTGTACAATTTTTCATACTAAACATTAGTGTTCTGTTCTGTAGTTTATTCCATTTTAAAATTTGTACCATAACTTGATGTACAGTGCGTGAATATTAAATAAATAACTGTTTTGAATTAAGGTTTACACTGTTTTATATTGAAATATTCACCGATTTTCGTCCTTAAAATTATAAAAAATTTTCCGTGGAGCCGTTCGGATTAACCGGATGTTCGGATTAGCCGTGTTCGGATTAGCGGGACTGTACTGTATCTAACTTTTTATGAAAATCTGTTTTACATAGTATACACACATAGGAGAAAACCAAAAAAATTTTGAAAATCCTTAAATTAAAAATTTTTGCTTAAATTGTACCATGTCCCCTTAATACTTTTTCTGTTTGAAAATTAATTCATGTTTATTGTTCGTATTAATTAAAAAATCATGCTAGAAAAATCAAAGTTTTGTTCATTCGCGAATAAAGAATTCTAAGCTAAAATTTTTTTTAAAAAAAACCCATTGAGATTACATTTATTAGATTACAAAGCATTCATTTATTCATTTTTTTTTATGTGTTTAAGACTACCTTTGCGAAGCGTAAGATAGCCAGAATTAAACGCGCGGAGCACGTATCCAGATAGAAAGGTGTCTCAATTTTCATGAAAGTTTACGTTATAATTCACACATCTGTTTATATTAATGTAGAGTTTTTAAACTTCAAAACACATTCCATAAATATTCCTTTGTTCATTTTAGCACAAAAAAGGATAGTGTAACCACCCTTTGTTTAGACTCCTCCCATATTAACAGTAGACCTTCACGCCCTCTAGCGGGTAGAACAATATTCAGTAATGGCCAAGCTTCGGAGCATGTGCTGATTCTGATCTAAATGTTTGTCCTCTAATTATGTATATAAATGTTTGCTTTGTTTAATAAACATGTTTTAATTAACGAGTGGACTTAGTTAAGACCCCTTCCTCACGGGCCCCTTTATCTCATTGGGTAAGGGACGTCTTAAGGCATGTTCCAACTGGGCCTGGGCCCAGGGCCTCATCCTCTGTGGGGGCTCGTTCCGTTCTCGACTCTTATCTTAATAAAATCATGATTCGGATAATTTTAATAGTCAAATATTCCCGTACATATTCTTCAAAAATCAGGGAATTTCAAACTGCATGTCAACTGGCAAAAGTGATAAGACTTTATTATTATATAATAATCATTTTGCATGTCTAGGTATAGGCCTAACACCATAAGCAACCCTTTAACTCATTTAGTCAAAATGTGGCCATCGGTTGAGTCGTGCACATTAATATGTTTCAAATTACCGTTTGAAAGAGTATTTGACAATGCATGCTATATACCAGGGGTCGGCAACCTTGTAGCTGTGGAGTGCCAAACCAATCTACCAATAGGATTCAGCGTGCTACACAATAGAACATTTTTGAAACAATTCGATTCCCGTGATAATGCGTGAAGAATCAGAGAATAGAGGCCAATTGTTTAGATCCACAGTCTTATTATCAGGGCCGGTTTTCCACTTAGGCACGCTAGGCAAGTGTCTAGGGCGCAAAAGATTTGGGGGTGCAAAAAATTGGAGGGCGAAAAAAGAGAAAAAAATTAAAATTACAGCGAACGTACCACCGTCTAGTGCAGCGATACTTAACCTGCGGCCCGCCGAGCCTTTTTTCGTGGCCCCGCCTGAGAAATTTACTTAGTTAATAGCATTGTATTAAAAATTTGGTGAGAAATTCTTTGGCAATAAATCAAATATATCAATTTTACTTTTTGCTGTCGTTGTCGTACCGTTACGAATTGATATTCTTTTTCTACTTGGAACGGTTACGGTTAGTGATAACAGACAACAGTAGATTAGCGATCATTTTATGGGTGGAATTAATTTTTAACTTTCTTTCATGTCTTGCAAGAGAAAAATATTCTAAGAAAATGTATCATTTCAAGGCGATTTAGGTTGACTATTTTGTAGTGAAAAACAAACATGGAGAGGGGGATCAGTAATTGCTTGATTTATCACAAAAGTGTTGTATTTAAAAAATATAAATAAACAAGAATCATTCAATGACACAGTTACTCGATCTCCTTCAAGAGGGGATAAATTGGATTTCTTGAATAATCTTTGCAACAGAGCAACAAAGTGTTTTGAGAGTGGTAATATCACAACGGGGTAACAAAGACATACTACAAAGTTTGTTGTATTATTGGTAATCATATGAAACCGTTAATAATAATTAAAAACAGCAAAACATGAGTTGTAATATCCTGATCAATTTTCCACATTCTAAATTTCCAATGTTATCTTGATCTTAAAGCACCCCCCATTTAACCCAATGTTGCGGCCCGCGTGAAATAGCTGATATATGTAAGCGGCCCAGCAGAAAAAAAGTTTGAGTACCCCTGGTCTATAGCGAGTCACGAGAGAAGCATTTCCAACACTGCACCCCGTTGTTCTCACCATTTAATTGTGGTTTTGAATAGTTTGTTTATTTTACTGCAACTGTGTGTGCGCATGCATTCTGAAACCGTCTATATTTGTCAATCATTTCTTAACCACACCCCGTTGCTGTAGTAATGAAGGGTTACCTTTTTACAAACATTATCGCTTTGACGTCATCCGAGTTGCAAATAACGCCATCTGTTGGATAAAGGAAGTTTTTGAAAATATGGACGTTGTCCTTAAAGAAATTAGACTGAAATGAGAGAGATCTACTATGGAAAATGAAAAGCTTAACAGTTCGATGTAGTTATAAGCTCAAAATGCTATTGCCATGGAAATTAAATACAATGATGTTATACATGATATTGCCATGATCGAAGCTCGAAGAAAACCTTTGTTGTACCAGTACAATGATAGTGACTCAACAAAGAATAAAGATGTTTTAAAAAGTAAGATACAGTAAAGCGTAAAGCGACGAAAAAGATAATAAATAAGTTGAAAACAGTTCATACAATAATGTGTACTCTATACTGTAATTGCAAACGATTTCATTAATTTACTGTACTAATTTACAAAAGTGGGTGGTCTGAGATGTCGTAAGGTAAGAAATGAACAAGAGAGGCCAAACAATGCCACTCTCCAACACCACTTAGGGACACGTCGGATCCATAGGGGTTGGGCAATGGAAAAAATCTCCAACTAGCAAAAACAAAGAAAGGGAAAAGAGTGAGAGAGTTAAGGAAAAATCTCCCCTGAACCAAAATTAGCCAGGTAAGAACTAAAGGAGAGAAGGGGTGCTCTGGAAATAGTGTGTGGGGGGGCGTAACAAAATTTGAGGTGCCTAAGGCGCTGGGGAGTCTAAAAACGACCCTGGTTATTATAAATTAATTTTGTATCACTTAAAGATACTTCTTCACATAAAAATAAAAAGCATAAAATATAACTATTTCTTCAATAAAATTTTTTAAAAAATGATAAAATACATATATTATGTATTTTAAATATACTTATCAAAGTAAGAAACAGACAACGTAAAATATATGTATTTCCTTTCGTTACATTTAAATGAAAAGATAAATAAAAATTTTATTGTGAACTCAGTGCTTGTACCGCTCTACTTACACATTTCAAAATCAGGGGTATAATGTGCATTTTTCAATTTCACACGATTCTGAGCATTCAGATGTGAAATAATTTCTTTGCAAACTCGAAATGTTTTTCATATCAGGAAAGATTTTTTTACTCTGTTATGTAGAGGCAAAAGCGGAAAGCAGAGTACATGCAATTTTCTGTCTTTACGCAATTAAATCTCATTGTTCAATATAATTTACACATTCAATATAATTTACAAAATTACTAAAATTTATCTTTAGATTTATGTTTCAGATATTTTCGTAATTTCGTAAGTGTTCATAATTCTGAAAATGTTTGTCGATCAAGGGGTCCACTACAAATTTATCAACTTCCTTCCACTCAAAAATTGACAAATTTGTAGAGTAGTGCAGAGTGCCACTGAGAATTGTTCCGCGTGCCATAGGTTGCCGATCCCTGTTCTAGACTGTGGCCCATTAAAAAAGATAAAAGCTGAAGAAATATCTTATACGAAGTAAATATTATATAAGAAGAAATATCTTATACGATGAAATATCTTATACGATGTAAAAATTAAATATTATGTAAAATTTTGGTTCACACATAGTTTTTTAGTATCACCACAAATGTCTGCATTGCAGAAATCTTTTATAAATTGCATTTTTTTTAAATGTATAAAAGAAAATAGGAAATAAAAAGGAAAAGACTGTGCTTTGAAAGCATTTTTTTTTTTAAAAAATCTGAACTTGATAAAATGAGCGGATTTTTTAAAATGAATTAATTGACTGGTTTAAACATATCAAATTTTATTAATTTTTTTAATTTCATGTGAATTTCATAAAACTTACAAATAATTTGATTTCATATAATTATTCCACTAAGCAAATGGTTGGAAATTTGCATTGTTTTTAATATAGCAAATCAAATAATAAGTGGAGTGCTTTTCAGTATAAGAAATTTACTAAATTAAACCAATACTTAAATTAATCCTGGCTGAATTTATTAGTATTAAATGCTTCAGAAAATGATGTAAGCATAATACAGAATTTGCTTCCCAGATTTATACACAATATATGTAGAGAGGGACCTTACTTCTTATAAATTGTTTATTAAATTAGTATTAATGGTACATAATTCAATCTTGCATTTCTTGGTATAAATACTGTAGTAGAAAGAAAATTTTAGATATACGCGCGAAGATTTTTAGATTTTTAAGTCTTAAAAATGATTATATTTTTTTATGAGGATAGAAATATTAAGAATTTGAATAAATGTATCGGATTTTTTTTCGATAGTAAAATTCAAAAAAATGTAGCTGTTTCTGACTTAAGTAATAATAATAAGGAATTTAAACTTCAGAAACTTTTTTTGGCTGTGTGGAAAACTATACCATTTACTATAACTGCAAGAAATATAGATATACAATCATGTCCATAAATTAAGAATAATTAAGTTCAAGCAAAGAAAGAGACAGAAGCAAAAAAAATTTGACTTATTTGTCAAGTCTATTTATTAAACAAAAGGTAAAGAGCAAAAAAGATGCTATATGTTTGACATAATTATTAAAAATTGCGATTTTTACTCCCTGGAGCAAATTTCAAAAAAGAACCTATTTACAAAAAACAGTATAACATGGTTAGTATGATGGTTAATACGGAGTATGTCTCCCGGACGATGCAATACAGACCTTACAACGCCTAGACATGCTGAGTATCAAATTATCAATCTGATCTTGGGGAATATTACACCACTCATCAAGCAATGCCTTCCGAAATTCCGGTAGACAAGTGGGAGGGGGTTGACGGGCTGCAATTCGTCGGCCAAGCATATCCCACACATGCTCTATTGGATTCAAGTCCGGTGAGTATGCTGGCCAATCCATACGGGTAATGTCCTTCGATTGAAGGCATTCATCTACAATGTTTGCGCGATGAGGACGGGCGTTGTCATTCATAAACAGAAATTCAACACCCATCGCACCTCGAAACAAACGTACATGCTGTTCCAGAATGACATCCCGATAGATGTGGCCTGTCATCGTTACACTCTGAACATGCGGGTCAGTTCTGGAACCGAGAATAATTCCTCTCCAAACGAGCCATCCTGCACCACCGTAACGGTGTCGTTCAAAGGTGTTCTCTTGGTGGTAACGGGTACCTGGTGCTCTCCATATTAAAGTCCGGCGAGAATCAGACTGCAAACTAAACCTGGAGTCGCCGGAGAAAACATCACACAAGATCACTGTTGTGGTGTCCACAATGCATGCTCTCTACTCCAGGTTAATCGCAGTCGGCAGTGAGTTGCGGTAAGTGGAGCACACCTGACAGGCCTACGAGCATATAGATCAATGTGCCTTAAGCATCTGTACACGGTCTGCCTTGAAACTGTCGTACCGGTAGCTGAAGAGAGCTGACGAGACAGGTCTGATGCTGTACTCCGTCTGTTTCTTTTGGCAGTAACTGCCAAATGTATACCGGTCCTCATTCAGCGTTGTAACTCGGGGGCGATTTGTGCTATAACATCTACTCACATTACCATAATCTTGGAATCGTTGCCAAAGCCTGGAGATGACACTCTGGGCGATTCCAAGCTCCTCGGAGACTTCCAGCTGGGTTCGTCCACATTCCAGTCGTCCAATAATTCTACTACGTAAAAAATCATCCAAATGCTTTCTTTGTGCCATAACCATGCGGTTATTGCTCTGAAAGGCTTTTAATGTGCTTGTGAACAATTTTACTTCTTTGCCACCTGTTTCGTCAATATTTGTGTGGACTGTAAAACTGGTTAAAGAATAAAAAATCAGTCTTTTTCGCAACGCTAAGCCTACTTTATTCGTGCACCCGCTTTTGTTGGGGTACAGCTAGACAATGTCTACTTTTACAAATTTTTTACAGATGGCGCTACAGTGCGCTGATGACGTAACATTCCGCCCGGCGTTGAAATATACAATATTTCAAAAAATATATTTTAAAAATGCAATTTGCTATATACAGTTTACAAATGCCTAAATGAATTAAATACAAATAAATTCAACATTCTAAAATAAGAAAAAAAATACAATATTCAAAAATAGAAAAATACAATATTCTAAGAATATAATATACTTCACATTACAATTTAATTTATATTATTATTTTCTATTGGTAAGATACATATTTTTGAGATAGAACGTGTGAGAACCCCCGTGGCAGTTTTTAGTTTAACGATTCTGACCTTACCGTCAGTTCCATAAATAACCTCCAAGATTCTTGCCATTGTCCATTTGCAGGGAGGCAAATCATTTTCCTTTAAAAGCACTAAACACCCTACGGCAACATTATTTTCTCGAACTGCCACTTGTTTCTCTGCTGTAAATGATTAAGATAATCATTTTTCCAGCGTTTCCAAATAGTTTTTACACACTTTGTTGTATACTGCCACCTAGATAGTCTATTATCTGAAATATCTAAAATTGCGGGCTCAGGTATTGTACTGATAGGTCGACCAATTATAAAGTGTCCAGGAGTTAAAACTTCATATTCATTGATATTATCTGACAATGGTACTAATGGACGTGAATTAAGTATACCTTCAATTTGAATTATTACTGTCTCGAATTCTTCGAAAGTTATTTTACTATTAACTAAAGTTCTATAGAGATGGTGTTTGAATGATTTTACCCCTGCCTCCCACAAACCCCGAAATTAGGAGAACGAGGTGGGATAAATTTCCACTGGATAGCTTCTGATGCAAAATAATTTGCTAATGTCTCGTTTTTGTTACCAATTAATTTTATGAAACGATTTAATTCTGCAGCTGCGCCTTTAAAATTAGTTGCGTTATCGGACATTAATGTAGAAATGCGGCCTCTACGGGCACATAGCCTCTTCAAAGCTGCAATAAATGCCTCAGTTGTTAAATCAGTCACTGCCTCTAAATGAATAGCCTTTGTAGCCAAGCATACAAAAATCGCAACATAAACCTTTGAAAATATCCCCTTCTCTGATTTTTAAATTTTATTTGAAAAGGTCCGCAAAAATCCACCCCAGAGTTTAAAAATGGTGCACTTGGAGTTACTCTCTCTGATGGTAAATTTCCCATTAATTGATCTACCCCAGTAGGCTTCTGTCTAAAGCATGCAATGTAATCATGAACTGTTTTTCGTGCAATACCCTTGCCATTAATGGGCCAAAACTGCATTCTAATTTGATGTACTAAACCCTGAGCACCAATATGAAAAACTTCTTATGCATATGCTCAAAAAGTAATTTAGTAAATTTATGTTTACTAGGTATAATTATTTGATGTTTTGCTTCAAATGGTAAATCAGCATTACAAAGCCTTCCACCAACTCTGAGTAAAGAATTCTCATCTAAGAAAGGATCTAAAGCCTTTAACTTACTTGTTTTTGAAACACCTTTACCTTTTTTCAAGGCATCGAATTCTGCCAGATTCGTTGAAACATTTTATGTAGACAACAGCAGCATAGGCACGTTCTGATGCATCAGAAAAGCTATGTATTTCAATCCGTATTGTTGCAGGAAGTAGAATGCACCTTGGGATTTTGAAGTTATTTACTTTCGCTAATTTTTGGTAGAAGTTCATCCACTCTTCCATTGCATCTGGTGGTAGCTGTTCACTCCAATCTAATTTTATTTTCCAAAGTTCTTGGATGAATATCTTAGCCTTCGTAACAATGGGTCCTATCAGGCCCAAAGGGTCATATAGCCTTGCAATTTCTGAAAGCACGTCTCTTTTTGAGAAGTTGACTTTGTCACTAATCTTTACTTTGTATGTGAGACAATCCACCTTTGGATCCCATAGCATACCTAATGTTTTCACTGGAGCATCCTGAAATTCCTTATCAAACACATAGGAAGATGCAGATAAATCTTTCAACAGTTCTGGGCTATTTGACACCCATTTTGTGTAGCTCAAAACCCCTCTGTAATAGTTGAGATAATCTGGTTTGGAGTTTTTTTGCACCCTCTAATGTAGACTCTCCAGAAAGAATATCATCCATATAACTATCATGACAAATCACATCTGCTGCGTCAGGAAATTCCGCTTTTTCTTCATCTGCTAAGGCCCTTAAGGTCCTGGTAGCTAAAAATGGTGCAGAAACTGTCCCATAAGTTACGGTAGCTAGCTTGTAAGTCTTGACTGGAGCATCTGCACTAGTCTTCCACATAATTCGTTGTAAATCCCTTTGATTAGGATCAACAAGTAGTATCTGCCTGTACATTTTTTAATATCTGCACTAAACGCGTACTCGTGTTTTCTAAATCTACTGACTATGGAAAAGAGATCTTGTTGTATAATTCCTCCGTTTAGTAAAATGGAGTTTAGAGAAAACCACTTGTTGTTTTTTGCACTTGCATCGAAGACAACTCTCAATGGAGTGGATGTCTTCTCTGGTTTGTATACAGAATGATGAGGAATGTAATAGTTAATCTTATCTAATGTTTCATTTTTAATCTCCTCCATATGGCCTAAAAGTTCATATTCATTCATAAATTCTTTATACAAAGTTCCCATTGTATTGTTTTTGTTTAATTTTTCCCAAATACCATTTAGTCGTTTGATCGCATTCTCTTTGGAATATCCTAATAATGTTTCTGCATTTTCCTTTATGGGTAACCGAACTATAAATCTTCCCGTTTTATCTCTTTTATAGGTACTAACAAAATGTTCCTCACAATAAATTTCCTCTTCACTTTTTGTTATTTCCTTAGAATCATCTGGAAGTGATTCCAGTTCAAAGAATTTCTTTACTGTTATATCTAAGCTTGGTTCACTTATTAAACAACAATTGGCTTGTTGTTGTGACTGAGGAAGGGTACCAGTGACTAAGTAGCCAAATTTTGTATTTTGTAAAATTACATTTCCCTCCTGCAAATAATATTGTTCTGGATTTAAAATTTCAAAAAATAGTTCACTTCCTATCAATATATCTATTTGACCTGGCATATGGAAATTAGAATCAGCCAGCTCAATTGAAGCTGGAATATTTAAATCCGATATATTTAATTTCGATACAGGAATCGCATCGATAATTTTAGGTAAAAGTGAAAATTGTACATTGCGTGCAAAAGTATAATCCCGATTTGAAACTTCAATATTAGCTGAATATTTCGATGATTGCGTAATTCCGTTAATGCCTTAGCCTGTTATAGATTGGTTTGCAGACTTAAATTTAAATCCCAACTTTCTTGCTATGTCTTCTCTCATAACGCATATCGTAGACGCATTATCTAATAATCCTCTTAACTTAATTCTATATCCATCAGCACTTTTAACGAAAATCATGAATGTATTCAATAAAACACATTTATTTCCATAAGTCAAAACCGCCACTTCTGGCTGACCTTCAAACCGAGTAGTATTCGAAATGGTCTCTATCCCCCTTTCTCCTACAGTTTGATTTTTAACTGCAGAGCAAAGTTCAGCAGAATCGTGAAGCAATGAATTATGTAATCCCTTGCAACCACTAACTGTGCATTTATATTTAGACATGCAGGCACCATAATGAAATCTGAGGCAATTTATACAAAGTTTGTTATTGGTAACAAATTTCTTTCTGCACTCCACAGACATATTTTGAAATGCAATACATTTATAAAGAGGATGAGAATTTCGACATAGAATACAAGGTTTAACAGTTATTTTTTACTATTAACTACCAGCGATTTGGGTTTAGTTGACATTGCAGTATTTTTTATGGATCATTTTAGTACTAGGAATGCGAGTAATGTTTTCTAACACGGCACTTCTCTTTTCTAAAAAATTTCATAATAGAATCAAATGTTGGAACTTCTGCTGTTTTCAACGAAAGTTCGAATTGTTTTCTAGATTCTTTGTCAATTTTTTTTGAAGAATTATAGTTATTAAAATTATATCTGATAGATCATTCTGCTCATATTTCAAAACTTTAAGTGCTCTAATGTTTCTATTGATACAATCCATTAAAGCGCGCAGTTCTTTGGCTGATTCGCTATAAATTTTTTCATAATTAATTATCTCAAGGACATGTGAATCTATCAACTGCCGTTTGTTTTCGTAACGATCTTCTAATGCTTTAAAGAGAGAATCGAAACTATCGCTAGGCGACTTTAAGAGCTTTGCTTCTCCTTTTAGAGATGCTCGAAGATAGTATAGTTTTTGTGAATCATTCAATTGCTCATTATTACTTATTAAATTAATAAATTGATTTTTAAAATTAGAAAATTCTGCTATTACACCAGAAAATTCTGGCAATGGAATTTGAGGTAAGCGGATACTATTTTTACCATTGTCATTTAAATTAATGTTTACATTTTCAGAATTTTTCAAAGAATACATTAAAAGTTTGAGACCTACCTCTGTTGTCTCGATCCGTTGATTTATATCTTCTATGTCCAGCTGAATGATTTCAAGCTTTCGAAAATTTCTATTTCACAATAATCCTCAGCTATTTTATCTAGATTTATCTGTAATTGCTCAATTTTTTTGAGTTTAATTTCGATTTCAGTGACACTAGTATCCTTTGACACTGTCTTCTCCGAGGTAAAAGCCTCTAACCTAGTTAAAGTTCCTTTGATTGAATCTTTTAAACGATTCAATTTTTCTTCAGTAGTTACGTTGGAGTTATTTTTATTTTTCGATTTTTTATCCATTTTCTGTGGCTTCGTAGGACCAATGTTTCGTCAATATTTGTGTGGACTGTAAAACTGGTTAAAGAATAAAAAATCAGTCTTTTTCGCAACGCTAAGCCTACTTTATTCGTGCACCCGCTTTTGTTGGGGTACAGCTAGACAATGTCTACTTTTACAAATTTTTTACAGATGGCGCTACAGTGCGCTGATGACGTAACACCACCATTCCTTATATACACATCTCTTACACTCTTGTCATTGTGACGTACTATCCGCACTATCTGGTGGTTTCCTGTAATTTTTCCTGTCTTCTTCAAGATGTGTGTGATAATTCTACAGGTGAAATTTTTATTTTAGAGTTCAATTTTTGTGTGATTCTGAATTATCCTTAATTTATGGACATGAGTGTACATACAAAATTTTAAAATGACAAAAAAAAATCAGCTGATTGGGTTTTTTTACCAATTTAAGACAAATATATAATTGTTTCATACACAGTTAAGTTTTCAAACTTTTACCAGTTTCTCATTTTTGGACCCTATCCACAAAACTCAACGTTACTTCAGTTTCTTGATATTGTATATAGCAAAATCGAATGTCATATGTCATCCTATATTGTGTTATTGCTTATTCTTGTTTTACGTTCTAAAATTAACCAAATGCTGTTAATCAAGATTTTATTGGCTACGATCTATAGACAAATCTACCTCTTTTCAAGAGGAAATTTTACCTCCTGCCAATATGGTTTTGAATTAACTTGTGTGTGTGTGTGGTTTTTAAGCTTTCACTTAACCCAGAACTGCATTTAGAGTTAATTAACTATAAAAAATGTCAACTTAAGTGAAAAAAGTTTAATAAAACTATCATAGAAAAAGGAAAACACTTTATTAAGAAAAAACATTAAACTAATTTAAATACATAATGGTATGAAAGAATATTTGAATTCAAGTATTAAAACAATTTGTACTATATAGTTATGAGTTCTGTGTCAGTCACGGTTGGGCCCGACGAGTCACCAAGAGAGATGGACAGATCATCCCTTTTAGAAGTTACCCTTTATGGCGGTAGCAATAAAAGATAGAAGTTGGAAGAAAATTCCAATTACATGGGAAAGTTGTATAATAGACTGGAACCAGTTACTATGAATGGATCGCCCCCCAGTACGAAGACATGGTAGCTGTAAAAATAAGGGGAAATGATTTGAATGGGGATACAAACAAAACATGTCAATCATCTGCAAAACAAATCATCTGCAATACTGAGGAATTTCTTACCTTCTTAAAAATAATTACCCGAAAAGAAAGTCGAGAGAATATTGAGCAAATTTGAAGCCTGATAGTAAATCAAAAATATGAAAGAATTTGGAATCAAGAAAATAATAAAAGTTAAGAAAAAGCACTGGTGCTTAATTTTTCTTTCGTGTGAAAACTGTTGACTTCCTTTTAACCCTTTTTCTACCGCATTATATTATTTAATGCAGTTTTTTTCATGCAATATTTTTTTTGAATCACTACATTGAAAATTAAGGGTTATACATAAACAAAATACTCAACTATGGGGAATTTAATCCGTTAGAGCTAATTAATTAATTAAAAATATTCAACAATAAAATTAATTATAAACGCTATTCACTTAAAATAAATAGTCAAATCGTTTTCTAAGATCTTCATTAACACACACAAAAAATAAGACACCTTTTGACATAAACTATTTTTGGAACAAAAATGACTACCTTCGCAATCCGCTGAAAACGCAATTTCTGCTATAAAACAATTCGCATTCCACGCTAAAATATTCATCATAGAACCCGTACTGCCATATATCTTGGCAGAGTGGATTACAAAGAATATTCCTGCTAAGTATCGTCTGAATATTCGTAAATTTGTTATTCTATATAATTTTAAAGTGAGTGGTACTTATAAAGACCGTTCGGTAAATAAAGGGTTCACCCCATTTAGATGACTCAAAAATTGCTATACATATACTATAAATCAGTGCTTCTCAAAGTTTCAATATTCACGACCCAACATTTAATCTTAATTTTCATCGCGCCCCCTCATACAATAACAATGAATTTAGATTAATAATACTATATTTTGATGCTAAAACTACGATGTAACTTTAACCTCTTAAGTACCACCGGCGTATATAAACGTCTCGCTTGGCCAAAACGTTAATTTCCCCTGACGTATATATACCTCTTTCAGAAGTACAATCTTTTCTGCGTACTGCTATCCATAAAATTATTCCGAAGGCTTTGGAATGTTATGAAAGGACGTTGATAATGTTTGCGAAGGATTTACTTATTTCAGATTATTTTTGCTTCTTTATTCCTCCCCTCCAATACATCACACGCACGCATCTAAGTGGAAAACGGTTGGCATTTGGAAGCGAATCACGTGACTTTAAATCGGCATTTAAGGGATTTTCTATAAGCAGTACAAATTATGAAGATAAGTGTTAATTTTTGTCTATAAGTTTTTATAAGACAATCCCATGGGGGCAATAGTAATTATTAAACTGGTTCTTAACATAGTATTGTAAAATTAATTATAAAATACATTGTGTAGCATTGATATATTTATAAGTGTATTATATTAGTGTAAATGTGTATTTTATTTTTATTATGTCAGAATGTATTTTGCTTGTTTACTTTCAATAAATGAATTTTTTTTAAAAAAATCTTTTGATTTCGACTTTTCAATTAGGTCGTGCCCCCCTAGTAGAATTGTCAGGCCCCCCAAGGGGGTGTGCCCCACACTTTGAGAAACGCTGCTATAAATGCATTTTAGAAAAATAATTCATTTGTGTGTGTTTGATGTCTATAAAAAATAACCATTGAATGGGTTTTAGAGCAATTTAATTAAAATTTTATTTACTATTTGGATTGAAATAAAACTATTTTGTCCGAAAAAATTTCCTGTTTTCTTATAGCATGCGAATTTCTGATAGAGAATTTTCCTCATTGTGAAGAACAACTATTTCTGCATAAAAAAATTCATTAATAAAGTATATTTGACAGTATTAATTAATATGATAATTGCCTGAAATTATTGGAAGACGAATTTTAATGCAGCTTTCGCAACAAGCAATACACTTAAAAAAATTGAATTAATCTCAAGTTATACATAGTTCATTAACTAAAAATGAAATAAACAAATTTTTAAATATATTTAAAAATTAAAACAGTATTAATTTTAAAAATAGAATTATGTGTGTGGAGGGGGGTTAAAGAAGGAGAGTTTTTGAAGGAAAAAAAAGAAAAAATTAAGAAATATTCCTAAAATTTCGATTAGAAGGATACTTGCATTTTTAAGAATAGCATTAAACTGTGTTTGTATTTGTATAAATAAATTTTAAAAACCCCGAATGCAAAGGATTATGCCATTTTAACTTAACTCTTATATCTTTGTTGTGAGTGTGGTGTGGTGTGGCATTTAGGAAAATGATATACCATCTTCGTCATATTATTCAAGAAAACAATAAGTTATATGATTGCAATAAAAAATTGTATGATCAAAGGAATCCTCGTAAAATTCGATATACACTCATGTCCATAAATTAAGGATAATTCAGAATCACACAGAAAATGAACTCTAAAATAAAAATTTCACCCGTAGAATTATCACACACATTTTGAAGAAGAATATGCAAATTACAGGAAACCACCAGATGGCGTGGATAGTACGTCACAATGACGAGAGTGTAAGAGAGAGGTATATAAGGAATGGTGGCAAATAAGTAAAATTGTTCACAAGCGCTTTAAAAGCCTTTCAGTGCAATAACCGCATAGTTATGGCACAAAGGAAGCATTTGGATGATTTTTTTACGTGGTAGAATTATTGGACGACTGGAATGTGGACGAACCCAGCTGGAAGTCTCCGAGGAGCTTGGAATCGCCCAGAGTGTCATCTCCAGGCTTTGGCAACGATTCCAAGATTATGGTAATGTGAGTAGATGGTATAGCACAAATCGCCCCCGAGTTACAACGCTGAATGAGGACCGGTATATATATATATATATATATATATATATATTATATATATATATATATATATATATATATATATATATATATATATATATATATATTTGGCAGTTACTGCCAAAAGAAACAGACGGAGCACAGCATCAGACCTGTCTCGTCAGCTCTCTTCAGCTACCGGTACGACAGTTCAAGGCAGACCGTGTACGGACGCTTAGGGCACATTGATCTATATGCTCGTAGGCCTGTCAGATGTGCTCCACTTACCGCAACTCACTGCCGCCTGCGATTAACCTGGAGTACAGAGCATGCATTGTGGACACCCCAACATTGGTCTTGTGTGATGTTTTCCGGTGAGTCCAGGTTTAGTTTGCAGTCTGATTCTCGCCGGACTTTAATATGGAGAGCGACAGGTACCCGTTACCATCAAGAGAACACCCTTGAACGACACCGTTACGGTGATGCAGGATGGCTCATTTGGGGAGGAATTATTCTCGGTTCCAGAACTGACCTGCATGTTCAGTGTGTAACGATGAC
Source organism: Trichonephila clavipes (assembly GCA_019973935.1). Lineage (NCBI taxonomy): Eukaryota > Metazoa > Arthropoda > Arachnida > Araneae > Nephilidae > Trichonephila > Trichonephila clavipes. Next base: position 1,083,486 of record BMAU01019618.1, read on the forward strand.
CGGCCATATCTATCGGGATGTCATACTGGAACAACATGTACGTTTGTTTTGGGACGCCATAGGTGCTGAATTTCTGTTTATGAATGACAACGCCCGTCCTCACCGCGCAAACATTGTAGATGAATGCCTCCGAAAGGAGGACATCACCCGTATGGATTGGCCAGCATACTCATCGGACTTGAATCCAATAGAGCATGTGTGGGATATGCTTGGCCGACGAATTGCAGCCCGTCAACCCCCTCCCACTTGTCTACCGGAATTTCGGAGGGCATTGCTTGATGAATGGTGTAATATTCCCCAAGATCAGATTGATAATTTGATACTCAGCATGCCTAGGCGTTGTAAGGTCTGTATTGCATCGTCCGGGAGACATACTCCGTATTAACCATCATACTAACCATGTTATACTGTTTTTTGTAAATAGGTTTTTTTTTTAAAATTATCTCCAGGGAGTAAAAATCGCTATTTTTATTAATTATATCAAACATAGCATCTTTTTTGCTCTTTACCTTTTGTTTAATAAGTAGTCTTTACAAATAAGTCAAATTTTTTGCTTCTGCCTCTTTCTTTGCCTGAACTTCATTACCCTTAATTTATGGACATGAGTGTATATTGAAAATAAATATATATGTACATATATATTTAGGAAGAATCGAAAGTTAATGATAAAAATATTCTTTCTTGAAAAAAATATGTCTTCATAATAGACAAAAGAATGAATTTTAATGTTACACTGTTCAGCTACACGAGGGCTTTTGGCAACGGACCTTGCAATTTTGAATCATAGGCAAGGTATGAGGACGACGCCTGAGCTGGCACCCCCCTCTCCTAACTACCACACCAACGGGAGGACGTTTGAGCTCTCGATAGATTTAACGTGCATCGCTTCTCTACACGGCGGGTCTTTAGTGGTACTGGGCTCGAACTCATGACATGCCTGCCATGATCCTTCACCTTGACCACTGGGCTACCGCAGCCCCTTTGTAATGGTCAGAAGCTGCTTATAAAAATTGTTAGAGTAAATATTCTATTCAAGGGAATTATTGAAGAAATATCAGCCAAGAAGTTAAATTTTGAAGTGAAAACTTCTTTAGTCGCGTTGAGCGTTTTGGTAGAGGGTAAAATCCTCGGTTCGCGTCACCGACATGCTAATGATAATAGTATATCTATAGCTATGGAGAGCCAGACTAGCGCACGCGCAGTAGCCTGTGTACATGTATACACTAATACATCGACTATTTCTGACTGTATTATGTGCGCGTTGGACACTTTTTGGATAAGTATAATTTTGTGAGTCACGTCATCAATACGTTATAGTAGCAGTACATCTGTAATTGTAAATGTGACGCGTTGTACATTAAGTATTAGAGTGTAGTTATATACATAAGTAAAGTTAAATTGACCACGTGGGAAGTTCAACTTGTGTGTACTGGATTTTGTTTATTTAAGTGAATTTTTAATTTGACTATTATTGTAATTATTTAATTGAAGGATTACTGTTTATTTATTGAATTTAAATTCATTGACTTCAGTATAAAAGTGAGTATGAAACATATTAATATTTTTATACAGATAAATGAATAATGAAAACAACGAATATATTTTTAAACATTTTTAATATTTGTACGAATATTTGTATTTAAAATTTAGCATTATTCATTTTAATTATGTTTTTAATATTTAACCTCTTCATCATGAAATGAGTATTATTACGGTATAAGATTTATCTTACTAGCGTGGTAAAATAGATTTCTAGTTATTTGATAAAATTTTTCGTGGATTTTAAAATTGGAAAATTAAAAAAATGTTATAATAATTTTAGATTTTATGAAATATGTTCATTTATTGTAAAATTCAATTTTACGAAGTTATTGTTTGTTTGTGTAATTTGTTAGATATAAAATACGTGCTTTGTTATTTTTTTGCCAAATAATTATTTATGAACTTATATAATTTAATTTCACTATTAGAAAAATATTGTAACATAATTAAAATCTCTAAATTTCTATTTTTTATACTTGTTTAGATCCTTAATCCCACGAGAAAAACTTGAAGATGTCTTCAGACGGGGGCAAAAGAAAAAGACAAGAAGGTGATGAAGAATCAGAAGGAACGAATTTTTCTAATGATGACATAAATAAAAAAAAAAATTGATGAAATACAATTAAAAAGAAAGTTCAAAATAAAACTAGATGTCAGCGATACCGAGATGAAAAAAAAAAATCTAATGCAATAGTTGATTTAAAAATTTCTAAGCATCAAACAATATCGTTAGAAGAGGAGGAAAAAAAATTAAACGTCGTAAATTACAAGACAAACAAAAAAGTCAGCGGTATAGAGATAAGAAAAAAGAATCTGCCTTGATCAATTTACAAATGAACCGATCTTCAAAAACAGTTATAAAGCGTGTTTCTAACGACCTAAATTTTCATAACTCACAAATTGCAGGCCCCTCAACAAGAAATGTGCCATATGTTCCACCAATTGATATTGCTGACTTGTCAACACAAAATGAACCAGACATTCTAGAGTTACATTCAGATTCTGATGACAATATTGACGATATTTCTGTACAAGTTTCACAAAATAACACTCAAAACATGGATTCTCAACACAGTCTACCTGCACCAACGTACTCTTCTAGGCATCAACATTCTAAAGCCCATTTAAAATTTCAAAAGATTTTTTTTGAAAATGATTTTGGTCATTCGTGTGACATTTGTGACCGACTGTGGTTTGCAAAAGATATAAAAAATTTTGTTAATAACGATACTACTCTAATATTCAATTTTTAAGAACAATGCTCAAAAACGTTAATGTAACTGAGGTGAAAGTATGCTCAACTTGCTTAAAAGCAATTAATAAAAATAGCGTTCCTTTACTTTCAGTGTATAATGGATTCAAATATCCCCCATTTCCACAACATCTCAAAAATTTTCCATTAGATTTGTTACGGAACGCCTTATATCTCCAAGAATTCCCTTCATGCAAATTCGAAGGCTTCGACATGTTCTTGGTCAATTTGGAATCTATGGACAAGTGATAAATGTTCCAATAGAAGTAAATACAATGGTGAATTCATTGCCAAGAAATATAGATGACGACCATAGCATTACGGTTCATATTAAGAGAAAGAAAATACACAAATCCAACTATCTTTGTGGTATAGTCAACAAAAGAAAAATAAAAGCGTGGTTGCAACATTTAAAAGATTCACCTCTTTATACTTCTTATGGTATTACGGTTGATGATAGCTTCTTCAACGGCCAAGATGATGTACAAGATGAAATTATCTACGATGAAGATGGTGACAATGATATTTCAGAACAAATACCAATTGACGAAAGCTTAGTGGCACAGCAACAAACATTAATGTGGAATGACGAAATGTACCTAACAATTGCTCCTGGAGAAGGTAATGTTCCTGTTAGTTTATTATTCGACGAACATGCAGAAGAATTATCTTTTCCACAAATATATTTGGGTCAATTTAGAACTTTTCGTTATGGCGTTAATGTCACCTCTTTTATGATGGCAACAAGTGAACGATCTGACAGACGAGGTGTTACCCTCAGCATTTGTTATACATGGCTATGAAAATTATGAGAATAAGAATAAGAGATTCGCTTTCTATTGCGTTTAAACATGTTGGAAAAGGTACCACTATCACTAAAGAGCAAATAAAATCAGAAGATTACGTACAAGGTTGTATCGAAAGTAATTTAGCTTTTTACGCACTATTCCGAACTCAGCATTTTATTGGTTAGAAAGAAAAAAAGGACCTGTTCGCGATGATTAGACAATATGGTAAACCAACAGTGTTTTTACAATAAGTGCTAATGAAATAGGATGGTCTAAATTGCTACAATTATTGCATAATTTAAAATATAATTCTGAAATAACACTTGAAGATGCCGCAGATTTACATTACATAGAAAAAAAGTACACTTATTAATGAAGACGCAGTTACTTGCGCTATATATTTTAACAAGTTGGTCAACGTTCTCATGAAAATACTGCAATCAAAAAAATATAACCCTTTTAAGAAATATAGAATTGTACATTATTTTAAGAGAATCGAATTTCAACATCGCGGCAGTCCACACGCTCATATTTTAGCTTGGTTAGATAATGCTCCTGAAGCCGCACTTGAAAAAGATTACAATAAAGCTATCGATCTCATAGATTCTCTTATATCAGTATCTGCAGCAGAGGCATCAGGTAACATAAAATTACAAACACACAAACATACTTTTACATGCTACAAAGGAATTGCATCAAAAAGAATGCAAAAATGTAGATTTGATGCTCCATTCATGCCAATTAAGACAACAATGATTTTGACACCGATGAAAGACACTGAAGATGGTTTCGAAGAGTGTAAAACAAAATATAAGGCTCTTAGAAAAAAATTAGAAAATTATGAATATGATAATTTCCAAACATTTTATGAAGATAATAATATAAATTCAGATGAAGAATATGTTAATGTCATTCGTGCTGGAATCAATAGACCAAAAGTTTTTCCGAAGCGACAACCTCATGAAAAATGGCACAATCCTTTTAATCCATTTATAATGAACATTGTTCAATCCAATACAGACTTTCAATTTATAACAGAAGAGTATTCGTGTGCAGCTTACGTTGTAGAATACATCAATAAAACTAATAGAGGTGTTAGTAATTTACAAAGAAAAATAATCGAAGTTATGGATGAACACCCAGAATTTGACATATTTGAAATCACTAGAAATATTAGTATCAATCTTTTAAATCACACTGAGATAACAAGTCAAGAAGCTGCCTGGTATTTATTGAGAGAGCCTATGTCTAAAAGTTCAACCATTATTGTTTATATACCAACTGTATGGCCCATTGAGAGACAAAAGAATAAAAAAGACCATGAAGGCATTGAGTGAATTGGACGATGATTGCACAGATATTTGGAAAGAAAATTGGTTCGATAAATACGAAAAAGACCTCAAGAATTAGAAAATGTTTTCTCTCGCTCAATTTGTTTCTAAGTATTACAAAAAATAACAAAGAAGAGTATGTCATACGAAATGAACAAAAGTGATACGTTATCGCAATTACGATATGGCTACTGATCTTAATGAATATAAAAGAGAAATGGTAACGTTACACATTCCATTTCGTCATGAAGAGTCGGAAATTCTTTCACAAATGAAATTCATCAAAATATATGATGAAAATGTAGATTTGATATTACAGAAGAGAAAAGAGTTTGAATCGAATATAGACATCGAAAAAACACTACAAATTTGTCGAGAATTATGCCGCGAAGAAGATGCAGATGATGGTGAAGACATAAGAGATGTTGCTGGTAGGCTTCCTGATCAAAACCCATTTCAAGAATTGTATAATAACCCAACTGCAGAAATAAATGGCGATTTATTATATGCAATGTTGAATAAACTTGGAGCTATAGCTAAAAAAAAAAGAAAATATAATGTCTTATGATGATTTTTATGATCTTATGCGTCGAGCTAATGAAGAACAGCGAGAAATTCTGTTTCATACGATGCACCATTTGATATCTACAGATGAGCCAATGCGAGAACCACTACTCATATATTTAACTGACCAGCTGGTAGTGGCAAGACTTTTGTGATAAAAGGAATAATGGAGATATACAATAGATTCTCAGACACTGATGGCATTTTTAATGCCTATATAGCGTGTGCCTCAACTGGAAAAGCTGCTACAGCTATAGGTGGTTCAACGGTTCATAGTGCATTGAGCATATCATTGTCCAGGCTAATGCCACTTAATATAGAAAAAGCTAATCAATATAGAACTTTATTCAAATTTGTTAAAGTTCTCATTTTTGATGAAATAAGCATTGTTTCTACTGAATTATTAGAACAGATTAATGCTCGTCTGAAACAAATTACTGGCTTGTTTACAAAAGATTTTGGAAGATTAGATGTTATACTTATTGGAGATTTGCGACAATTACTCCAGTAAAGGCCACGCCAATCTTCAAGCAAATCAAAAGAAAAATAACTGGTGAAACACCTTGGCGAAAATTTAAACAATTTGAATTAAAACAAGTAATGAGACAAGAAAATCGTCAGTTTTCTGAAATTTTAACAAAAATTGGAGATGGAAATATTCTAACGGAAGAACTGAAAGTCATGGAATCAAGATTTATCACCAAAGAAGAAGCTCAATCAGTATGCCCTGAAGGAATACGACTTTTATTTACAAACGCTGCGGTTAACGCGTACAACTATTCGGTTTTAAACTCTGTAGATGATAAAATAATATCTGTGGCATCGGATGTTATTACTGGTTGTCATAATCCTGAGCAAGAAAATTTCGTTAGGCAGAAGTTGCATAAAATGAAAACTGATGAAACTGGTGGATTATCCTACGAATTAATTTTAGTTCTCAATAGACCATATATGATAACTAATAACATAGACGTTGCAGACGGATTATCAAATGGCACTGTAGGAAAATTGTATCATGTAGAGAGAGATGAGAATGGTGATATTATAAGAATTTGGTTAAAATTTCCAAAATCATGTGGACGAAAACAAGCTACAAAATTAAGAAATCTCAGTGCACGCCTCAATCTTGATGATGATGCTGTGCCCATCACTTCTCAAACATCATCAGTAGCACTCAATAATAATAAAACCATAATAGCGAAACGAAAACATTTTCCACTTGTTTCTGCTTTGGCAATGACGATTCACAAATCACAGGGAGGTACTTATGATGCTATTGTTTACGAATATGATCGCAAACATCCTAGAGAATTGGTATACGTAGCTTTATCCAGAGTGACGAAGATTGAAGGTTTATTTATGGTTACTAAAGAAAATACTGAAGACAGCTGGAAATTTTGGATTGGTAGATCAGGAATACCTTTAAATGCTTCAGAATCAGATAAACATCTTAAGAGATCAACAAGTCATCGAGAAGATCTAACATTAGAATTAAAAAGATTGAAAAACAATACACTACAAACAGTCACCCAAACTTTTCTTGAATTCATTTCTAACAAGAAAGGATTATCTATATTTTCATTCAATTGCCAAAGTTTACATGCACATGTCACTGATCTAAAAAACGATGCTATTGTAAAAAATCAAATGTTTTACTTTTGTCAGAAACTCGTATGAAAAATGAAGAACCAATTCATATTCCAGATTTCAATTTTGTTGCAAGTTATAAAAGGCCTGAAGTTCCAGCAGCAGGAGTAGCTATTTATCAACATACACAAGATACATCACACATTGTCACTTCATACATGGACATCCACACTAAATTCACTAGAGGGATTGGTGTTAATGTTTCAGACATAGGCGAAATATGCGTTGCTCGTTGCAATTCTGAAAATGGACAATACATTTTAATGGTTGCTGTTTATATATCTCCTGAAAAATCTATGCAACAGATAGAACAATTTTTATTCGAAAATTTAATGATTTACACAAAAGAAGGTTCTGAATTACTCGAAAAAGATTTGGCGAAAAATTTGACGACATACCTATGATATTAAGCGGAGACTTTAATATTAACTTCGCAGATGACAAAAATTTATCATTAATTGAATTTTTGAATGAAACATTAGGTTTGACTATGTCTAATGATCGAAAAGTCAGTACAACAAAGTATAAAACGACTATCGATGCTGTTTTTATACGATATTTAGATAAATTTCAATCAAACATTTTTATTTCTTATTTCAGTTACCATAAACCTATTGTATCTTTTTTAGAATACAATGAAATGATTGAACGAACAGATAATCTAAGTATTGTCGAAATTAATGATGACAATGATGTAAATAATGAAAATAATGTTCAAACTTGAATTCATTGAAATTCGTGTAAATATAAATACTATGTATAATTAAGATAATTGTATATTAATTATTTTTTCAACCACTTTGTATTTATATTTTGTTCATGATTTGTTTAACCCATCATATGTAACTAATAAATAAAACATAAAAAATTTCATATAATTTTTGCATATAGTTTTAATTACTCTCAACTTAATAGTTCCGTTTTCACTTCTATCGGCAGTCCCACGACTGCTACTGTTTTTTTTTTTTATTAATCTTTCACCTAAAAAGCCTCAAAATTAAAAAAAAAAAAAAGAAAAAAAGAAAAGAAATGAAAAAGTTTATAAATTATTTTTTATTAAAATAAATCTTTCAGTCAAAATAAGTTTTTCATTTTTCAAAATTTTATTTACATATCTGTATAAATCAAATATTAATTTTTACCTTTACGTTATCATATATAATATACGTTAGAGTTACGTTATCACAGAGTAGACAAAAAATAGTTTTATAGTAAATATATTAAAAATAATAATGTATAAAAAATATATAGCATATATATATATGAAAAATTTTATAGTAAAAGTATTAAAATAAACAATACATGAAAATACATAACATTGTAGAAAATAGTTTTATAGAAAAAAATAATACGTAAATACAAATATATATATATATATATATATATATATATATATATATATATATATATATATATATATATATATATAAATAGATTTTTAGTAAAGTAAACATAGTATGGAATAAAATTAAAGAAAATAAGGGAATTTTTTTTGTAATAAAAATTAGGTTTATTTATTTAATACTACTTTGATAAATTTCTAAAAATTTTATTTTATGTTTAAAAAACAAGATTTTCTAATTAAAAAAAATATTAATTTTTTCTAAAAGAAATTTGAAATTTTACTTCAAAAAAATAATTCTATATGTAAAGGATAATATATTCTAAGATACAAACAAATTTCTAATATTTCAATCTTTTCAACTACTCTCAAATTATCTTTTTAAGAACAGATCAAAAGTTTTAATCAGAAATAAGCCAAAAACTGACATTAAAAATTCATTTTTTTAATGTATTCTCTGTGAAAGGTGTACTTGTATTTCGGACTTTTTTATATTGCGGAAGAACCGAGCACAACTTTTAACTCTAGCTCTTTGAAGTAGCCAGACGTAAGAAGATCAAATAGATGGGCAGCCACATTTGAATGATACTCGCCCTGTTTGGTGATCTTGGCGTATTTTGAACTGGTTAAAACCTCGAATATTGAAGAGTTCCCGGACTTCGACTCCGGTGAACTTACGAAGAAACACGTGAACGAACGACGCACTGGCTCCTGATCGACGCTGAAATAAGACTCGTTTTGTCATGGCTTGGAGTTCAGACTGCTTTGCTGAACATTAAAGATAATATGATAAACGGCTGCACGTTGCATTTCTGCTGTCATTCTAAGAATTACTCCAGTACATGATATATAAAGATGGATAGTTGTATATATAAACTCGCGCTTCACTCCAACACCGTTCAACTGATCACTTTGAAAATTAGCATGTATATGTATTTTTTTGTGGAGAAGGTTTTTGTGTTATCTTCTTTGTTGCAGTTCACCACCAGGTGGTGCCGCAGCAAATCAACTTCCGCACCGCTCGATGAATCGCCAAATTACCAACATGGTCGCCAAAAATGATCCCAACTTGGCTCTATCGCCAACATTTCGCTATGTTTCCACTGAATCGCCATTATAAAGTAAGGGACGGCGTTGCTTGCGAATATTACAATTTTAACATAAAGAAAACGTTACAAAAAGTAATATTAACGTATTACACATCCAGATATAAATTATATACTCTATTTTAAGCGTTCATTACACAAAATTTGTAGCAATGTATTACTTTTGCTGAGCAGTGATCAGCTTAGGAAGGTGTTTTCAAAAATCGATCTCTAAGAGAGTTACTGAGCATTATAAATAAATAAAAAAAATCCTTTTTATTAGCTATTAGTCAGCTATGCAAATGATATGCAAATAGATGAAATATGCAAATAGCTTCTTTTTTTTGTTTAATTTGCAATTCACGTAAAATTAAATTATTAAAAACATCTTTATCCTTCAGTCTGTATTGATTAATTTTTCAATTCACCCGTCCGAAGAACGGGTATACGAGCTAGTATTATATATTTTCGTTTGTTGTAAGCCAATAAACAACAATAACCTAATTCTTGGACGAAAACAATGGCGTATAATCTTATAAAAGAAATCTTGTTCTTATAAAAGAAATCTTTTAAAAGAAAATTTATGAAATTTTCATAACACATTCTCAGACTTTTCTTTAAATACTTAAGTTAAATTGCATAACAATACTTGTTTAATTTTAAATGAAGCCTGATACGATAATTAATGGCAAAAGAAGTCTATCAATAAATATTCATTAGTAATAAAGGGTGTTTTTTTTAGAGGTATAGAACTTTAAATTGCAATAAAACAACGATGTATTATTCGATTGACATGAATTTTTTTTATTCGAAAGATAATCTTGTGGCATTACATTTTAAATATGATTTCTGGCATAGGACTGCCACGGCTGGCTCGGGTGTAGTCCAATCTGGACGACCAATTTTCGATGACTTTTTCCAACATTTGTGGCCGTATATCGGCAATAACACGGCGAATGTTGTCTTCCAAATGGTCAAGCGTTTGTGGCTTATCCGCATAGACCAATGACTTTACATAGCCCCACAGAAAATAGTCTAGCGGTGTTAAATCACAAGATCTTGGAGGCCAATTCACAGGTCCAAAACGTGAAATTAGGCGGTCACCAAACGTGTCTTTCAATAAATCGATTGTGGCACGAGCTGTGTGACATGTTGCGCCGTCTTGTTGGAACCACAGCTCCTGGACATCATGATTGTTCAATTCAGGAATGAAAAAGTTAGTAATCATGGCTCTATACCGATCACCATTGACTGTTACGTTGTGGCCTTCATCGTTTTTGAAGAAGGATTCCACCAGCCCATAAAGCGCACCAAACAGTCAGTTTTTCTGGATGTAACGGTGTTTCGACATACACTTGTGGATTAGCTTCACTCCAAATGCGGCAGTTTTATTTGTTGACGTAGCCATTCAACCAGAAGTGCGCTTCATCGCTAAACAAAATTCGCTTATGAAGTCACGAAAATTGGACGTCCAGATTGGACTACATCCGAGCCAGCCGTGACAGTCCTATGCCAGAAATCATATTTAAAATGTAATGCCACAAGATTATCTTTCGAATAAAAAAAAATTCATGTCAATCGAATAATACATCGTTGTTTTATTGCAATTTAAAGTTCTATACCTCTAAAAAAACCCCTTTATATTAAAAATTAAATTTGTGGTTAAATTTTGTGTGCTTTGCAAAAAAGTGTTTAACATTAAGAATTTTTAAACAAATTTTTTGCACTTTAAAAAAATTATATAAAACTTTACTTATTTAATTTTTAGAAAAAATTGGCTTATTTTATTTGAAAAACTTTTAGATTTTCCTTTTATTTCTGACTATCAAAGATGGATTTATTTTCTATTTATCCAATATCCTTCCGACAGGGATAAATTCTGGACAAAATTCACGAAGGCAATGACACATTTGGCATCATATTCAAAGGTGTTGGCGAGAGAATGGCTTAGGTTTGTAGCGCTGCAGGGTGCTTTATCGATTTTGCTTTCCCTTCTCCTCCTCTTGAGCCATCCTCCTCTCTTTAGCGACGTCATAAGCGATAGCGTCAGTCGTCGACATCTTGTTATTATTCCATTGATTTTCAAAATTGCGTCGTAGGTATTTTAGTTTTAAAGAAATCCTGGATTGAACAAATTATGGATCCAAAGCAGGCTATTTCTCTTCCCTTTCAGGCCCGGGCTCCTGCTTCTAAAGGAGCTGGTCCGAGTAGCAAAAAAAGTGATGAAGCTAGTGGTCGTTTGAAAGGCGTGCAAGTTGTAAAGCCGATTGTGTATGGTAATATTGCTTATTATTTGGGTAGCAAGCGAGATGAAGATGGCCATACTCATCAGTGGAATGTGTATTTAAGACCGTATAAAAATGAGGATATGTCCGTGTTTATAAAGCGTGTTCACTTTAAGTTACATGAGAGTTATGCCGAACCAAACCGAGTTTGCCATGCACCTCCATATGGAGTTACAGAAACCGGCTGGGGAGAGTTCGAAGTCGTGATTAAAATATTTTTTCAAGATAGCAATGAGAGGCCGGTAACAATTTATCATTTTCTAAAGCTGTTTGACCGAGAAAAGGATGGAAATGTGAAAATGGGATCTGAGGTTGTCACCTCAGAATCTTATGATGAACTTGTGTTTACGGATCCCACGGCAAAAATGTACCGTCTCTTGAGTTGTCCCAAATTGAATGCTCCTGCACCCGCTCATCAAATTGATTACGAAGACAAAAAATCGAAAGATTTGCAACAAATACTTAATGCAAAGAAGAAAGTAAAGCAAGAGATAGTCGAATTAAAAGCCCGACTAGCAAATGCCAAAGAAAACATTGTACAGTTGAAATCTCAAGTTCTGCTTTAAATTCAGGAACGGGAAAGCTCCACTGTCATTCGAATTTAAATGGTGAATTAAAAGTGTGTTTATATATATATATGTGTGTCATGTAGTATAGGTGCAAAATACCCTCTTCCATATTCTGTGTTCTTAGTGTATGAAGATGATGCATTTATGTGACAAGAATTGGAGCACAATGCTTAAATTGGAAAAATCGAGCATGTAATGTTTTACGTGAAGGTACAATTTCATTTGAATTTGATAAGAGTTTTTCATTTTTAAAATGTGTTTTGACCAATGACTGTCAAATGATTCAAGACTTGTATTTTTAGTCCATTTGGCTTTGTGTATTAAATTTAAAATGTGATAATATTTTTGAGGAATAATGTTATTTGAACAAACAATATCTATTGGAAAAAACGATCAAATTGTATTAAAAATGTTTAAAAATAAAGAAAATGTGTATAATTCTCTGATTTATTAACTATGTGACATATTTGGTTGGATAAAGCTTAAATCCTTAAAATTGCAATTTATGAAAAGAATAGTTTAATATTAAGTGTTCAATTTTTTGTGATATTTTAATTCATGAAATAAACAAAGTGATTCTTTTATATTTTACTCATGGAAAAGACTTGTTAATGGACACCAAGCAACTGGATTATACGACTATTATATTGTTAACAGCCTTGTGAATCGACCTTTTATACCCCAATTGAACATGTAGAAAAGAGTATGTACATAATTTGCTATATATTTTTGTGTGTTTAAAAAGTGTGTGACTATTTACTATTATCTAAGATTTTACAAATTAAAATTTGATAACCACTTTTTTATTATTGGATGAAATAATGAAAGCTAAATTATTATGTTGAAAAAACAATGAAAGTAATGTTAAAGTACATGTAATGAAATATTTTCTTTATCGAAAGATTTTATTTCTGTGATTTTTTATATAGGCAAATATAATTTTTTCTGTGTTTAATTCATGTTATAACAAAAAGCTTGTGAAAATGAACAGTGCAGCATTTAGAAATTTTTTTATTTTACTTTTACAATGTTTAGATTTATTTGGAGTTTCTGGAAGGATTATTTATCCCATGGAATATCAACTGTCACTTTTTTCTATCATATTTTTGTCATTTAACACTATTTTCTATGTATTAGCTACCTTAGTGATGTATTTGATGTATCCAGATAAATAATTTGATGTTCTGTGTTTAAAAATAAAAAATGGGTACTAAACTTTAAATTTGTTGTCTTTTTCATTTGAAGATGTAGATTAAGTTATGTTTTACAAAACTTGTATTTGGTTGTTTTATAAAATTTTGTGTCAACCAATTTTTATGTATTATTTCTGGGATGCGAGCTTTAATTATTTGTTTTTAAACTTGAATATTGTTGACGCCTAAAGTTAATTGTTAAAATCAAAATGTTCAAAATGCATATGACAGGTCTAGTAAGGAGAGGATTTTATTATTTTTAAAAATTAACTTGCTAATGATCTTGGACAAAAATTGATCATTAATACATTGTTGGGAGAAAAATTTTGATGTCAGAAAAAATATAATAAATAGCATACATTTTATGATTTTTGAAGGAATCGTCAAAGTTAAGAGTTTTTTTAGGACTTGGGTTTTTTCATTACATGTTTACTTTTATCCAATTAGAATGAGATAGTTAAAAGATATCTTTTTTTAAAAAAAAATAATTCATTTCATAAAATTCATCATTTTGATGAAATAATATTTACTACATGCAATACTTTTTAAATTGTGTGCTACATTTAACATGCTAAGTATAAAAAAGTACATACATTTACAATGAATTACTAACCTGGCTCCTTCCCTTACAAAAGACCATAATATTTTATTGCATTAATGTGTGTAGAAGTTAACAGATATTTCTTTAAATATTAAAGAGTAATAAAATTATTACTTCATTAATCCATGATGAATACATATACAAATGAAAAATTTTAACAGATTCATAATCACTTCATATAACTAACTTAAAAGATAAGATTTGTGGTTTAAATTCAAAATATATTTTCACATGCTTATAAGTGGGTGTATGGGAGGGGTACAAATCCTTCCCATGTACCAAGAGGTTTTTAATTTTTAGGCCTAAAGATTATGCCCTGGCACTTTCTCTTTCTCATCTACTTGTTTACTTTTTATAATGTAAACCCTTCTAATAACACTAGTCTGTGTATGCCTCTACCATAAATGCATAAATATAAGAATAACAAAGGTATGAATTTTCTTTGTTAAAAAATTGGACTATAATTATTTACCCATTCTTTTTGTTTGGAATACATATATAAACTGGAAAACTGGCATGTAATGTGCACTTTTAACACAAAAAATAAGATTGAAATTTATGGGTACACAAATTATACGTAGGATATAAAAATGATATTTTAAAAAAAGGTGAACATAAAAAAATTAGATTACTACAGATTGGAATACTGTTCATTTTAAAGAACTGGCATACCTAATGAACTTAAGGTTTGTAATTCTAGAAGTCAATGATTTTTTCTAAGGATTGAATTAACACTTAATAAATAACTTCAAAACATAAGAGCATTGCACATGTGCAGTTCAGGTTTCTTCATAAAAAAGGTGCGTGTTATGCACCGAATATACCTTAACATTAAAAAATTGCAGGTTGAAAGCATAGGTGCATTATTTGCCAGATTTTATGTCATATACAGTGAAACACGTTTATTGCGAAAACGCTTAAGACGAAAATCAGTTAACATAAAATAATACAACAGTCACGACAAAGTACTATGTATTTTCATGCATTATTTTTCTCTACACAAGATGAAAATCGCTTAACACGAAGAGATTTCTCTTCTAGGACTGAACAAAATACAGAAAATCCAGACATTTAATGATAAAAAGTTTGAGAGAAAGTTTCTGTATTAGTGAACTGTCCTAATGTATCATCGGAAGAATTTGTTGCAGTAGATGATGCTAATGTGTGTGTACAACCCCAATTAGGGCTGACAAAGACATTTGGGAGTTTGTTCAAAGCACAAAAAATATTGATTCAGATTCTGACGATGAAAATGAAATTAAAAATGCAGCTCCTGTTCCCACGTCATCTGAAATAAGGAACATGAAAAATATGTGCAATTATTTGGACAACACATTCTAATGGCGAAATGAATTACAAAATGGATGACATCGAACAATTGGATGCTGAAACGAACAATGCAAAGAAAAATATCAGATTATTGTCCAAAAATTCAATAAATGTTTTGTTTTTTAAAAACTTGAAAATTTTGTATTAAGTTTCATTAAGTTCTTGTGAATGTTTCTGTTTCATTGATTTTTATTAAATAAAGGCATATATATACATATCCATATAAACAAAATGTACTCTAATGAACTCAATTTTGTTGAATGTATGGTTTTTTTTTACAATATACTTTAACATGAAAAAATACTTCAGTCCCCTCAGTTTTTTGTTAAACGATTTTCACTGTGAATATATATATATACTTTTTTCAGACACTGCACAATCTAAATCAAACAAATCATAAGCCTTTGTGTACACTACTTAAATATCAAGATTATTATATTTTGACACCAACTGTGCATGGTAAGAAAAGGTTTGGCTTTATTTTATACACTAATACAGCTGATATGTTAAAACTCTCATTCTTGCAATTATATATTTGTAACACCTATCTTGCAATTTCATTCTACACATTTTAACTATTAGTCAATATACACTAAAATTTGACATTTTTTTAAAATTAAATTCTCTCCAAATCTTAGTGAAGCAAATATGAATAAGAGCAGCTGGAAAATTATCTGGTGGACAAGTAGAAAGATATGGTCAGTTTATCAAATCCTTATTTACTTAAGAAAATATTACAAAAATAAATTAAATCTTACATTATATGTTTTGGACATAATTTTCTCTATACTACATAATTATATATGCACTGAATAATAAAAAAGATTTAATACACCAAATGACTGCATAGAAAAAGAAGATATATGTAAACAAAAAAATATGATACATTGTTTTCAAATACCAAATAAATTTATTTGACAAGCATTTATGAAAAATAAAGAATTATTTGGCAATTTTTTTCAGGTAAAGAATCACACACACACACACAGGTATATTTTAAATTTCAGAAACACAAAAAGGTTTAATGCTCAAGATTTTACAAAGTACATGCATAAGATACATATTTTTATGTTTTTCAATTAAATCAAATATTTTTACTAAAAATCTTAAAAAGGCAACATAACACAATAAAGGGCAGACAGGGATCTCAACAACAAACCTAAGTGATTTATGACAACCTTGCTTCAATCTTGAAATCCTCACAAAGAAAAAGAGATACTCTATCTCTATTTGTCCTTAGAAACGCAGCAAAATAATAATATCCATCAGCTATAAAGTTTCATGAAATCTTTTTACTGTACTAGGAATCACACAAAAATTTACAATTATCACATTCTCCTCATTTTTTTTTATGCAGAATTCTAATTAATATGAATTGTCCAAAATTTCAAATAGTACTGTCTGTATGAACTGTATAAATACCCAAGAGCATAAAAATTAAATCATTTAAAGTATTTTTTTTTTGACAAGCAGGAAAATAAAATATCTTTTGTATGTATTCCTAAAAAATTGTTCTTATAAAATAATTAGTCAAAATAAAGCTGGGGTGTAGCTATACTGCCGTATCAATGATATGGGGCACCACCATGTGTAAGTAAAACACGTAAAAAGTTAGCAATAGTCCTATTAACAAAGCTCCATTTCCAAAAAAGGGCTCCCAAGGAATTTTGTTACAGGGCCCCAATTAGGACTACCTATGCCAGTGAAATAAAGGCCGGTATAATCCAAGCGAAGCAGATATAACAAATGAAAGAAAAGGTTCCTTACAGGAAGATAAGATAACTATTAAAGAATATTTAAATTAACTTATCAACATATTGTAAGAAATTATAAATCATTCATTGAGAATTATAAAACTTGCCATCCTCACATCTTGTGAGAAATAAATAAGTATAAATATAAAATTAGGAAGAGGTATTTGAAATGGACAATTATATGTGATGTTAATTTTTTTCAAATGTAAATAGAAAATCTCATATGCTGTTTCTAATGCTACCTATCTGACGGTGTCAGATCGAGGCCCACAAAATTCACCATGGCTAAGCCCAGATTTATGCCAGTCGTAGCTTGGACACTATACAGGTGACAGTATGATTTGACTCAGTTCCACACCAATTTTGAGGGGTGGTCAGACCCTCCCCCCTCATCAATCTCACAAGAGGTCTTGTGGCTTGATGGTTATTTACAGTTGTTGTGTATGGCACTATAAATTTACAAACATCCATGTCTTCCAACCCAGGCTCAACGGCACGGAAGTCAGTGTCACTTATCACTATACCAGATGGGGTGGGGGGCTGAAAGTCTCACATACATATACATAAAACATGTGTGTGCTTACAAAATACACTTTCTAGAATTCCAGGTTTATCTAACAATATTTGTTGAGTGTAATCCTGAAAAATGTGTTTTTGTAAATAACAAAATTTTACAAATTAATGAGGAAAAAATTCATTATCTTGTAATTTGAAAGATTTCAAATAAATGTTTTTTATATTCCAAAAAATACAAATATTTAGCTCAATTATATTTAAAATATTGAAACAAATTTGAAATTTTTTTTATGAGAACTTTCACTACAAAGTTAATTCTATAACATTGAAATTTTTTTTTTTCAAATTCTTTCTGAATATGAAATTTCAACAGCACAGTCTTTAAAATAAATCAAGTGCACTTTCATGAAATATACAATTTCAGACATCAAATCAATAATATTACAAAATACTTGATTAAGTATAATCACTGATGTAGCTAGTTCTGAGTGGGCCCTGTATCAAAATTCCTTTGGGGCTCTTGTTTAGATATGAGAGCCTTGTTAGTGGAACTATAGATACACATGTTGGGGCCCCTGTAGCTTGGAGGCCCCATATCATTGATACAGCGGTAGTTATGCCCCTGAGTATAATGAAAAAAACACTAACTGAAACTAAAGAAATAAATCTTAAAGCAAAATGATTATTTGAGAAAATTATAGGTCTTGGAATGTATTAATTTCTTTTAGAGTAGTCTACTGAATCATAAATAAAAAAAAGGCAGGAAATATAATTACTGGTCTATATATAGAATGATATGGTTCAAAGTTGATTTGTGAGGAAAAATAAACACAATATCCACTTATACAAATGTAATACTAAGGAAGTCACAGGGCTGAAAATAGGCATGTAGTAATGAAATCTTTGAGTAACAGTTGGTTAGAAATAACACTTTTTAATCAGCAACTAACAATACTATTAATGAACTATTATGCATCAATTAATTGGAGATTTTAAATTACTGACTAATAAATGTTTGACTATCTTCCTTATTCCTGATCCGAAAGAGTTCTTTTCTGACTTCATGCAGAGAAGAAAATACTACCTCATTTACATCCTGCTGAATGAGGTATGTTTTTGCAGTTTCCATGTTATGTAAAGCATTAGAAAATGTAACAGTTTTGAAAGGATTTCTGCATCAGAATCGCTATTCATTGGCACCGACAAACAACTATTTCCTCAAGTTCAGTAACAGAGATAGTCCGTCATCAAATGTAACATAATCATTAAAATCATGAATGAAAGTCATTTGAAAAGAAATCCAATTATTTCTAATCCAAGGTAACAAATTTTTTTTTTTGGTTGTTGAAATAATTCATTATTTTGGTGTTTATTATTCATTAAATAGGGGTTTTAGCCTCCAAAGAAAAAAAATCATTAAATTGGGGTTCCCTAAATCAGGATCTGACTGCATAAGGATATTTTTACCCTTTCTGAATCTGTGGTTTCCTACAAGATGTTAAACCCCTAATTGTTTGAATTTGCATTAATTTTATAATTCAATAAGTTTTTTTAAATAGAATATACTTTCCCTAGAAGTCAGAATTAATACGAATTAATTGGCAAGTTAAATGAAGGAATTTTCTGAAATGCTATATCTAAGAATCCACACAAGTTTAATATTAATCATTTCCTTCAGATAAAAAGGAAAGCAATTTTGCAAGACAAAATTAGAATAAATTGTATACTAAATGAATTATGTTAAAGGGGTGAAAAATATTTTTTTATAAATGGTGGCTAGTTTACTAGTTGGATGTTTTCCAAAGATTTTAATTAAAAGCAAAATTTTCTTTTAAATATACTTTATTAATATCACAACGATTGTTACTCACATACACTAAAAGCACATTTCATATAAATGTACACAATCATAAGCAGTTCAAAAACTATACATATCAAGTACACAATTATTATTAGTTTTGTAGAAATACTTTAACTGTCAGTGATAACCCTCATAAAATTTTTCTTAAATTACAAATCTAATTAAAAAAATTGAATTTTTCAAAATTTAAAACTATTAAAAGTATACAACATATATAAGTAGTAGTATTTGAATTACATCACAATTTCAATTGAATAGATCTTCAATCCTATACAATTGTAGCATACATTTTTAAAAATCTTTCATGTACTCAATAAGTTCTTTACTATTTTTAAACATAGCAGTGATATTTAAAGTAATCTATGCTATAGATTACAATATTTATGCAGGCTTGTTAATATATACTTTGGAGTTATTCACACTAATTAAGAATTTAACAGAACTTTTATGAAATCTTGAAGTTAAAACGTGGACACATAAAATCATTAATATAAATTCCTAATTTGTTATAAAATGCAAAAATATGAATATAGATTTCTTTATCATTAGATTCTGATTTAATACAAGTATTATTATTCCAAAAATGTTCTTACTAAACATTTTATAGCAATATTTATAATTGCAAAATTTTAAGGTATTTTATACCTGCATAAATAATGGATTTTTTTAAAAAACATTCTTTAAAATTATTTTTCTTTGATGTCTTAAAGTTGAATATAGTATTATTTTCCAGGGTCAAGTTTTTTAATTATTATAGTACTTTTGTACATGAATTTATCGAATACCTCCATAAGTATATAAATAGCAGTTTTTGTAATAGAGCTTTCCATGCCTTATTAGTACAATTAAGCTTTATTTCACCCTGATCAACAATGTGGCTTACATGTGTATACAATTGATTCATAAGTTAGGAGGCAATGTTGGGTTTTCTTAAAAGTCACCTTTTCATTGATTGAACTGGCTGGAGGGTACTGGTACAAGAGGAGAAAAGTATAAAAAATACTGTTAGGAATGCATGATTGTTAAAAATATTAACTGTATTTTAGTACGAAGGTCCTACTAAAATGCGATTGGAATGTGGTTCTATACTTGTACAAGCAGTTGTTTTACCAGATAGGTCATTTTTTTTTCCAATTCTTATGTTGACATCTTCATGACTATTGGCATATTTTTCAACATCTTTATTTTGATGAAAAGCAATGTAAGTCAATTATAATTGATTTTTTTTAATGTTAAATAAATATAAAATTTGTGACTTTAATACGATGGTGAATGAACTGTGTACATAAATACACTTTTGAGAAATTTTGACAAATTGTGTAAGAATATGACAAACTGATTGGGTATAAAAAGCCAGGATGCAAGAAATTAGTCTTTTCTCACACTAATTTCTTTCAACATTAAATTAGCACAGCTTTGCATAAATATTTTAGTTTGAGATACCTATGGTTCCCCCCTCCTCTTCTTTAGGCATGCAAGTACAATTCTGTAAAATTTTATGTAAATCAATCTTTTAATTTTTCTATACTAGGAAGCTTTTTATTTAGAGCCTAAGGTTTAATTATTGAGCAGTTCTTATTTTTAGGCTACAGTAGATTATTCAATTCAATAAGCTCCATAGAGATGGTAATTTTTTTTTACATCTGTTTATAAACTGTATCTTTATTAAACTTTGTTTTTACTATATTTAGATCTTCACACTTTGATAATATACACTGAAGTGCCAGAAAAATTAGCACACACATGCATAAGCAAATAGAAAAAAATGTAACCAATCAATACAACTCAGTGTAGTTAGCAGCACCAATACTCAGTAATTCAAAATTTACAGTACGCTTAATATATTCAAAAAAAATTTCACTTCAGTATAAATATAAATGTCTAATTAATATACAATCATAATTTTGAGTCTTTACGTTTAATAGTTCCTAAGAAAAAGGTATGGGATGATACATCAAATGTAATGTTTATTGTTGATGTGAGAAGCTTGTTACATACATAAAAATACATAAACTTTATGTTTAAAAACAGTTTTATTTCGGCTGTTTCTGAAATCATTTGCTCAGTTTAGAGTAACTTTTGAAATTTAAAACTTAGAAACTGTCTGCAGCAACAAAAAACCTAATGAAAACTTTCGAAATGTCGTATTATCAGGTATTTTTAAATACCATCACAAATTCGTACCAAAAACATATTGATACATTATCACATATTTATGATGTTTTACTGTCAACTTTGATATTTGTAATGCATCAAACCTAAAAATTTTTCAAAAATTAATACAGAATTTGAGAAAATTGATATAAATGATACAAAATATCTCGGTAAACAAAAATTGAAAAATGTTATATTATGTATTTTCTGGGCAATTTAAGATTTTTTTGTTTCCTATTTTGCTTAAAATAAATTAGGAAGATAATAATGTTTAATACAATTGGACAAATTCCTGTTGTCATTCATTATTTTTCTGATGAAGTGACTATTTACATTAAAAATGTAATTTTCTCAAAATGATTGTTTTCAAACTGCATGTACCTTTTTCTCAAAACCTACTGAATAAATGCACAGGCATTTTTTACTGCATATAACTGATATGTCACTATGTATATACTAAAGTTAGTTTTTTGGAGATTTTCCCCAAAATATTTTGCTAAAGAGCAGTTATAAAAAAAAGGACAATTTTCAAAACATTCAGAGTGATACTTTTACATTGAATGTTTTTGAAAAACTAAAACAACGTATTTGAAAAATTTAATTTCATTATAAATATAAAAGTATAATTAATATACAGACAAAATTTGAATTTTTCACCTTTAACAATTTCTAAGAAAGTGGTACCTAAAAAAGCTCAATTTAACATTGTCGGTATAAGGCATACTGACGACACTTGAGAAAATTTTTTTCTGCATAATTTATTACATAAGAATCAAGTAATGCGGTAAATTACAATCAATAATGTTAATTTGTTTGGTTTCAGGAAGTTGTAGATTGAAATAAACCTCAGTATTGAGAAGATAGAATATCGCAGTGTGATCAAGTTCTTTCATTTGAAAAGTTACAAACTGGTCAGATGTCCCTCACAGACACTTCTCAGAACTTCACCCTTTTCTTATCAGTATATCTTGATCAGAAACAATACAATAGCTGAAAGAAATAAAATAAAATTTTATAACATACAGAATTTTATGATTAAAATGTATCAAATATAAGAAAGCAATCTCATTCAAATCCTTCCTAATATTCTATTTAAAAATATTTCAAAGATCTTAATTTTTTTTCCTTACCACTTCAAGTCCACAAAAGAGTTAGTAAAGTTAATGCATAAAAACTTTTTGATAAAACTTCCCCAGAATTGCTTAGAAATAATCACAAATGAATTCTAAAAATTTAATTTAAATTGTGTCTTGAGTTTAAAATCTTCTCCAGTATTATCTTTAGATTTTATATTGCATTACTTATCATTTACTGATGGTACATTTATTTAAATGCACATAAGAGAATATCTAATATTTGGTAAATTTATAAAAATTAAGAGCATTCACTACTTTAGCCTAGAACAGCAGTCTGCATTTAATCCTTTCACTTCAATAACATAATTCATTAACATTTCAACAGTTCGTATGATAAAACTTTTTTAAAAATAAATTAATTTTCATAATTTATATTAAGATTAAGCATTTCATTAAAAAACCACTTATACATAAGAATGGAAATAATGTTTTCTAAAAATATGCTGTATTTTTTTAAATAACTACATATATGAATACAAAATATTATAATGGCATAATTTTTTTCTTCTCAGCATGGAATTTTAAATATAAAATAAAACAAAAGGAATTTGTTCTTGAAATATTTGAGAAAGAAATATCAAGCATTTTTAGAGATGAAATTCAGAGCAGAATCATATATGATATATCATAAAGCAATTTAAACTAGTCATTCACCATTTAAATATTAATACTAATTTAATAAATTGATAATTTATAAGTCATGACAACTTCTTTAATCATGCATTATAGTTAAAACAACTTATTAAAACTACACTTTTTAACAAAAAAAAAAAAAAAAAAAATGTAAACATCGGCACTTTTTCATGTTTAGATATTTTTATTAATCTTATTTTAAATAATCATAAAAAAAATAAATTTTTCTATTCAAAATGGTATCTTAACCAAGTTTTTTTTAAGTATAATTAATATTAATATTTTTTTTAAATATAGCTAAAATTATATTTTTCATACATAAAAAAAAGCTGAAAATGTTATCTAACAGGCAAATGTGAAAAGTTATAGGTTTGCTCATTGTATAAATTCCTCCATTGATGATATTGCTTCAAAATTTCTAAGGATGCCTCACTAATATGAGAAAGCAACCTAAGTATGTATTTAGTTTTTCTTCAGATTTATTTATGGTGATATTTTTCATCAGTTTTCTGTGTTTTCCAGCTGAGAAAAACAAATCCCCCCCCCTAATCTTTTCAGTTTAAAAGATGTTCATTTTAATGAATTTTTTTAAAACTTAAATTTATTAAATAACAGAACCACAGTTTTTATTCCAAATCAAATCTATTTCTTCCTCAGTGTCTTGACAGCCCAGGGTGGGCCATGACATTCTGAAGAAACCTTTTCCAGGCTAGTCTTCTTCCTGCTAGCATTCTCCAATTTTTAGTTCTCAAAAATAGATCTTTTTCTATGGCATCAAAACCAAATCTATTATGAAACTAAAATTCTCAAAAGTGTTACTTTGATCAAATCAGTTTATTTTCTGCTGTATTGAAAGCAACAATTAAACTCATTCACTAAGCTCATGACAAATCATATACAGTATCTTGAATTTTGTTTTAGGGGTACAGGATAAAAAAAAAATTGAGACTCCTGAAATAAGTGACAAATCTGCAAATATATGCAACTGTTAAGTCTACTTCTGAATTCAATACAAGCTGCTTCAAGATGTATTCATGATCTTTGTCTAATGCCATGTACTTTACATATGGATGCCAGATGTCCCACATAAGTTATTTGTGCAATGCCTCACATAAACATTTAAATATCCAACAGATAAAAATCAAAAGATTTTGATTATATAAAATAGTCTCATACAAAGGGATGGTTGCTGTTATGAAAAATTCTGCTGGAAATTTTAACTGATAATCGCTTTCTTAAAGTATGATTTGGCAAATCTATTACATATATTCCATAAATCTTTATATTTAAATAAAATTTAAAAACATTACATATTAACTTTGTAGACTGTAATTTAAATATAAAATATTGGAGTTTTGAACTTTATCATGCTTTTAGGTTTTGCCAAATAGATATTTCGAATAATGGAATTGGCTGTTTTTGTTGGAAATACAGATGGAAATAAATAAATTGAAAAAAAAAAAGGATTTTAAAATGTTTTTTCTGAAAGAGTTTTGCTCTTGTTTTTCAGATTTGTGACAATAACATAAAAAGTATAAAAAATATTTAATTATAATAATATAAATAACTCTATATGAGCTGGATCCTACTTTAGGGGTTGACTATCTACTGCTAAATTATCAAATTAAATTTTTTATTGCAGATATTAAACTGTACTTAAGAGTCCAATACAAAAGAAGGTGCCACATACACACAAACTGGCAATCCCCCCCTCTTTTATCACAAAGTGAGTGAGGGAGAGTTATATTAATGTTGCACAATAAAGCAACACAAGGGCTATTGGTGACAGGCCTCATACTTTTGAACCTGAATCATATGACACACTGAGCCCCTCTTCTAACTATCCCAACACATTAATGGGAGGACATTGAGCCTCAACAGATTTAATGTGCATCGGCCCTTTCTACAAGGTGGTTCTTAGTAGAAACGGGATTGAAACCCGTGACACTGAAATGAATGTTCAATTGGTGTACAATGATTCAAATGAGCTCCAAAAACTGTCAACATGACACATATAAATCTGCAAACACGTGTAAAAATACAAGGGAAAAACAGCTGTGCTGGCAATATATTTTTGTAAGAATTCTGTCAGTTGTTTTATGTTCAGTGTCAGGTGATAAACTTAGTGTTTGCCTCAAATAATTTAAACTCTGGCACTAAGTTAAAAAGTTATCATTAACAACCAATACGAAAGTTCAACAGCAAAACGACTCAACACTGCAATCATTGCCACCTCAGTTGCTGAAGTTTCTACATAATGTCAAGTTACTATAAAATACCTTGCAAATTCTTAAATCCATTTACATGAACTTGTTCACTGTAACTGGGTACTTCAGTAGTAAGTTATGCAAGTTTTTGTTATCTGTCATTTAAGTGATCTCACAGTGGCACATACAAGGAGGGGAGGGTTAGGGGTTCACCCCCCCAAGGCAAACAGATTTTTAATTTTTATCTTTACCCTTCGACACTTTCTTCTACATGTTTTAAGAATGTAATCTCCTTCTCTCCTAAGAGTGGTCTGTGTATGCCACTGTGATGACAAATTTTTTTTTTATGCACAATAACTGGAGAAGGATTTCTGACATGTTTTACATTACCGTATTTTCTTGTATATAATCCATGGATTATGTGTTAAAAAGTTTCAAATTTCTTTGTGCGTATTATACACCGGCGCCGATTATCTGAGAAAAAACATTCTCCATCAGAAAAGCTAACAAAAAAGTTTTGAAAGAAATGCCATTTATGTTTTATAAAATAAATAATAGATGGCGCTTTCATGACTCGGATGACCTATTTCAGCCATAACTAGTTTTTGTCCAATTACATTAAAAATCGAATTCGATTCCTCGGAAGGAAAAAACAGTTACTAGTCGCTGGTGCCATTTCCAATTTTCTCTTGACTAGAGCTATTACGTCCTTTGAAAGTTTTCAACATGTTGAAGCGATAGCGCTAAGTTACACTGCAAACTTCCAAGTTAAAAGTTATAGAGAAGGGTACCGAAGTCGGAAATCTGCAAGGTTTTTCAACGTTGATGAATTGAATATTTGTTTGTGGAGAAAAAACAATACCGACTTCGAAAATTATGATCGACTTTCAAGAGCCGTTCATTGTGGAAAACCTCACTGGCCAGAATTAGAGGGAGAAATAAAAAAAAATGGATTTTAAAAGAAAGAGACAATGGGAAAGCAGTCTTGATCTTAATTTTTTTGCTGTTAACTAGCCAAATTAAAAAAAAAAAAAAGAAAGTTTTTTCTGTGTGTAATGTTTTGTTTAACAATTCAAAACATAGGCAGTAGCAATGAATTCTTTTTGTTTTATTGAGATTATCGTAAAAAATATTATACATATTTAAAAAGACATTTCATAATTTTTTTTTCTCTGTACAATTTCTTACTTCTATTTTTAATTATATTGAGTATTTTTTATCTTATAAGACACTCATTATCGGCAGTTTATATTTTGGATTATTCGCCGTAAAAACTGCCGCGGATTATACAATGTTTTTTTTTTTACTTGAAAAAAAAAGGCTTTGCAGATAATACGCCGCTGCGGATTATATACAGGAACATACGGTAATTCCAGTCATTATTGATACTTTTTGGCCAACAGAAGTATGAAGATGATAAAAATGTTCTTAAACTGTTACTATCAATAGGAAAATTTCAGATTCACTAGTGTCATGTATTTTCCAAATTTTTGCAAAACTTAATTGGATAAAGATAGATAAAAGTTTATTAATAAATGAGGGATAATTGGTATTTATCTGAAGGTGCTAGGTAGACTACTATTTTCAGGAGGAAAAAAGGGCTTCATAATGTATATCCCAAGTATTTTTCCCTGCAGCAAACAGAATTAACAGTTTATCATCAACCAATGAAAATAAACCCAAGATTAGGTATAAAAACTTTGCCACATTAATATTCAAAGCATTGTTGTTGCAACCAAGAAAAACAGAGTTTTACTGATCCATTTTAATTTAAAATGTGAACCTTGAAGGTTAGCCAGACTCATTTCTCACAAGGCTATAGTCAGTATTAGATTAAAAAAAAAAAGATTTACTACATATAGATGCATGAAGTAAATCAGAAATTTTGGGAAAAAAATATTTCCACTTAAACTATAAAACTTTTCCCAGAAGGTCACTGTTTATCTCTTGTAAGAAAAAACAAATGTTTCAAATGATTTTATAAAATTTCAAAACTTGCTAAGTAATTTTTAAGTTCTAAAATCATATATTGACAATGGCTTAGAATTTCGCAGAATACACAACACATTTTGTTGCAACTAAGTCGCTATTAGTTTATCAAACATCCTTATAGAAAAGTCACATAATGCATACACAAATCAAACATTTTTATTTTGAAATTTAGTTTACAACAAACTTTTCAAGGAAAACATAAATACAAAATAAAATCAAGCTGATGCACTTAATACATCTATCTTAAATGCCATTTAAAATTTTAGCAAAATATTTACAGAAATTTCGTATAAAAATTATATAATAGACAAGTCAATTTTTAGGAAGAAAATTTGATATGTAAATTAATTGCGATAGTTAATGATTTTGTAATAGTTGAGAACTGATAGGAGACATGCACAATTGTTACTTCCCACTTAAATAAAACACAACTAATTAAGTTTTGCATAGTAAATTAAGTTAAAGTAAATATCTCAAGTTTTCAAATCCATTAATATGACCTTGTTTATTTGTTCAATGTAACAGTATTTGTGTAAATTCCATTGTTGATTATTTATAATTAAAGATTAATTGTAAACCAGATTAACCAAC
Source organism: Trichonephila clavipes (assembly GCA_019973935.1). Taxonomy (NCBI): domain Eukaryota; kingdom Metazoa; phylum Arthropoda; class Arachnida; order Araneae; family Nephilidae; genus Trichonephila; species Trichonephila clavipes. Next base: position 1,111,858 of record BMAU01019618.1, read on the forward strand.
AAAGATTTTACCATTTACGTAACTTAAGGGTACCAAGGACATGCTTGAAAGAGTAAAATGCCAAAAAATAAGACTCTTTATTTATGGGACATATATCATATATATTTAATCATATTGTAAAAACACAAAAATAATTTGTTAGTAAAAAATTTCTCTTTTCTGTTTCATTTAAGTTGGAGATAATTTTTGATATCTCACAATACATGCTTATGTGTTTAGGTACCATTTTTTAAAAAAGTATCTTTTAAATATGTTAAATATTTTTTGCACATATATAAAACACTAAACAAAATATAGTGAACCTACTTTTTTTAGTAAAGTATTAAGAGATACTTTCTTTAAAAAAATTATAAACCTTTGTAATTTTGAAAATTTCTATTCCTTCTCTTTTTTTATACATAAATCTATTTTTTAAAAAACTATGTACTACTTTGACTAAAAAAAAAACAGATTCACTATATGCACAGGTATCTCATATAGCAGTACAAAAAATTTGGAACCATATAGTGCAATAGTTTTATTTTAAAAGTGCACCTACAAGCCAAAAAATCATGCTTTAGAGAAAAAAAATGAAAAACATTTGTAAATGTTTTTTTTAACATTTTAGTCAATTATTTTTTTATATTTTAGGGTTATTTTATTAACAAACATATAACTTATATACATTTTTAGATTCAGAAAAATATGCACTATATTTTAATACTAAAATTGAAAAATCGATATTTTAAATGTGTATGATATGTCCTGGTTCTCTTAAGATAGCATCCTCAGGACAATGACAAACAAAAATGTATTTAAGTTCACAAAAGGTCATCCATACTATGGGGTTAATGGGTAAGTATTGATGCAAATGCATTTCACTAGCTAGTTAATCTAAAATTTTTTATACTTGTTATTTCAACAGGAGAGACCAAAGTCTTTCTATGGGTAAAACCCATAAAAGTATCGCTGATATATTTCGTATTTGACTTTCCATTTAAAAAGTTACAATATTTATTTGTAAGACATTTGTATTTTATTATGCAAAACCACTATTAAAAATCGAAGTTGAATGAGAGGCACACAACAATCTCTGTCCAGGAGACTAAAGTTTACATATTAGCTTATATTGGGAATTACATTGCAATTTATGAAAATATACAAATAATAATAGTAAAAAAAAAATCTTTCCGTATTAGTTAAATTACAATTAAGGTCAAGATAAAGTAAAATTCTAACCATAATGAAAAATGTGTAATTTGTGCATTCTAGGATTTATCTGGAATTCATCTTAAGTCATTAATTTTTAGATCATCAACTCAAAATATTTTTGCTTGTTAAGGAAATCCTAAATTTGGAATATTATTCTAAAAGGTCAACACATCAGGTATAGCAAAAATAAATTGAAGAAAAAATAATGCAAAGATTTAGTCAACACTGTTGTGTTCCCCAAAGCACTTCCATCCACCATTAAAATAAAAAAAAAGTAAAAATGACAAAAAAATAATTAGGATTAGGGTTGAATTATTTTTGCAGCTTTCAAAAGCAACATCTGAATTAAAAGAGCATTTAAAGATAGATCAAAAACAATATAATGAGAAGTATTGCAAATCTGCACCTCCTTAAATCAATTAAAAAAACAGAAGCAATAAATAAACTATGTCGAATATACAATCTTTTTCTCATTTCATATCTAAGACTTTATACTAAGAAGAATAATTTTATGTTTTTATAGAAAAATGTTTCATATAATATATTGATTTTTTAAATAATAGGTAAGAAAAACTAATATTTCACCTTTGTTATTTCCTCCCATTTAATCTTTATTTTAAATACTAGCTATAAATTGAGACAAAACAGGGTTGGAGGTTCTTATGAAATATTAGACTAATTAGTGTTCATAATCTACAAAGTGTCTTCAGCTATCTGCTAGTAGCAATTTAATCTGTCAATATTTATGCAAACATAAGACCTAGTTTGTCAAAAGTCCTAGTCTTCAGCTTCAGCCATTTTTTAACTGTTGAAGAATACGTTTGTTGCATTTAAGTCTATAATATATCCAAGTAAGAAAAATTAAAGAAGGCATTGTTTTCTCGTAGTTTTGATTTAAAAGATGAAGATAAGAGGCCCTCCCTACCCACTATAGTAAATGAAACTAACCTGGACAATGTTTAATGAATATATTTACAATGTAATCTTCATGAATTGACAAATATTTTAAATGTAGTTTGCGAACAATACAGCAGAATAATCTTATGAATATCAACCATGCCATTTTCTAGTTTCAAGATCAATGGATTGGAAGCAAATTCCTTAAACATATTTCGATGTGTAATTTTCTTCTTACGGCTTTATTTATGTAATATTAAACAACAGGAACATTTATTTCAGATAGAAAATTGCTTCAACATTATATATCCTAACTTTTCTCATCATTAAAGAACAATATAATTTATTATATGACCATTTTTAAAATTCTTTCATGCTTGGTGGTACATATGTTGTAACATCAATTCTTATTTATTGTGTGATGGTACATAAAATGTACCACTTGTTTGAATGACTCATAGATTGATGCTTGATGGCACATTTTCTGAAGCACCATAGAGGTCAACTGCTAGCAGTTACTCAAGTTTCCAACAGATGTCAAAAGCTGATTGTGTACAATGGGTTTATGCAGTAGTTCATTTTTTGATCAGTTGTCTGTTGAGTGGTATATTTTGAAAGTGACTGTGTTGTGTATTTTTAAGTGTAAATGAAAGTGATTGTGATATTTGATACAAATCAGGTAAGTACATATATTATGCAACTAAATAAGTCAACATTACAATAATTAGTACCTCCAACATTCATTGCTAGTATGAAAATATGGGTCCAAAAAATATACCACCACACTTTTAAAGGCCATCATCTTTACAAAAACAAAATGCACATTCCATTAATTTTTTCACAATAGACATGTTTATTGTGTGAGATAGATTAATTGTAAGTTACATTTTTTTAAAAAATAATACAGAGAGGAAATTACACAAACATCCTGAATGAGCCATAGCTCTTGTGTTCAGGATAAAAATAAATACAACTAATACATTTATAATATATATTGACTAAATAAAAACTAGGTAAAATAAAATAATGTATAGAATAGAATATTTAAAATTAAAACTAACATTAGGTAAATTAGGACTAAACTAAAGTTTACAACATTAGATTAGGAAAAACTGAAAATGTTTTAATATAAGGATGAATAACAGTATAAGATGAAGAAGTGTACTTATTTATTTCCAAATATAAAATAACTAGCTAAAGCTACTATTGTGCTTAGAGAGGAAAAATTCATGTTTCCAGAACTATCATGCTGCTTGAAGCGTGATTTGAAAAAGTGTTTAATTTTTTAATATGTATACCAGTTATAGTTTTGTCAGGCCTATCTAAAATACTTGTAATTATTTCCCTCTAGTACAGTGGTTTTCAAACTGTGTCCCATGGAACCCTGTGGTTACATGAAGCATACTCAAGGGTTCCACGAATCCCAATAAAACAAATCGAAAAGAAACTTATGTGTATGCAAAAAGGGGGGATTCATGTTTTCTATGAAGTTTGTATAACCACAAGAATTTAAAGCTCAATCCTGTCATTAAAAAACAGGATTTTTTATACATAATAAATTTTTATTTAGCAATACTTTTAAACTATTATTATAATATAATAACGTTTTATCTCTATCTGTTCTACGTACTAGATTGTGAATATTTTTTTTTATTACCCCTGGTTCTACAAGATAATTTCATACTTGTTAGTACAATGCCTTTCAAAACTAAATAGTTTTCTAATGAAAAAGGCACCTTTCTGTATTTGTGGGAAAAAACCTACAATAAAGGAGAGGGAACAACATATCAACAGATTTGATGTTGAAAATCCAAATTTAAGCAAGAACAGCACCTAAATTTTAGGTTACAAATTCATATAAAATACACAGTATTTCTCACACAACTAGAAACGTTTTAATACCATTCAGAACAATGTATATAAGTGAAAATTATTTCTCAGCCTGAGTGGCCACAAAAACAAAGTATAGAAACAAATTAAACTCGAAATATGTAATGTGAAGTAAAGTACCTATTACATGTTGATCTACTTTAAATATTATTTTGAAATATATTTTTCTGTATCTATAGAACAGGGTTACATGAAAATACTATCTAGTACTAGGGATTTTATGAGTTGAAAAAGTTTAAAGACAACTGCTCAAGTGCATTATTTTTGTCAAAAATTCAGCACATGAAAGAGTTAATGGAGTAGATTCACTTTTTCTGGCATAAAATGTGCTCTATATTTCATACCTCATAACATAATGTTAAAGTTTTCATTTCCAATGGAAAAAGAAAAAAAATTGCTTTTTTATGCAATGATTTAAAAAGCACACAAAAATAAACCGATGTGCAAATTACGATTTTGTGAATTTTCATGAAGATTAAAACATTCATCTGTCAGAAAACATTCTTTTATATTTGATGAACAAGGATTCCAATAACATAAAAAAGATGCACTTTAAAAGAGATTGGCTATTGGGGATGAAAGATAAGAATTATGAGAGTACTGCATACAAACAATCTCGGTCAAGGAAAAGAAGCATTTAAAAGGAAGCAGAGTTTGGGATCAAATCTAAAGAAAGTTTTGATGTCATTTTGATGGAAATAGAAGGGAATAATTTGATAAGAACTGTTTTCACAAGGAGAAATAGAAAAAAATAATGGTTGCAAATGACCAGATGATACAATATGTTTTGTTCATCAGAAATATCGCATTCAAGGAAAAAAATTCAATAGAATAAATGACAAAGATGCACTTAAGACAATATTTTTCAAGAGAATCTCAGGTCCTGGAAAGATGGGAAAGGATAATAAAACAAGATAAACTTACCATTCAGAAGAGAGGATTCCAATAACATAAAAAAGATGCACTTTAAAAGAGATTGGCTATTGGGGATGAAAGATAAGAATTATGAGAGGTACGGTTGAATCCTAGGAGGACCCACTTTTGGGCGCCAAATTTTTTTTGTCACCAAATTTTGAGCGATAAAGGTTACAATATGGTAACCCTCCCATTTCATCCAAAAATTTGGATTTTCAAATCACCTAAAAAATGGCAACCCTAAAAAAAAGTACAACGTTTTTCGCCTTTTCCGAAAAAAAAAAAACGTCATTTTGACATTTGACTTCGTTTGAGAAGGTTTGCTCTCCACCGGTTGTTAAGAATGGCGTGTGAAAGGAAATTAATTGAAAGTGAGGCTATGACAGGTTTCTTTGTGCTCCTGGGCACAAAGGGGAAGAAAGAGACATTAGAATGGTATGAAATTAGAATGTATGAAAGCTAATTTAATTGCTTCTCGTTATGAATGTCCGAGATTTAAAAAAAATATGCGTTTGCAAGAACGAAAGAGAACGGTTGACGGCTACGAATGGCGTTGCAGCAACCAGTCGAAAGATAATCGCCACGATGTTGTTCGGAGTGTGAGAAAGGGCACTTGGTTTAGCGAAAGCAAACTTGCTATAATAATTATCTTGCGTTTTGACGAGATATTGGTTTGGCAAGAGCATGAATGCGTTCGTGGTGAATGACTTGAAAGTTAATAAGAATAGGTCACAAGTTGGTGGATGACAATTTTCATGAATTCCTTGCATCCATCGCAAGGGTGTATCCACCAACGGAACATGACGAAATGCAAGCGTAAGGTAAGAGACTTTTAAAATTTTTAAAATGATTGATTTCATGTATTTCTTCGATTTTATATTTGCGAAACGTCCCTTTCGTCCTTTTTTAAAAATGTAAATCATGTTGTACACACTGGTTTTAGAATGCTTTTTTAAAATGAATTTCATTGCTTTCTCCGTTTTTTTCTTTATATAATGATTAATTTAATGTATTTATTCGTTTTCATCTTTGCGAAACGCCCATTTCATCCCCCGCTGACGCATGCGCTTCCCAAGAGTTTTTCGTCATCGACGCCTTTTTGAAAACCTTCAATTTGGCGCTTTTTGGCGCCAAAAACAGCAGTGGGTCCTCCTAGGATTTACCATAATTCCTTAAAAATTTTTAAAAATGAAACAACGCTGTACTTATTACTTCCATATAAAATAAAAATATTACGATAACCTAATATTTTAGGATCAAACAAATCAATTTTAATCTTTGTTACATATACATAAAAAAATATTACATCTATGACAGGAATTTAGATCTTAGAAAATATTGTTGACATAGCATGATCCACATGTTGAAATGTGGCTCCAATAGCACTCTTTTGAGAAATTTTGTTGTTTTTCACTGAAAAACAACAAAATTTGTACTTGCATCGCCAATAGAACACCAAAATAAAAAATCCATTAAAAAAAATTATAACGGGTAACAATATCAAGCATAACGATAATTGATAATAATGAAAAGGAGGGACTATCTAATTGTTAGCTACGAAAAGTTACAATATGCATAGATTTACCCAGATTAATGACAGTTATATAAAATTAAACATTAAATTCCCCATTGCTTTAAAATATTTTTACCATGACTTTTAAATGTAGATAACTATGTGAGAAAAGTAGCAAATCTTTGATTCTTATAACAATAAGAAATCAAAAGAATTTCAAAACCAATAAATCGATATATGCACCAAAAATTAAGGGGAAAAACTTTAATATTAGAAAATATAAATATATATAAGAAAGCAAGTCAAAACTTCTGTATAATATAGCAAAGACTGTAACACTGTTATTTTCAAGGGGGAAAAAATGATTTCTTAAGCTAGTGTTTTCATACCTGAGGATCACAGGGAGAAAGAAGATTTTTGCAAAGGGCACACTGGAATCAAATTTGAGCAGCAAAATATGTATTTCACATAAACAGTCCTTTCAACTATTGTAGTTCTTGATTTCAAGAGCGCAAGATTAACTGATTCCAAATTGACATTCTACATGCTTTTCATTATAAAAATGCTGAACTTCCATACCTTTGCATTCTTTTGCTTTTTGCCCAAACCACGTAGATTTGCGACTTTGTATACAGTCAAATATTAAATCTTTTTGTTTCTTGTTCTTCTTCAGTTTCGGATAAAAAAAATTACTTCTATAAGAGTTTATCAACTGCATAAGTTCTTGAAAGAGAGCTTCCATATAAGTTTTTTTTTAATAAAATGATTCAGCATAAGAATCTTGAGCAATTGCTTAAGACATGAAAAATTAAGGCAATATTAGTTTTCTTTAAATAGCAATGGAGTCGGCTTTCACTTGTTAATCACTCAGGGCTACAAAGAAGAATATTTCAATCAACGAAAAGGACTGAAGTCTGGAATATTTTGCCCTTGGATGAAACTGGATCATTTTGCAAAATTTTTATGAGAGTAGTAGCACCTGCCAAGTCCTGATTCATATTGGGCTGGTATTGCTTCTTTTTAGAAACAGAGCATGATTGAAAGAAACAATGATATTTTTCAAAGAATTTCATCAAAGTTGAGAAAAACCTCAATGTATTTCAAATATATATATACAGCCATAACCCATTGGCTGCAATTTCATATACCTGGAGAAAAAAAAGAAAAAGAAATTACTATTTATTGTAAATACAAAAAAGTTAAAAACAAAAATGATACCTTTGTAATTAATTTGGTTTTAAAGAAACATTTCTGGATAATGATGAAAAGACCCTAAAAATAAACAGGCTTTGCCCTTTAAGCAAATTTAATTTCATATAAAGACTTCTAAAATTAAATTTATTGGAACAACATAACTTCTTGTTGTATTTTCTTTTCTAGAAAAGCCAAAAACAAATTGCATTATGAAAAAAATATTGGAACCTTATTAGAAAAATTTGTAACCTTTACAACAGTCTTAAATACAGTATGATTATAAAGTAAATATATATTTTTGTGGTAATCACATTTTATTGTAAAATATATCTCAGTAAAATACCAAGTATGCCAAAAGTTTGTTCAAATTTTTAAAATTTATTAAAAAGGAAGAAATGATGATAAAGAAGTGCGGTTTGTAAGAAAAGGCCCATAAGGTAGTCAAACGCTTTTAGCAGCAGTCATTTTTAATTAAAAATATCACCAGTAGAGGGCACTCTCTCTGATGATCTAAAAAACAATGTACAGGACAACAACAGTCTCCATTCATTGTTCAACATGACTTCTAGAACATTGTCCGACAAAACTAAGGCACCCGTTACAGCTGAATGCAACACATATCAGAATTAATTGCAGAAACATCACAACAGACAGAATCTTGGAGTTCAGCCAATGTTGATGAGAATGAATGGTACACAAGTTATTTCAAACAGCCCTACAACTAAAGGTCAACTGGAGGCGATCTTGCAACCTCAACCAATCACTCTGTCTTTATCAAAGGTATTCAATATGAATAATTTTACTGGAATAGTGTGGGAGTGAGCATTTCTCTGCATGAAGCTTATTACAGATAACACATCTCTTTGATTTGACACTGGCACGACTTTGTTATACAAAAGAGTGAGATAATGCTCACTGGTAACTGTTCACATTTTTCAGGCCAATTTGGGACACAATTCTTATCCATTCACAAAATTTTGAAAAACTACTGTGAGTCACTCTTAAATTTTGCCATAGCCGTGTTTCCAGGTAGTAACTCATGCAGTGATTTCACTTTATAGAGATAAAGATGCAATATCCTATCAAGGATATGTCGAATAGATGAGCGAGGCACATCCAATATTCTTAGAGATTTGCAAGCACCGCTACTCCCTGTCGATGATTACACAGCTAATTCAACCACAGGGGCTTCTACTGCAGTAATTTGGCCCTCCACCAACAGGTGTCTTCCACTTCATGGCTGATCCTCCAAAGAACCAGTTTCTTTAAACTGTTTGACAAGCTTCACTGTTTCAATACACAATATATGACCATTCTTCATCTTCATTCCTTTTCCAGCACAAATTGTCCTAACACAACAGTTGCCAACTCTCTGATCAAATACGATAACTTCCCCAACAATGTTCGATTGAGAAATTATAATGTTTGAAAGCAAATGTGAAATCCTTGTACATCATGGTCTAGATTATTGCAAGATTAATTTTCATAAATCAGTTTAATCTCTTGGATATCAGTGCTCTTTACAGGTGACATTTTTATCTAAAAATGTTTGAGGTAAAAAAAAAAATCAAGACTTCCTTGCGAGCCCCTTCTTGCAAACTGCACTTTAGTTTAATTTCTTCCTTTCATATGAATTTTTGGCTCACCCCCATGTATAGTTTTCATTATATAAATAGTATGTTTTTACAGGTAACATGAAGCAATGATACAAAAAAAAAAGAACAAATAGCCATTGTGTGTGCTTGTTTGCGCAGATTGACATATGAACAGGTGAAGAAAAATTTTACCAATGGGTTTCTGATGCCAGACTCCACCAGATTAGCTATGAAGAATTTGGTTAACAAATTAAAGTGAATCGGTAGTGTTGGCAATTAACAGCATCCAAGGAAGCCATCTTAACAACAGACCCTGTGCAATGAGAAGATGCTATCAAATACAGCCTGCAACAAGCAGGGAGACTGGGTTAGGAGTTAGATATTCTATAATGCACTGTTTGGAAAACTATACATCACAAACTGAAGAAACATTTATATTGCATTCAAGGTTGTGTACAAGTTTGAAGAGGACAATGCAACCAAGCAAGCTATGTATCTTGACCTCCTAGGGGCTATCGAAGATAATTAGATGTATCCTCTTCAGTGATAAAGCTATATTTCAAACATGTAGGCATGTGAACATGATCTAGGTTAATGGGCAACCTAATGTGCTGCAGGAGTGGCAATGGGACACCCAAAGTGAATATGTGGGTGGGATTTATGAGGTCAAAGGTTTTTGGCTCTTTTATATTTGCCAAGAAGACTATTACTGTGTGGTAATGCACACTTCAACATGTAGGAGCAATTCTTGTATACCTAACTGGGAAATGATGGGGCACCATTAAACTTTGCTATGAATGCTCACGACTATATCAATCATGTTTTCTCTGGCAGGTGAATAGGTCAGAGCAAGCCAAGAATGTGAGCTTCCTGGTCCCCAAATTTAACTTTCCTAGATTTTGTCAAAATCCCCACAGGACGAGAAAATCCCCACTCATTTCCTACCAGGTGAAAATAAACAACATTCAACAGATTAAACAATGGATTACAGCCACTATTAAGGAAATTACACCAATTATGTTGCAACATGTTTTTAGGACCATGGTGAAATACTGGGTGTTGTGTCGAGATGGACAAGGGAGGAAAGAGATACACTGAAATGTATGAAAGGTGATGGTGTATCTGTAACTGGGAACGATACAAAATTGATTAATAACAATTTATGCAACAAAATGTGATTATCATAGAAATGTATGGTTCATTTTCTCTTGATTTATATCTAGTCTAAAAAGATTTTTGTAATCTTTAATAGTTTTACATGCAAATGTATATGAATTAAAGCTCTAATAGGGAATAATTTAGTTTTTTTTTTAAAAAGAAAATTCTGCAACAGTAAGATTTATAAAACAAGCTATTAAATGTCAAAGCTTAAGACAAAACTTTTCATTTTAATTACTTGGGTGGGATTATTATTATTTTTTTTGTTCTGATAATAGGTTTTGAAATAACATATTTTAATCAAGAAATAAAACAAAACTAATGCTGTACTTTCAGTTATAAATTAATACTTCTTAAAATACTACTGGATTTTGCAAACAGCTTTCTTTTAAATATTTTTATTAGATTTGAATTAACTATATATGTAAGACATTTCTCTTCAATGAGACTTTACATGTTTAATGCATGAGAGTTTAACCACCTTTACAAGGGAGAAATTTAGACAACGTGAAATTTTGTGATGTTTTGTTATGACATGATCAAACATAAGAATTCAGTGTAGAATTAAAAGCCTTTGGGAAAAACATATCACATCAAAGAAAATTAACATTTCTAAGCTCCTTTTTAGATAGAAATAAAATTTTACGAGTCAGAGGTAGATTAGCCAATTCTTAAGTAAAAATGCCAAACATACTATAATTTTATGACAGGGTCATAAACTTACCTTGTCAATACCACATATAAAATCTTTACAATCAACATGAATCTCAGAAAAGCCCAATATGTGCAGTTTATAAAATAAATATGTAGCAGTTTTCCACTGAAATAGAAATTATAATAAATCAATATACCTTAAATCAAAAAATTAAAGCAGAGAAAAAAAAAGACCAAATTTTGATGAAACTACCATAAACAGTTAAATGAAAACCAAATAACATAAAATCCTAAACTGAAATAGAAATGACAGAATTTTATTTATTACAGTAAAAAGAGAGTACAAAAATAGATAAAATAGGCTCAACTTCAATAAAAATAACCAAAACTACACATTAAGCACAATTCATTAAAATTCCGAGAAAAATAAAATGGACTTTAAAGCATATACATCTGAAAAACTTTAACCAAAAAAGAAATGAGAATTTGAGCTAAAGTGTAGAATAGAGGACAGCTAGAATTTGGCGATGTTTAGCCAGATGCCCGAATGAATTTGGCTCTTCGTAAACTTTGGCGTTGCTTCATTACTAAACAAAAACCTATCGCTACATATAGGTAGTTTGGCAACCGATACTGGTTGACAAAAAATTGTTCTCATCAAAGGGCCCTCTCCTCTATTCTACAATTTAACCGACAATTTATTTTAACCAAATTTTAAAACTATCCAAAATGGATAGTTCAAAACAATTTAGTTTAGGAATAAACTGAAAAAGAAAGTACAACATAAACATTGATTGAAGTTAAAAAAAAAACTATTTTCCCTTTTAACAGAACAAAGGCATAATTTGAATAAGTTATAATATTAACCTTAATGAAAGTTAAAAACTCTCTCTCTCTATCTGAAAGAAATGAATTGAATTAATTTGGCTTAGTCTAATTACTACTTGCTTTGGCAAAGCAATTAGAAATATTTCATAGAAAAAAATTATTTTCCTTATACAGGAAATACTAGCATTTACACGTCGAACGAGGTCGTGGGGATTATCTTTTGACTGGCCAGTAATTTCCTTTCACAAGCTATTCTAGAAAGAATTTTTCTCCTAGACAGGCAACTTCCATTTCACCCTTTTTAGGGTTGCCATTTTTTTGGGTGTTTGAAAATCCCATTTTTTGAAATGAAATGGTAGGGTTGCCATATTGTAACCTTTATCGACAAAAAAATTTGGGGACTGAAGTGGGTCCTCCTAGGATTCAACCCTAGCATTTTATAAAACATATTATGTATGAAACAGACTTTGAAGAAGTGTACATTAATCTCACAGTATACTTACATAAATATTAGTTTTGAACATGCATGTATTTTGATTTACAAACATTTTTAAAAAAAATCCAGCACTGTAATCTAATTGATTAGATTGTTCAGTAATCTTTTGCTTTTAATTTTATTTTTATTCATAGCCTCTTTAGAATAATTATAATTTACAATCTCTTCTTCACAAACTTGTTTATTATCAATAATTCACACTGCCTTTCTTGTATAAGATACTGGTTGTACACCAATTTCTTCAAACACTAAGCATGATCATTAAAGGATATCACAGCATCCATTACACCTATTTTCATTGATGTTATGCTCAAAAATGTTGTTTTTAATAACTGTCTCCATATACAGTGTCCAAAACTTACATTAGGATTACGAGATTTCCCACAAATAAATTTTTCTAATAACTTCTTATAATTTAAAAATAGGTTTTATAGCATGAGGCATAGGTCCAGGAAGAGAACATTTGTGTGGATATGCTTTTCACAGCATTTTATCATTATTATACCCACACCTAAGCTAGATGGACATAAACCATGTTGTGGGGCAGAATCAACTGATAACTTGTGAAAATAAATAGTCCCTACAGCTTTAAATGGTACTTGCATATTATCGCTACTTATGAATGACATATGAAACGAAGCACATGGATGCCAATTCAGTGCGTACGACACATAAGAAATCGGGGTTGACAACTTGCTGAGTTAACAGAATTGGCAATTGTCATGATACCTAGGTACCCTTTAATCATATCAGGTTTAGAATTCTTTACATTGACAAATAGCCAAGCCATAAAATCTCTAAATGGAAAATTTCATATACTGATGGTCAATGCTTTTATTATTAGAAAGTTTGCGAGATTTCATATTATTTCTCAAGGCTTGTGATTTAGCACCCATTCATTTTTGTACATGTCCTACGCATTCTAATTTTTTACTTTTACATCATCTCCAGACTTTTGCTTCAGCTTATAAAATGCTTTAGAATCACCATCACCCAGATAATTCACATATTTTACATCAAGTGAATTATTAGAAGATCGAAATATCTTTAAAATGACAGTTTGTTCAATTCCCCTACTGAAACTCAAATTTTTCTCACAGCTATCTTATTACTTTTGTTTTTACATATAAAGCAGTATTTGCTGAGGCATTTAAAATATATAATTTCTGTCTCTGGAGATGTTGAAGAAACGACTGCATTTAAGGATATTTGACCCCTCTTCAACCAACTACCATCAAATGCTGGTGTGATATTAGTAACTATTATTCCTCCCTACTGTTTCTTCAATTGTTTTTCTCATTGATAGAGCACTGATTTTTGTTAGGTTTTTCAAGAGTATATCATTGAAATTTTGAAGGTGTCGGTGGTAAATTCATTACTGCACCAAATGTCATTGCAGTACTGCCATCTTTGCCGGTACAGCGCATGACATAGGCTAGTCTAAGAGTTTTATGTAAAGAAATACTTTAGTTGAATTGAATATCACCGAGCCAGTAGCCTGTAAACAAAAGAATGCACTGTTAAGTTAAACTGACACATAATCCACTGCGAGTCTTCACTAATGATAACTGAATTACAATTATTGCAATATTTACATCTTGCAATATTTTCTAGAAATTATAAATATTTATAGTACTTTAAAAATCAATAGGGACACCATTTAACATTTTAATACAGTACTTACTATTTTCTTTTCTGAAGTACAAGCGTAACATTTGCATTGATTAAATACTGCGTTAGCATCTCATCATTATTTTTTAACATTATAAAAAAACTTTTGCTTTCGGTATAAGCAATATTTTTTGATGCAGTGAAAGGTACAGTTAACGGAATGTGAAACAATTCAACTAAATGTTTTAAAATAAATTTGAAAAACAAAGAAAAGAAAATGCGTTTCAAAACCTATGTGCCCCACTCGTCATTCAAAAATTTGGGACAAAATTGTTTGCTATTTTAAAAATTTAGTTTTCTAGCATTCTATTTATCGAATTCTCATAAATAGTACATCTCTGGATGCCGCGAAACACCCTCAATTTCTTTAAAAGAAAATATATTTAGTTTTTAAAAAAAAAAGCATTTTAAAGCCCTAGTTGTCTTAACTTGAAAACAATTTACCACAAACGGTATTCAACCAGCTTAGGAAAAGCAATCATGCTGACAAAACTCAAATACTTTTTACGATACTTATTTGTAATTCCATCTCAAAGAACAAATATACGAAGAATTACAAAGATAAATTTTTTATTATTTTATAAAAACTTGTAATAATTTCCAAAAACTTTCACATTCAGATACAGACATGGCACCATATCGCTACAGCTGCGGAAAATAGCTTAAAAATTAAACTTAAAAAAAATCTAAAGCAAATTTCAAAAAAATCTTTTTAAGGGGCAAGAATTTTGGGGAAGGGACCTTTTTGTACATGTTTTTTTGTTTAATTTGAAAATAAAATACTTCTCAGAGAGTCGGATGTAGCTCTAAACCCTTTGGGTGAGCTCGATTCTCTGGAGTAAGTAAGTAAGGGGCACCCCAATTTGATTTTATTTTAATTCATGGCGCACTTTAAAGCAACTAGAGGTAGAATGGTGATAACCTCGTAATTTTGAGCCGCGGTCAAGTAACAAGGACGATACCTGGACTGGCACCCCACTCATCAAACTTCCACAACATGTCAACACGAGGATTTTGAGTCTACAATTTGCGTCAGGCCCTGTACATGACGAGTTTTCAATGACACTTGGGCTCAAACCCTCTACTCTACAACACCGTTCATGACTTCGCGATCCTGATCCCTCCTCAACCGCGGCTACACGAGAGCCATCAGCATGATCCATAGTTTAAACATTAACATTTTTTCAACTTAGTTTAACACATTAGGGATCTCAAGTATCTGAGTCGTTTTGTTTTAGTGCTATATCGCAAACGTACACGTACAATTTTTTTTCTTTTATTAGTGTAGATTAAGTGAATCACATGAGAATTCAGAATTTTTTTTTTCAACAAATAGTAAGAAAAAAAATCGTAGAATTTCGGGAAACGTAAGGAACGTTGACAAAAAGTAAAATGTTGCCAGGCAAAAGAAAATTAGATTCTTTGAGTTTTAATTTCTTTTATAATTAAAATTATTATTTATTCAATTGATATTATTTAATTAATTACTAGTCAACTTAATCACTTCTTATTTCTCGGATACAATTAATTAATTAAATAATTTTTCCTTATATTAGTACGAGGATAATTCTTAAAAGAACAATCAATCGTAAATCTTGCTAGAAAATGCTGCAGTATTTGTAAAGAAGAAAAAAAAAACTTGTTTTTAGTGAAAGTAAAATCTGTGTAGCTTTGTAAAATGATGCGCCGGTTGTGGAGTTCTGCCTTCCCGAGAGGACCGTAGAAGGGTAGCAAGGCTGAAAAAAACAAAGTAAGTTGTAATTATAGTAATAAAATGTTAACATATATGGAAAAAATTGCAAACATCTCCGAGCAGTTTTGACAATCATTTAAAAACAATTCAAAGGAAAGAAACAGGAAAAAAAAAATCCTATGCCAGAGCCACAGTTCATAAAAACAACCCAGCACATCTTTAACTTCATGAAAAGGTGTAGTTTTGATGAAATTTTTATCTAGAGATTTTCATCCTTGAATAGATTATCCATTAATAGCATTGTATCAAACTGGTACATACAAGAATCTTTACAATAAAGAAGCTATTGCTTTCTACAGAACCACTCTCGAGTAATTAATCTTATTTATTCATTTTATATAATACAAAAATACAATCTATACTATCACAAAAATTGAAATATAAATGAATTAGATTACCTGAACCGAGCCAGATCGTACTGTCAGCTGCATGGTGCTACGGCTAACGACAGGTGTAAAAAACTACCCTCTTGCCACGATGAATTTTGTGGGCCTCGATCTGGAACTGCAGATCAGATGGCATTAACAACAACAGATTATATGAAGAATGACGGGGACAATTTTTTTACAACTCCAGATTTCTATGCCTTACCAGTAAGTTGGAAATATATCCTTTTTTTAATCGGTAAAAATTTGAAACCAGATCACAGATAATTAAAAACAGAAAACTAATTTTTTCAAAAGTAGGTTTTTTGCAACTGTAATGATACATGATATATTTCGATGATTAGAAATTTTAGCCAGTAAAACGTGTGGGTACCCAAAATATCTTAATTATTTTTGTGTGTTATTTTTCAAAGATATGAGAGAATTCAGAAATGGTCGATGTTTGTCATACGTAAAAACATCTTGTCTTGATACAATATTCTGGATTACAAATATCGAGCGTAATATATTATCGTTCATCTGCAAAAGAAAAAACTCCATGTATGAAAAACATAACAAAAGATGTCAGCATGGAGTATTTATCAGGGGCAGCTCTATGGCCGGACACACCGGACCCTTGCCCGGGGTGGCAAATTTCAAGGGCGGCATTTGGATCAAATTTGAAAAATATTTTTTTTGAAACAAAATTTTTTATATATTTTCTGAAATATTATTGGGTGTGAATTTGGTATTTCATTTAACGTATCTTATTTTTCTATTTTGTACTCTGCATGTTTTCTGTCAGTTTTCTTTTGTGTTGAAACTTGAAGGGTTTGAGGCGGGTTTATAAGTTAAAGGATGTCATTTGATATATTTACATATCTTATATCACTGGTAACTTTCTCCTCATTCCGGAGTGGGATCACAACGGACATTCTTTGCACCCATATGATGCTGGGTGTCAGATATCCAAAAGGGAATAGGGGGAAAGTTTTTGGTAGATAGAGAGAGCCACAGGAAATGTTTTATTTTAGTCTTGAGTGTAGTGACTATAAGTTAAAATAAACGTTTGTGATCTCCACCATCACCGTCTCTTTCATATTACTCGTTATTGTTATGCTGCCTTTTAGTTCGCAGAAATTATTCAAGTTTTATAGGTAGGTATCTATAGGAACAGTTTATCTTTTTTAACTATAATTTTTTTTTGCTTTGGAGAGAGGGGTGGCCTTTTCCATTTTTGTCCGGGGTGGTAAAACTGGTAGATCCGGCCGTGGTGAGATGGTATAGTAAACAACCCCGCTATCCAGACTATTTCCGCAACCATGCAGAAATTAAATTATTTTAACTCTTAAATTTAAATTTTGTAAATATTTTAGTATATGGGTACCACAATTTTTTAAATAGTAAATAAATTAATGGGGTGGCTCAAGAATCGTCATTTCTACAACACGCGGTACCTCAAAAACTTCTTTACCACTAGCAGCTAGATTTTTCTTTAAAAAAAATCGCTTTTGTACATAAAAATATTACCAAACAATACCAACCAATTTTACAGCATTAATAAAAAATGTGATATGAGAATCAATTGTTAAATTTTTTAAAATTGTGTTTCATTTTTTTAATACATTAATTTTAGAAATACTGGACATGGATCATCTGTAATTTAATACTAAACCTTATGACCTTGTTTATGCTTTTATTTGTGTCTTGCGTAACTCATTCAAGTAAGAACTGAAAGTAATTGCTAAAGCTTATATTTTTTGGAATAAATATTGCATAAGCATTTCAAATACAGAAATATAATTTTAGAATGCCAGAGAGAGTTTGAAGAAGAATTTAAGGTATAGCTTTTCGAATATACAGCGGCCGAGGTAGCTGAGTGGTTAAGGTATCGGATCGTGGCTGGCCTTGTCACGAGCTCGAGCCCGGTTCCACTAAAAACCCGCCGTGTAGGGGAGCGATGCACGTTAAATCTGTCGAGAGCTCAAACGTCCTCATTTGGAGTGGTGTGGTAGTTAGGAGAAGGGGTGCCAGCTCAGGTGTCCTCCACGTCACTTGACCATGGTTCAAAATTACGTGGTCCGTCGCAAAAAGCTCTCGTGTAGCTAAACTGTGCGACGTCAATATTCACTCGCTCGAAAATACAGCTCAAAAAAGAAAGAAATATCTTACAAAATATAATATTGCTCTTCTAAATGAAAACATAGCATTATGCTGTACTTTATGCATTCAGCATTGTATTGTATATTTAATTTCTTTCCAATTATATTTCATAAACATGTTATTTATTAATTTAAAATGTATCACGCGTGGAGCACAAATCTGGGAAATATAAGCGTGTCATTGTAGACATATATGTTATAGCAATGTCTAAAAAAACTATAACCCATTTTTTTGAAATTTTGTTATTGCAAATGAAAGTTTGTGACGAATCTGTACGGAACCTTTCCACTAATCTTCTTAGACGTCTTTCTGGGGAATATAAATTCGCGTTTATTTCCAATCAACTCCAAAAAGAAGTTTGGGATATGTAAATGAGATAAGGTATTTAAGTCGAGGTTTGCGAGATAGCAAGTCAGATGATGGTAGGCTATTGAGCCAACAACGTTACAAGCTAAACTAGAAGATTCAGAGAGATTAGATTTGTGAAGACGTCGTGCTGCTAGACGTACCAGAAAGCTGATATAAGCCAGCGGTAAATATAATTCACGTACGCTTAAAGTGAGCGTCAGTTTGAGATACTTAGTTAAAGTTAATGACAATTAAGAATTCGAATACGTGTGTTTCTCAGATCTCCTATTTCGGTAAACCTTACTTGAGTTGAGCTAGATTAGTACTCAATCGTATTCTTAGTAATTTAATTTAATATAAAGGCAAATCCCTTTAGATGACGTAACATATTTACATTATTTGTTATCAGATTTTTGAGGAAATTATAACAAAAATAAATAATATTATTCAAAATGGCTTTTGGTGGTTCTTTGCCTCAAATTAATCTTGGTGTTCAAGGTGTGACCCAAGGGGGTCATCACAAGTTCTCTAAAAAAATGTTTTTTTTTTTTGGCTAGCCTTATTGGTAACTTTATCCTTATTGAAGAAGAAAATCCAGCGTTGTTTTTATCATACTCATACAACAATATTTCTCTCAAATAGTAAAATGAAACCGTAAAAATACCTTTTTTCGCCCATCATAGTCATGAAAATTCAAAGTATTTATAGAAATTATAAATGCACTTTTTCTAACTTTTATTATAAAAAAAAGACTGTTCAGCGCTTTAAGCACCACTATATTTTCTGGTCTCTCAAATACTACAATAATTAGGCTTTTAAACTAGTATTCATTTGTTTTTGTGCATCGAGCGCGTTGATGTGCTACGAAACAAAATAGTTTTCCGCGAATCGGTCAGACTATTTGGAGCTTTTAGAAGAAATGGATCTAGTACCTAAAACAGTGGCGTAACGGAAAATAATTGGGCCCCCGCAAGGTCAGATCTTGGGGCCCCGTATATATATACAAAGAATTGCAAAACCACAACATAATGTACCTTTACACATCACGTAAAAATATTTAAATATTAAACTTATAACTGAATATAAAATCAACCTGTGTCTGAGTAAACAAAGTAAATAACGTTTAACATTAGAGAGTATTTATAGTATTTAAAAAATTGGAAAATCTAACAACAGTTTACTGATAACCTGGTAACTTAAATAAAAACGATACACTAAGAAAAACACAAACACTGTAAAATAATACTTTTGATTTCAGATCCTTATGATAGAAAAAAGATATCACTTACCAAATTCTTCGTTTATGAATCCCGGGATGAGCTTGACCTTAAGTTCGATAAAATTCTAGCATAAATTGTCAAAAAGTCAAAGAGACAATTACTGTTACTAATAAGAAAGCATGGACACACACAAAAAAGAATGCGCTCGCAGTACCACTCAGGTTGAACTACAAAAGTAACTAGTTCGTTGGGTTGTTCGCGACACTCACTACTAGCTAATATACAGCACTACACTCAAAAAGTAAATCACAAAAAAAGCGATTGACGTCTCACATTTTTCTTAGCAAAGTCGGTTATTAATTCATCCAATTCAATTTTTCTTGCTTCTTGTTGTTCAATACTTATCAAAGACACAAATAGGAGAGCCTCTCTTCTGACATCGGACAACGTAGATAATTTTTTATTAATTTTAATTTAGAAAATGACCTTTCCGCCATTGCAGAAGTAACTGGAAAAGTCAAAAACAATAATACTGCAATACATATATCTGGTAAACTTGGCGCAGCAAACTTATTTTGAATCATCAAAAAATTATCTAAATCTTTTATCGAATTTAGCTTAATTAAATCTTCACTAAAAGCTGCTTTTATAGACATAATTTGATTTGGGAATTTACTAGATAGCTCGAGGCTATATACTTTTTGAAGATTACTGGCTTCATTATATAAGAGATTATTTGTAGTGCTTACAATATTTTTGAGAGAAAGAAAACTGAATGACTTGTAAATGCCATTCATACTCTCAAAGCGATTTTTTAATTGAGTAGAAATAACATCAATATTGGCCTTAAAAACATCCTCCTCAAACAATCGTTCTATGTCTTGCAGTTTTTCATCAGCATTGAAATCATCGAAAAACTGTCTAACTTTTCTATGTCTCTTTTTTTCAAACTCCGGGGTGATACCCCATTTTTTAGCCAAACCAATAGCTTCTTCCTTTCTATTAGTAAAATTGCCACGAAGATTCTGGATAGACGTTAAGCTAGAATTTAACACGGTCTTAGCGTTTTCCAAATCTATTTTTTGTAAAATTTGACATTGGAAAATTAGCACACACACACACACACACACACACACACACACACACACACACACACACACACACACACACACACACACACACACACACACACACACACACACACACACA
Source organism: Trichonephila clavipes (assembly GCA_019973935.1). Classification (NCBI taxonomy): domain Eukaryota; kingdom Metazoa; phylum Arthropoda; class Arachnida; order Araneae; family Nephilidae; genus Trichonephila; species Trichonephila clavipes. The sequence goes on from BMAU01019618.1 coordinate 1,132,918, forward strand.
CACACACACACACACACACACACACACACACACACACTTTTTCCATGTTTTTAATCGCTAAAGCTTCCTGTTTCTCGTCTTGCTTAGTACTGTTTAGTAAAATATTTGAAACTACTTTTAAAATTGATTGAAATGTAATTGTAGTGAATTGATATTACAGAGTCAAATCGAGATGACCACCTTGTCGTGCATAATGATTCAATAGTCTGCTGAATGTTCTCGTTATTCTGCACAATTTTCAGATCACTCCACCTTTTAATGCCGAGCCCAAAAAATGTGTAAATTTTTTGACAAAAGTCATAAAATTCTCTTACATGAAGCACGTTATTACATGTATCGTTTAGAACAAGATTGAGGCTGTGTGTTGAACAGTGAACGTAATTTGCTCTTGGTTGTTTGTCCTTAATTAATTTCTGTAATCCCTCATACGCTCCACTCATATTGGCTGCCCCATCATATTTTGTCCTCGACACTTCGCCAAATTAAAGTTCAGTGTATTTAGAACACTTTCCAAACTTTTTGCAGTCTGATTTGCCGCCTCAATAAAGCCTAAGAACGTTTCGTTAATTCTGATATTATCTGGCTCATTATTATCATTAACATCAGTTGTTACATACCTTATTATAATATTTAATTGGTCTTTTTTCGAAATATCCTGTGTCGTGTCCAGAATAATAGAGAAAAAGAACGTTTTCTTATATTTTTAACAATATTTTCTTTTATTCTAGAGCCTATAATAGCAATAAGTTCATTTTGAATTTTTGGGCTAAGATGTTTTTGAATTCCTTTTTCTGACAAATGAACATTGAGAAGAGGGTCATATTTAGCCAAGAGGTCTGTTATATTCAAAAAATTTCTCCTTTGAGTCGAATCTCGAGTTTCTCGATGTCCCCGAAAAGGAAGATTGCACATCGCTAGAGTTATAATTATAATTATATAAATAATAATTGCTAGAGTTATTGTGTTCTGATTCTTCGTAAGATTTGGCTAACCTTATTAACTTCTTCAAAATTGCATTTCAATAATGAATCCAACATTTTATTTTGTTTCCAGATGTCATGTGTGCGACATGCTTGGATATGAATTATAGAATTTCCATGCTCTTTATTATTTTTTTTAAAATTCCTTGCCAGTCAGTCTCCCCTTTACACCAGGCTTCTTTAAAATACATATTTGTTCTATCAACGAAAAGCCAACATACCTGACAGTAAGCAACATGAAGTCGTGTTGAATAACACATCCATTTCCTTTCGATCTTTTGTCCTGCCTTGGATATGAAACTAATAAGATGATAAAAAGCTCCTTCCCTTGGCAACTGTTTTGGAAATTACATTCTGGTTGGTATGGGCCCAATTTTAAAATGTGTTCCCTTAAATCTGCATCTATGGGCGTACCTACATAATGCGCAAAATAATTTATAATCAACTTTTTTTTTCGTTTTCATTTTCCGACTCCTTTTCATTAGATAGAGTATATATCATTATTAGTTGAAGTGTCCGAAACTGTGTTTTTTTCTTGTGGATTAATTTTCACTTCCAGGATTTGTTTATCAAGTTCCCTGGCATTACTACTACTAGCACTTGCACAAGATGATGAACTTGAGGATATTAAAAAGTTATCCAATTTTGCATATTTGCTATTAATATTATACTCCTTTTCCTTTCGAATTTTTCGTTTTTGAGAACCACTCTAAGTTTTTTTTAACTCCACTCATTTTAGGACTGCGTTTCTTCTTGTCTTATTAACAACATAACAGTATAAGAACCAGAATAATTAATTCCGTTTACAAAAAAAAATCTAATATTACAAGAGAGAAGTGAGATCAAAATGTTATAACAGCGAAGGAACACTTCCTACATTGAAGTGCATTGAATAAAAAAATATATATGTTCTAAAAACAATTTTGTAAAACATTTCTCATTATGCTTTATTGATTAAATACTCATAAATCTACGGAAATTTCTGTGGGCATATGGGTTTCTAAATCATAAATCTAGACCATATAATCATTTAAAATGCTCTCTATGCATTTTCAAGTATCGCAATACTATTTTTCATGAAAAAAGCATAACAGATGTACATTATTTACGAGTTCGCTAAATGAAAATGAAATACATGTGGGGGAAAGGAGCTAAAGACGCCAATAAGTTACTTTGCTACTTCAGTAAAAAGTAATATGCCTTTTTTTCCCTTCCTATCGCTAACATGAAGTATACTAAAAAAACAGTGATGAATTTTTTTATCTTTCTAGCATTTTATCCAATTTTTCGTCTGACTTTCTTTTTATCTGTTAGTAATTTAGGTTTGAATAGAAAACCCACTAAAGAAAAGTATATCTTTCGTCACGGGGATTAAAGCAAATTAAAATGCTTTTTGATTTGGTTATTGGATCTAAGATATCTAATAAGCGATCAAAGTTTTGATTTTGAATGATGTTATATCGCCAATTTGAAAATCGCTTAAAAATTGTATTAAAAAAATGTAAAGCTAATTTTGTGAAATTCTACGTTAAGGACGTCAGTCTAGCTTTGGGTCCCCCCGCAGTGCGGGGGTTTCGGGGGTGTACGTTACGCCCCTGACCTAAATGCCTGCATTCCTGGACAAACAAGCACAGTTGTCTACAGAAGCTGCTAACGAGACACGTTTGGTGACATGAATTCGTTGGATAATTGAAGCAGTAAACAGCTAGCACAATAACTGGAGAGCTTTGAACAATATTATCCCAAATGTCCAAATACCGTATATTGGATATTATGTTAAAATCGTCTGTGCAATTCTTAATGCTTTCCACCCAGTGAGACTTAACAATAGTGATGGCGAAAATGTAATTGCCCAACGAATGCTAGATTTAGTGAAGAAGCCTAATTACTTACAACAAACGGTTGAAGAAAATGGCTGAGCAAGAAAAAGGACGATATGGACTTTGTTAAGTGTGTGATTCTCATCTTCTAGATTTTCCACAATTAACATGGAGGGAGCTACGATATTTAACTCTAGGAATATATCAGCTTAAGCAAAGCCGATCATACACTCAAAGACACCATAACCAATCGGGGATGAACTCTCTTTACATAAATCGAGAAGATTCCTCAGTTGTTCGACTCCAGTTGAGATTACGACACACAAGTGCAAAAGTATATAACATACAGAAAAGAACAGGTATAGGTCATAATCCAAACATTGAATCGTGTTGTCAGTGCAAAGTTGGTGCTAGAGTTGCTGGCTTCTGTGCACATGTAGCACCTGTACTTTGGTACTTGGGATATTGGCACCATATCACACTCAGACAAAAACACCAAGTCTTGGATATACTGATACATTTCAAGACGCTGCTACTGGATGGTCCAGTGACGATTCAGCCAGTAAAAGCGAGAAGGAAATATAATCGAAGACATTTGTTATAAATAGCTTAACATTGTTATATTTTTCCTGCTTCCTCTATTTAATAAAGAGTGTTTTTTTTCCAGGTATAGAAGTTTAAGTTGGCAATACTTTCCAAGATGGCGACCGATTTAACAGCCGTCAAGGGATTTATTCTCAGTTTGGTTTGGCAATTCATCAAAACGATCATCAAGCAAGGCGTAGATTCGTCGAATGGGCCCAAAACGAGATTGCCGTTGCTCCCGATTTTCATAAGCGAATTTTGTTTAGCGATGAAGCGCACTTCTGGTTGAATGGCTACGTCAACAAACAAAACTGCCGCATTTGGAGTGAAGCTAATCCACAAGTGTATGTCGAAACACCGTTACATCCAGAAAAACTGACTGTCTGGTGCGCTTTATGGGCTGGTGGAATCCTTTTTCAAAAACGATGAAGGCCACAACGTTACAGTCAATGGTGATCGGTATAGAGCCATGATTACTATAACTTTTTCATTCCTGAATTGAACAATCATGATGTCCAGGAGCTGTGGTTCCAACAAGACGGCGCAACATGTCACACAGCTCGTGCCACAATCGATTTATTGAAAGACCCGTTTAGTGACCGCCTAATTTCACGTTTTGGACCTGTGAATTGGCCTCCAAGATCTTGGGATTTAACACCGCTAGACTATTCTCTGTGGGGCTATGTAAAGTCATTGGTCTATGCGGATAAGCCACAAACGCTTGACCATTTGGAAGACAACATTCGCCGTGTTATTGCCGATATACGGCCACAAATGTTGGAAAAAGTCATCGAAAATTGACGTCCAGATTGGACTACATCCGAGCCCGCCGTGGCAGTCCTATGCCAGAAATCATATTTAAAATGTAATGCCACAAGATTATCTTTCGAATAAAAAAAATTCATGTCAATCGAATAATATATCGTTGTTTTATTGCAATTTAAAGTTCTATACCTCTAAAAAAACACCCTATGTAAACGATTCTTTTGAAAGAAAGCTAGCATTTTCTTATTTCGACTGAGTATCAGTGTTAGAAAAATATATAATATGAATTTGCCGATTGGTGAAAAAAGGCCTGATCGTTACCCACCTCCTTTGGTTTTAATAATGATACAAATGTAGTGTTTACTGATGATAGTCATCGAATTTACAGATTCATTTTAAAAACGTATCCAAACGTTACATTATTTTAGATTTCTTAATAATATATATTTACTAACAGTAATTTTTTTCTAGTTTTTTTTTAATGATAGTACATGAAAGAAATTTCTTATTTGATAGCGCATTCTATGAATAAAAAGCGACATCTCAAGAACGAATTATACAAATTGGACGAAATTGCGAATTTACATTAAGGTGGGCCGAAATTTTTTTCCTTTAAGATGACTATATCCTAGAAAAACTGTCTTTCGCCTATCTTAGTAATAGGGCAGTGTTTCTCAAACTGTGGGGCGCCCCCCCTTGGGGCGTGACGACTCTACGAGGGGGCGCGAGCATATTGAAAAGTCTAAAACAAATCATTATTTAAAAAAGTTACTAATTTACTGAAAGAAATCAACCTACGTTTTCTGGCATAATAAAAAGAAAATAAAAAACATTTACACTGATGTGATACACTTATAAATGTATCACCACTGCACAATGTGTTTCATGATTAATTTAATAATACTAAGCTAAGAACATATTTAACAATTACCAGTGACCCCAGTCTTGTCATATATAAAATTATATACAAAATTTAACACTTATCTTGATAATTTGTACAGTTAATAATTAATCCCTTAACCGCCGATTAAAAGTTACGCGATTCACTCTCCGATGCCACCGGTTTCCACGCAGGCGTGCGCACGTGATGCATTGGAGGGGGGAGGGAGAATAAATACGCAAATTCTCTGAAATAAATAAACCCTTCGAAAACACAGCCCAGGTCTTTTTATTGCATTCCAAAGCCTTCGGAATAACTTTATGGATAGCATTGCACAGAAAAGATCATACTTCGTAAAGACTTATATATACGTCCGGAGAAAATAACGCTTTGGCTGCGCGAGACGTTTATATACGTCAGTGGCACTTAAGAAGTCTAAATCGTATTGTAGTTGTAGCATCAAAGGATAGTAAAATTGAATTCAACACATTGGTATCGTATGGGGGGGGAGATGAAAATTATGAGTGAAATTGGGTCGTCAATATTGAAAGTTTGAGAAACACTGGTAATAATGTAAAAGATTTTTCGAATAAAGCAATATCCCCCACTCGAACAATGCATTTGAAGTTTTGGAAAATGGGCACATTTCACATTTTCTTTTCTGTTTGTTTTAATAATTTAACAAACTAATGTCGTAACGCTAATAATCTAAATGTGAAATTAAGGGATATGAAGAACAGGAAAAAAATAATTAAAACCTGTCAATTCAAAATAGTATTTATTGTTTGGGCAAAAAGCTTGGATTCCATATTTTTCTCTAAAAGTAGCAATATTTGTAAATTTGTTCAGGATTACTTTTCACCTATTAAAGGTAAAATTTGATAAATAGTGAATATATTAATCCTTTCGACTATTTTCACACAATATTAATTATAAGGCCCAGTGGCCGAGTAGTAGCGTATCGCGCTTCCACACCGCAGGTCTGAGGGTTCTATCCTTGGGTTGGGCTAGGCCGACTCAGCCTTTCATCTTTTCAGTGAGTCGATAAATGAGTACCGAGTTTGCTTGGGGACTAAACACTATGGATTTCGCTTCAGACTGACTACCTCAGCACCCAAGGTCACGTATACTGAAATGGGCACAGTAGGCCTTGACCCTCATGAGCTGTTACGCTACTGAGTTTAGTTTATTACTCATTATAAAGTATAGTTTATAAAATTAATCAATATTCTTGCTCAAATAATGCACTAATAAATGAGATATTTGAGAAAATTCGAGTATTATTGAGTTTGATAAAAAAAATCACCCTCATGATGCCGTCTCGTATTTTGTACCAAACACTTCCCTTTTCGAGGTGCATAAGTTTGACACAACATTCCACCGCTTCGACGTGACAGAGGAAGCTTTGGAACTCTGCATCTGGTTCCTGACTGTCAATTCTAAGAATCGCTTGACATTTGTGTCATTCCATTCGATGAAGTTAGCAAGAGCGGAGAAATCAGGGCCTTATAATGTGTCAGAAAGGCAGTATTTGAATGAAACAGATGAAAAATTATCAACCAATCGGCGCTCCCAGTACCTGATGCACCCTTAAAAAACTGATATGAACCCAGACACCAATAATTGCAATGACCATCGATAAGCGGCTCAATGAAGAGGAATGGAGGTATCCGTGGCCATCGCACCAACTGCCCCTTACTGTTACACACTACCAGGAACATTTGCAATGGTATAGAGTGCATTCAAAATGGAATCTCACCATAGGCATAGATACCACCGTATCAATGATACAGGACCCCAAACATAAAGAGGTCCCAACATGTATACGATTCTGGTACTTTCAAATGAGTCTTCTTGATTATTCAAAAAGGGCACCCAAGGAGTTTTGATGCAGGGCCCATTTCGATCTAGCTACGCCAGTGAATCTCCACGGAATAGAGAATAATTGTCTACGACAAATGACCCATCTTTTAACTGAGCCCTAACGACCAGTGAAGACTTGTCTGAAGGTAATCACTTCACTGCCGTTTACCCTACAGCTCGACAAACAGGAGTTATGGTATTAGGGGCCCTTTTATTTGGTAACTGGACCCTTTTGGCTGTCATCTGGAACACTTTTACACCAAGGTGGTTCATCCACGAGATTATACGTCCTGTAGCATTTCCCTTGTTTGTATGGAACTCTCGTTGTATATTTCAAGATAATATCTGGACACCTTTCTACTGCTTGCCTTAGCGCTTTTCTAATACTTCTCTGTCCAGTGAACCACAATTATTAAATTACATACAAAAATAATTATTTAAATAAGAATATCAACGAGAATAAAATCATGGGCATCTTTCTAAGAGAGACTCTTCGTACGAAACACACACACTGTATACTGTTACGAATTTTGGGTAATTAGTGCTTAATTTTATCTTAAAATATTATAAATAATTTAAATCTGTGCCCATTTAATAAGTTATCATTACTTTCCGATAGTTTAATTTTAGAAAAGAATTGTAACAGTTCCAAGCAACGCCGTTTTCCTTACATTATAATGGCGTTTCAATCGAAATTTGGCGAAATATTAGAGATATAGCCAAGTTAGCATTTTTGACGACCATTTTGGCAACTTGGTGACCATATAGAAGCTTCTCAAACTTACTGGAGAAGTGTATGATTTCATGAACCACGACGTACGTGGATTGTTCGAGAAAGCAGCGGAAGGGAGTCACGCAGACTAAAAATCGCGGCTGCTTCTCGAAACTGAGTATAAGTTTTACTTCACTAGTTGTGACCGAGTTGTTGCTTGTGGATAATCTTTAATGGTATGAATAAAATGGGCCATTTTCGTGATTTTTAATAATCCTCTAGGGAAAAACGCCGTTTTACAGTTGTATGATTATAAAATCGCTTCCCGTAGAAGAACTATGATTTATGCAACTGTCGGGTGCTATTTAAACTCTAGCGAAGCGTCAATGTAGTAAAGGATCGTTAGAATGTTATACTGAATTTGATTATTAGTGATCTTAATCGGAGCCATCGAAATTTTAGGAAGAGGATTCTACGTCTTACTGAACAAGAAATCTCGTCGTCAGGACGAGTAGCACTACTTCGATCTTATTGACAGATAAGTGATCCACACACACACACACACAATTATTTGTTATAGATATTTAGGTTAGTAATTAAGTTGATCACTCCCTTTGTTTAAATAACCTTCAGATAGTAGGTTAAAATTAAAAAAAAAAGGTACTGATTTTATTATGTCTGCAGGATCGTGACAAATGTTTGTGTATTTTTAGACTCTGATATCTAAGTCTGAGAACTGACGAAGGTGTGAGAGCCTTCTTGAACTTTTTATACGAGTTTTATTGTTGTTTAACTTGTAATCTAAGTACTGTTTTCGTCAATAAATGATATCGTTTTTGAAGAACTGTTTTGTTCATTAGAACTGACAGCATAAAGTCCTTGAACCCCAGTCTACGCAACAATATTAATACTATGTTTTTGAATAATAGGTTATACTTTTAAATAAAACTGCTCGTACTTGCAAAATTGTCTGTTTCAAATTTGATTTATAGTGTCAAAAACAACCATGGAAAGTGTCTTTATTGTTTTACACAGTATATGATTACTACTCCAATGTTCAAAATTAAGAAAATTTAGATATTGCGTTGAATTTTATGAAAAGAGATTTGAATGCAATGTAAAAATATTCCTTCGAAACAACGATGCATATCTTGTGTATAAAATACGTAAGCGTATGCGTGTATGTGGGTAGATCTAGTCGAGTAACAGGATTTATAAGCACGCGTACCAAAATCCGCATTTCGTTCGCCAGCACACCTCGTCGAATTTCTTGGTGTCTTTTTGCAGCAATTGGTTAAATTCAAACAGTAAAAATGAGTAACCACCAATGAGATTGTTTATTGTAGGTTCGCTAGAAGCAGGCCGGTCTCAAATCCAGATTAGTAGAGAATTCATTTGAAAGCCCAGCGTCGTGTTAAACTTATGGAAGCACTTTCAGGATACAGGAACTACAGAGAGAAGGCATGGGAAAGGTCTTCCAAGAGCTATGACGACCAGAGAAAATCGTCATTTGTGCGTTATAGCGAGGCGTAACAGGAATACTGCAGCATTTCAGTTCTCTCGAGAGTTGTATGCGACCACAATAACCCAAGTTTCACCGGCGACTACTTTCAAAAGATTTCATAAAAGATGGTTGCTTGCAAGAAGACTTGTTATTTGCGTCCCTTTCAGTTTTGCGAACAGGAGGGTTCATTGAAAATAGTGCAGAGATCACAGAGATTAGAGCATGGATCAAAGGACGACCGTCTCTTCACTTATGAATCCCGGCTCATCCTAACCATTGATTCCCGTTGTACTTTTATGTGAAGATAAGTATAAAAGCACGGTGTGAGGCCTGTTTATCTGAAAGAGGGCACCATACCCCCTACTAATTTTTTTTTATCATCGACGGTACTTATAAGTACCACTCACTTTAAAATTACACAGAATAACCATTTTTACGAATACTCTGACGATACTTAGCAGGAATATTCCTTTAAATCCACTCTTCCAAGATATACGGAAACACGGGTTCTATGATAAGTATTTTAGCGTTTAATGCGAATAGTTTTATAGCAGAAGTTGTGTTTTAAGCTGAAATTTTGATAGAATTGCGAAGATTGTCATTTTTGTTCCGAAAAAGTAGTTAATGTCAAAAGTGTCTTATTTTTTGTATGTTAATGAAGACCTTAGAACACGATTTGACTATATAATTTAATTGAACAGTGCATATAAGTAATTTTACAGTTGAATGACTTTGTGGTACTTATAAGTACCGACAGTATACTGGATGTTACAGCAAGAACTTAATTTTTTTCATCCATGTGGCTTTACTTTTTTGGCTTTTCTTGTTAGCTTAACTTATTTATTTTGCGTTTTTATTGTTTTATTTTAACATTTCCAAAAAATTTTGAACTTTGAATCTGAGCTTGTTTTTTTGACACACAATTAAATGAAATATCTATTATTATTTCAGAAATTAGCAACATCTTAATTTCTTTATGTGTAACTGAGATTTAAAAATAATAGGAGATTTTTAAGGTGCGCTATTTTTACTGTTCTTATTTTTGCTTTTCTTAGAATATCTGGAAAAAGGAATCTCACTCTTTAGGAGGATTTGGATTTATTACAGAACCAACCATCTGAAATCAGTGATGCACTAACAGATGATTTTTCAGAAGAAGAAGTCCCAGCAAATAATCTGCTGGAATTTTCGTTCGATTCTTAAGGTGTCCGACTACGTTCGGAACCATGATTTTGCAAAAGCGCATAACTGGATAATATTTATGATATTCAGTGTCACTTAGATTAGAAAATGTAAATAAAATTGTTTTAAGAATAGTATTGCAATAAAAAATTATTTAAGTACAATATTTTGACAAAAAATTAACATAGAATGACCCATTTTCAAAATATTCTCCTTTTCTGAAAAATGCTTCTATTATAATAATATTTTGCCTGTATAAAGCTCAGACCTCTGTACAGAGGCTCAACTATGATTTTTGAAAAATTCACATGATTTTTAGAGTTACAACCACTTGAAATAATTATCGGCGTTTTTTTCTTAAAATTTCTCCCCTTTGTTGTCGTAAAACACGGATAAACAAACTTCTAAGTTATATACACTGCTGGCCACCGTAAATGCAACACCAAGAAAGACAAGAAATAGCACAACAAAATTTATTTTGTAGATAACATGTTGACCAAGAATCAAATGATTAAATTTATAGACTTCTGTAAAGTGTGGATCTTGCCAGAATCAGTAGCCTGAGTAGCCGGCATTGTTGGAGATCACAGCTGCCACACGCTTCAGTATTGTTTCAAAGAGACTTTGGATGTGTTCTTGGGGTACAGCAGACCAAGCAGCTTCCACACGTTGCCAAAGTTGATCTGGTCTGGCAGCTGGGGGTGTAATCTGGGTCAATCGTTGAGAAACCACGGACCACATGTTTTCTATCGGCGAAAGATCAGGAGAGTGAGCCGGCCAGGGAAGCAATTCAATCTGGTGATTAACTAAGAACCTTTGGTCAATGCGTGCCACGAGTGGTCACGCATTATCCTGTTGAAATATGGCTGTGGCCAACCCCTGATGGTAAGGAAGGACAACTGGCTCGAACACCTCGGAGATGTAGCGCTGGCTGTTTAAAGTACCGGCAATGCGTACTAGAGGAGTATGAGAGTGATATCCAATTCCGCACCATACCATAATACCCGGTGCAGGACCAGTGTGGCGTGCATAACGCAGCTGTTCAGCATCCTTTCTCCACGGTGTCTCCAGACTCGAATTCGACCATCGTAGTGTTGCAGACAGATGCGTGACTCGTCAGTAATGACAACTTCATTCCATTTTGCCACCCACATCCTTCTTTCATCGCATCATTGGCGGTGGAGACGTCTGTGGTTCTGCGTCAGGGGTAGACCAAGCAATGGACGTCTTGCAGACAGACCACTCTGTTGTAAACGGAGTCGTATGGTACGCTCAGACACTGAATGATGCGTTGAAGACTATATGCTGTGCTATGGTTCGTTATGTGACTGAGCGATCCGTCACTGCCATGCGCACAATTTGCCTGTCCTCACGTGAAGTGGTGCACTGAGGTGGATGCGATTGACCACGTCGATCCGTCGTACCCTCCTGCATCCAACGGTCACATATTCGCATTACAGTTATTTGATTTCGACCAACAAGACTACCGATTTCCCTGAAAGATAATCCACAATATCTGTAGGCCACTATCCTTCCTATGTCAACTCGGATACATGATCAAAAGCTGATTACTGTTTTCAACGAGACATAACTGATTGTTTTGTGAAAAACCACAAGAAAAACACAATTGCCGAACTTGAAACCGTCGAAATCTCCAAGCCTTAAATAGCGCTTTGAGGTGGCGCCACAGCAGGCGTGCGTGATGTGTGTCTTCGCTGAAATTCTAATCATTTGCATATCTCACCTCCGCTAATGCATGTTATAAATTTCATGTTATTTGCATGCTTCCTTCAGGGTGTTGCATTTACGGTGGCCAGCAGTGTATTTCAAAAATTCTAGTTGAGCCTCTGTACAGAGGTCTGAACTATATACAGGCAAAATATTATTATAATAGAAGCCTTTTTCACAAAAGGAGAATATTTTGAAAATGGGTTATTCTATGTTCATTTTTTGTCAAAATATTGTACTTAAATAATTTATTATTGTAATACTATTCTCAAAACAATTTTATATACATTTTCTAATCTAAGTGACACTAAATACCATAAAAATTATCCATTTATACGCTTTTTCAAAATCACGGTTCCGAACGTAGTCGGATACCTTAAGGTGATTATCTAGAGACTATATATATAAACAAGACTCAAGGTGCAATAGTTCAAGTTAAGAAGATACAGCATTTCCTTTTCCAGGACGCCGCACTTAAAAAACATCAGTCGAAAATTCACTCAAAATGCATAACGTGTAATGATTTTTTGTGTACTAATGAAAAGAAAAACTGTTTTTTCTTTGAATACCATCAAATTAAGTTTATGTGTAAAAGCTGTTTTTATGTGTAGAAAAAGTATGTACAATTTTAATATATTATTATTATTTTACAATGACTATTTATTTACATATTGTTATTTGCATTTATTTTATACATTTATTTACATTTATTTTATATATTTATTTACATTAATTTTATACATTTTTTTACATTTAATTACAAATTATTTACAAATACAATTATGTATACAATTTTAAAATTTAATAATCTTTAAAAAGAAATGTTTTGTGCTGTAAAATATTAGTGTTCTCTGGTTATTTAGCCTTTTTAAGAGTTAAAACTGCGTTAAAAAAGTCGTTTGGACTTTTCGTATTATAAGAATATTTTAGACCAGCGATTCTCAACCCGCGGCCCACCGAGCCTTTTTAGGTGGCCCGGTCAGGGCCCATTGCTCTGAGAAATTAACTTATTGAAGAACATTGTATTAAATATTTGGTGGGAAATTCTTTGTCAATAAATCAAGTATATCAATTTTTCTTTTTGCTGTCAATGTCGTTCGGGCACGAATTGATATTCTTTTTCTATTTGGAACGGTCACTGGGTTTGTGACAACAGACAACAGTTGAGTAGCGACAATTATATGGGTGGAACTAATTTTTAACTATCTTTCATTTTTTGCAAGCGAAAAACATTCAGAGAAAATATGTCATTTTAAGACGATTTAGAGGCTAACTATTTTGTAGTGGAACACAAACATAGATCAGTAATTGTTTGATTTGTCAGGAAAGCGCTGTATTTCAAAAAAATACCAATAAACAGGAATCGTTTAATGACACTTTTCCTCGAAGATCTCTTTCAAGAGGCGATAAATAGGCTTTTTTTTTTGAATAATCTTTGCTACAGCAACAAAGTGTTTTGTCAGTGGTAATATCAAAGTGGTAACAAAGACATCCTGTGAAGTTTGTTGTTGTTGTTGTTGACTAATTCCTCCTGTCTAGCCGCAGGCTAGACCAGGTCCATGAGCCCAAGAGTCCTCAGGAAATCGTACACCAAAAGAGGACTGGAATAGATGTCCTCCCTTTCAAGTCCTGCACAAAACAAAAGATGATCTGGAGTTGCCTGTACCAAATTGCATTTAGTACAATTCTCGTAAATTTTCTGGCCTAAGTTAAAGGAAAGGCCTCTAATGTGTCCACTTGCAAGCCTACTAATAGTTGTTTGGACGACTCTATCCGCCTTGATGGAAAGGGCACCACCTGGGGCCTGCCTATTATACCAGGGGTGAGTCGGAGGAGTCTTCCATAGTTCTTGAATCAAAGATTTCGTTTTAGAAAAAATTTCCGAGAAAGTCAAAGTTCTTCTCGACATTAAATTTTCAGTGACACCTTCCTTGGCTAAAAGGTCAGCTGTGTCATTGCCAAAGAGACCAATGTGAGATGGAATCCATTGGAAGTAAAAATCATGTTGCTGGGAAAGTTCTTTAAGATTTTTAAGAATTGAGACCGATGTTTTGTCTCCAACATTTGTCCAGTCGCTAAGGTGTTGGATAGCACTTCGGCTATCACATAATATCCATATTTCATCAGGAGATGTCATCGTCTTGATGATTCGGAGAGCTTCATCAATGGCAATTAACTCGGATCTAAAAACAGAACAAAAGTCTGAATTCCTAATTTTGATATTATTATGTTATTGTTTGTTATGTTATTGGTATTCATATGCAACTGTTTATTGATGTAGAGATTGTGAAAGTGTGTTTCTTAAATGCTTCTAATTTAATGTTAAGGACAAAAATAAAATTTGTAAAAATAATTAAAAAAAGCAAAACAGGAGTCATAATATTTTGATCAAGTTTCTTCATTTTAAATTTCCAATGTTATATTGGTCTAGACCAGGGATGGCGAACCAATGGCACGCGTGCCAATGATGGCACGCGACAGAATATTTTGGGCACGCCATCGATCAAAAACGATTTGCATTTTAGCTTAAAATAATTAAGTTTACTATGAAGTATTATGAACAAACGCGAGTGATTCGTCGCGACGCCGACAAGTCGGGGAGCAGACTCGTTTGTTATGTCTTGCGTAAATACTTCGTATATTATAAATTGCTAATGATGCTAAGTTTATCTACGCATAGTGTGTGTATGTAACTATTTCTAAATATATTCAAGTTGTTTAAAAAACATATTCTAACGTTTACAGATTAATAGTTCAGCTTGTATACATCTAATTTATTAATGTGATCTAATTCTTGTCTTGTAAGTATAATCGGTAAAATAACTCTCACTGCTTTATTTTTAAAAATTTTAATGACCTGAGACAAAAGCGAAAGAGCAGACACTACAGAAATCTCGTACAAGCACTCAATTTCCTAAAAACAAATAAATCTGCCCATGAGCCCGCAGTCGCGCGCAGTCAGTAAAAAGGGTTTTTTTTGGCGGGGGGAATCAAGCGAGAGAGCACATAGACTAGTCAATTTCATCGACACAACTGTACATTTAAAGTTTTGTGTTAAATTTACGATTTTTAACTGCTATTTAACATGGATAGTTCAACAACAACAACAACAAAAAAAGTGTAAGATAGTAAGTGTAGCAGAGAATTTCAAACTTGGTGGGCTGAGAAATATGGCATGATCAATAAAGGCGACAAAGCGGTGTGTGTTTTATGTTCTGGAACAGTAGTATGCAGAACATCGTCTGTAAAACGGCATTTTGAAACAAATCACAAATCCTTTTGTGAAAAAAGCGAACCAGAGCAAAAAGAATTAATTGCAAGTGCAATAAAAGACAGAAATAAACAGTCGACGTCTATGTTTAAATATGTAAGCAGAAATTGTCACACAAGTGCGGCAAGTTACTCGGCTGCAAATGCCATTGCTCGGCATGGTAAACCTTTTCAAGAGGGAGAGTTTTTGAAGGAAGCTTGGTTGGCATGTGCGCCCTCACTTTTGATGATTTTGATAATAAAGATAAGATAATTCAGCGCATCAAAGATGTTCCTCTATCTAGAAACACAATGAAAGATAGAATCTTGAAATTGGCAGAAAATGTTACTGATCATCAAAAAATGACATTAACTCCGCTTCTTTTATATCGCTATGTCTTGACGAAAGTATTGACATTACTAAATCGGCATGTTTAGCTGTCTTTGCTCGATATTGTGTAGGAAACATCATTAAGGAAGAATTAATTGCGATAACATCGTTGTTAACAACTACAAAGGGCACAGATATTTGTACGGCAGTAAGAAATTCGCTTGCTGAGAAATAAATTGATTTGAAAAAAAATTGTTTCAGTAGCCACTGATGGTGCTCCAAATATGGTAGGCAAAAAAAAAAAAAAAAAAAAAAATGGTTTCATTTCTTTATTTAAAACAGACGTAAGACATTCGATTCTTGAATGCTACTGCATTATTCACCAACAAGCCTTGTATGCAAAGAGTGGTTTAACATCTCTTGATAATGTAATAACTTTAGTCACAAAAATAGGCAACCTCATATCGTCGCAGGCTTTAAATAAACGAAAGTTTGATGCTTTGTTGGATGAAGTCAATTCGGTGTATAATGGCTTAATAATGTATAACAATGTTCGCTGGTTGAGCTACGGGAACGTACTTCAAAGATTTGTTGATTGCTTGGAAGAAATCAGACTGTTTCTACAAAATGAGAGCAAAATTGAACAATACCCACAGTTGATGGATATTATATGGCTTTTAAAATTGATGTTTTTTTACAGACATTGCCAACATTTCAATGAATTGAACATAAAGCTTAAAGGCCCGAATAAAACAGTTATCGTCATGATGGATCTCATTCGCGCTTTTGAAGCTAAACTATATGTTTTCAGAAACGATATTATTACAAAAAACTACAAGTACTTCCCAAACTTGAAAAAAAATATCAAAGATTTAGATGCCCAAGAGAAAGGAAATGAAGAAAACGTTATTGATGACTTTATTTCCATAATGGATTCTTTAATCAAAGAATTTTCAGCGAGATTTTTTTAGTTCAAGGAATTATCGGAAACATTCAAATTTATTATGCACCCTGATGTGATTTCGTTTGATAAACTGAACTTGTCTCAATTCGATTGATTGGAAATTGAAGAACTTGAAATGCAAGTGATTGATTTCCAGTCTGGTTCAATATGGATTCAAAAGTTTATTGAAACAAGGAAAAAGTTGGAATTGATTGAAGCAAAAAGATTGACAAGCAATATAAGTAAAAATACCAGTAACGAAATTTTGGAAACATGGAATTCGATTCCAGACGCATTTAACTGTTTGAAGAAGTTGGCGTATGCTATTTTAACCATATTTTCATCTACCTATGCCTGCGAGTCATTATTTTCAGAGATAAATAACATCAAATACTCGCTTAGAAACCGTTTAACAAATGACTCTAATTCAGCATGCATTCTACTAAAAGTAACATCTTAAAATCCTGATATAAGTTATTTGTCATCTAATCTACAACAGCAGAAATCACACTAATGTTATTTTAATTTAAATTACTAGTATAACTAAAACATTTACTACTATACAGTGCAAAATGTATTTTTTTGTATTAAATAAGAAATTTTGATTTGTTCGTATTTGGTTTTATTAGTTCTTCAATAATAATAAGTCAAAATTATTTGATGGCACGCCTATAACTCAATAAACGTTTTTTTAGAAAAAATGGCACGTTGACCCAAAAAGGTTCGCCACCCCTGGTCTAGACACATCCCCTCCTCCATTTATCCTCATTTTGCAGTCCGCATGAAATAACTCACATATGTATGCAGCCCAACAGAAAAAAAAGTTGAGTACCCCTGTTTTAGACCGTTGTGGACTGTCGGTACCTTAAAATACCAAATTTATTAATTAGATCTAGCGGATTAAATTTCCCATTGTTGAGTATTTTATTTATGTACATCCTTTAATTTTCAATATAGCGAAAGAAAAATATTTCATGAAAAAATTGCAGCAAATCATAATGCGGTTGATAAAGAAGGGTTAATAAAATTTTTTGGTTATATTCTGAAACTGTGTTGTTTCATACCTTCCGACTTCTATGAGTGTTACGTACGATCATGGGTGTGCACTTTAACTGTTGAGTGGGTTTTATTTTTGCATTATATCAGCCCTTAAGGTATCCGACAACGTTCGGAACCGTGATTTTGCAAAAGCGTATAACTGGATAACATTTATGATATTTAGTGTCACTTAGGTTAGAAAATGTATAAAAATTGTTTTAAGAATAGTATTACAATAAAAAATTATTTAAGTACACTATTTTGAAAAAAAAATGAACATAGAACGACCCATTTTCAAAATATTCTCCTTTTGTGAAAAATGCTTCTATTATAATAATATTTCGCCTGTATATAGCTCAGACCTCTCTACAGAGGCCCAATTGGAATTTTTGAAATATATAACTTAGAAGTGGGTTTATCCATATTTTACGACAACAGAGGGGAGAAATTTTAAGAAAAAAACGCGGATAATTATTTCAATTGGTGGTAACTCTGAAAATAATGTGAATTTTTCAAAAATCGTAGTTGAGCCGCTGTACAGAGGTCTGAGCTACATACAGGCAAAATATTATTATAATAGAAACATTTTTGACAAAAGGAGAATATTTTGAAAAAAGGTTATTCTAAGTTGATTTTTTGCCGAAATATTGTAAATATTGTATTTAAACAATTTTATACATGTATTCTACACTAAGTGACACTAAATATCATGAAAATTATCCATTTATGTGCTTTTTTAAAATCACAGTTCCGAACGTAGTCGGATATCTTAAAACGTAGCAAATTTCTTTAGTATCTGTCTAGTAGCTCTAGAGATAATCGACAAAATCTAAAAATTCTCTTAAATTTTTACACCAGTGTTCCTTCTAATACGGGTCACGAGCAGATCAACAAAGATTATTTTTTTTTTTGAAAATGCAGTAATATTTATTAGAATTGATGAAAAAGTATCTCCATGTACATATTGAATGAGTTTTTAATTAAACCCTAGATACCTTTTTTAATAAAAGAGCTCCTTTATAATAAATGTGTTCTTACGATTTATATTAATAATTTAAACGAACTTGTACAATCTCCGTAACAATATATTCATTTATTGTTTTTTTTCCTATTCCCCCCCTTCGATATTACTTCCTTGAAAGGATATTCAATCTTCACGTCCTGTAACGCTTTCTTTCTGAAGAATTTTCCTTTTTTTGCTGTCCGTAGTTTTCCCGTATCTCATTAATCATTATGTGGATATGAGAACAATTCTTTTTTTTAAATTGTTTCGCAGTTCTCTCAAAGAGATTCATGAAAATCGTCTTATGAGTCTTTATTTAAAGGAGGGAGCAGTCTTAGTTCTTTTATAGTAGACAACTTTTCTTTATGCCTGAAAAATTGTTAACAATTTAAAAAAAAAGAATTTTTTAATAATAAATGAATAGTGTATACATAAAAATTACGGTAATTTTTATAGAAACTTCTTTTATTATTATTATTTTTATAGATACTTCTATTTAGTACTGACTGAGTGAGGGTTTATTAACGTCACACTATAAGGCAACACGAGGCTATGTGACACGGACCTCGCAATTGTTAATCGTGGTCAAGTGACGAGGACGACACCCCTGTCTCCTAACTTTCACACCATAAAAATGGGAGGAGATTCGATGTCGACACATTTAATTTGCTTCGATCCGCTCTGCACAGCGGGTATTAGTGCTACTAGACTCGAACACATGACACGCCGGCCTCGAGTCCGTTACCTTGACCACTAGGCTACCACGGCCACAAGGGTGAAACTAAATTAAGAACTTTTCAGAATTAAAAAGAGGTGGCATCAGAATTATTTTAAAATGATTAAAAATATTAAAGTTAATTTTAATCATTTTTAAGAATTCATAAATTAAAGTAACACATCAACCATCAAGTATGAAAACATTTTATTTTTGTGTTAGTTTTATCTCGTTCTAATTCAGCTTTAAGAGAAATCTTTCATTGGTAAAATGCATTTTTGAAGATTAAGATAAGCACTGATAAGAGTAGACCAGAAAGAAGACACTCATAAACTTTTGTACAGTAAATAACTTTCTTCATTTTATTTATAAATCTAATTTATAATTATTAGGTAATTGAAAAATTCTAAGACCTCAAAAAATTATGTGTCTTTTAAATAAAATTTCCAAATTGCTGACCAATACTTATAACTCGCCATAAATATTTTCTCTCTTCAAAGTTCACCCCTGTGTTTTCCATAATAGACATTTCTTCTAAATTAGCTGTTTAAATCGAATGCGGGTAGTGAAACAATAAAAGCCAACCAGGTTAAAAGAATTTCTTCGAAGTTATCTACGGCCTAAGGTACCTAGCAGCATTTCTGTGTCCTGTTTGGAAGAAGAATGGCAACCGAAGATCAAAGAGAAAGATTAAATCGATATATTTGCAGAAAGGAACAACAAATGGACTTGGAATTTGATTGATTGTTTGGAAGTGACGAAAGATGAAATTTATCACAGATGGAAGACATAGATTTATTTATCTAGTTAGTTCGAAATTTCTGATAGGTAGTGTTAAACGATAGAACGAGATTGATATTAGTAAAAAAATGTATATATTTTTAGCTTAATAATTATCCTATTTTTGCAATAAGTAAATACATCACACTAAAAAAATAGTGAAGAAAAATAAAGTTAGAAAAAATTACAATATTGATTAATAAAGTAGCTGTGTAGAGAGAGTGGCTCAGTTACAGAACACATTAATAATTATTTTAAATTAAGTTTAAAACATATAAAGAGTGTTTTTTTCCAGGTATAGAAGTTTAAGTTGGCATTACTTTCCAAGATGGAGACCGATTTAACAGCTGTCAAGTGATTTATTCTCAGTTTGGTTTGGCAATTCATCAAAACGATCATCAAGCAAGGCGTAGATTCGTCGAATGGGCCCAAAACGAGATTGCCGTTGCTCCCGATTTTCATAAGCGAATTTTGTTTAGCGATGAAGCGCACTTCTGGTAGAATGGCTACGTCAACAAACAAAACTGCCGCATTTGGAGTGAAGCTAATCCACAAGTGTATGTCGAAACACCGTTACATCCAGAAAAACTGACTGTCTGGTGCACTTTATGGGCTGGTGGAATCCTTTTTCAAAAACGATGAAGGCCACAACGTTACAGTCAATGGTGATCGGTATAGAGCCATGATTACTAACTTTTTCATTCCTGAATTGAACAATCATGATGTCCAGGAGCTGTGGTTCCAACAAGACGGCGCAACATGTCACACAGCTCGTGCCACAATCGATTTATTGAAAGACCCGTTTGGTGACCGCCTAATTTCACGTTTTGGACCTGTGAATTGGCCTCCAAGATCTTGGGATTTAACACCGCTAGACTATTTTCTGTGGGGCTATGTAAAGTCATTGGTCTATGCGGATAAGCCACAAACGCTTGACCATTTGGAAGACAACATTCGCCGTGTTATTGCCGATATACGGCCACAAACGTTGGAAAAAGTCATCGAAAATTGGACGTCCAGATTGGACTACATCCGAGCCCGCCGTGGCAGTCCTATGCCAGAAATCATATTTAAAATGTAATGCCACAAGATTATCTTTCGAATAAAAAAAATTCATGTCAATCGAATAATACATCGTTGTTTTATTGCAATTTAAAGTTCTATACCTCTAAAAAAACACCCTTTATTTTGGACTATTTATCATTCTAACTATTTTTAAATGTTACTTTCATTTATTTTGATTGTTACCTTTTATTATTATTTTTGCTGATTATATTCGAATAAGATTTACTTGTAATATTTCGAATTGTATCGTTACTGATTTCATATTTACTCGTACATTTAGATTGAAGTTAAAAATTAAAAAAAAATATATATTATGGGATTATTTTTTAACACTATAATTTTTTTATATAAATATTATTTTTAATTATTTTTAATGTTATATATTTTATTATTGTTTTTACTGTTTGTATTCTTGTAATATTTACTTGTAACGTTTCAAATTGATTCGATATTCGTTTCATATTACCAAACGACATTTTGTATTCAAAATGAGGTAACATATTAAAGTTGTTTTTGTTTCATATATTCAGTTCAAGGAGTTGAAAAGTAAAAGAATAAGATCATGAATTTTGAAATAACTTTTTACTAACTGAAATATATTATTTATTGTCGTTTCTCCAAGTTAGGCCTCAGGGTAATATTTTTGTACCATTTTTTGCAAATTTATAAAATTAGGGCAAAGTAAAATTTACATATTTTTAAATAAAATGTATATACATTTCTGGAACACATAAATTTAAAAAAGAAATATATCAAATAAATTTTGAATAGTATCAGGAATTTTGAAGGAAGCTTTCTCTTGTTAAGAAGAGTTCCGTATTTATTCTAAAGTTTTCCCGCTTCCAATTTATTAATATTAAAAGAAAAATGTCTATACTAGTTAGTTTTTTAAGTATTTAGAATAAGAATGAACTGAAATTGAGAGTCGCTTTCAGATTTATTAAATTTAAAAAATAAATATAAATTTTTTTAAAAGAAAATGACTTCTAGAGGTTTTTTTTGTGGGTTTTGTATTCTTAAAAAGAACTCTGTGGTGAGTGTATAAATAATTTTTGAAAGTTAAATGAGGTAAGAAAAGTCTATGTTCCATTTAAATGTATGCTTATAGCATTTCTTATTCATCATAGATGGATTGTTTTTTTAAATGTTTCTGTTTTTTTTCTCCCTTTTTTGGTAGCTTTTATCATTGTTGTAAAGTTATGCATTTATTAGACAGATTATGTAGATTATATATATAATGTATGCTCTTATATACAAATGTATGTGTGCTGTTGATCACTCTATATATGTATGGAACTCATATAAAAAGCTCTCCAATTCGAACACAAGTTTTATGCTTTTATTTTCAAAGCTGTAAAAAAATTAGTAATATAAATTATAATAAATTTGCACTAAAAATTGATCTACAAATATTTTTAACTAGTCTTCAACATGTAATAGTTTAAAATTTTACTTTTAGCTGCTGTGAAAAGGGATTAAAAGTTAATGAACTTTCTCAAACATGAAGTGCTTTAATTTTGGCTATATTTTAAATAGGAGAAATCCGTAATATATATTATAATCCACACCTTTAGTGAGTGAGTGTATGGTTTAATGACACAAGAGCCAATATTGGCTAAGCTGCGCCAAATTCTCACCTTTAGCAGCGAAAAAAATGGCGTGAATTTGAGCCAACGCAGCTCGTTTTTCTGTAATTCATATCTGTCCAATATGACAAAAATTATTCCCCATTAGTGACAAATAATTGTGTATACTAAAATAGAATTCGAATTTGAATTATAAATTCAATTTTATCAATTTTTTTATACATTGATTTTTTTATCCCAATTTATTACCCAAGCTTATTTTTCACGCATTTCTTTCTTTTTTTCTCCGTTCAAACGTATTAAAATAAATGGCAAAACCCTAATTTGATGCTCCCTTGACAACGAATTTAAAACTAAGCCAAGGTGGCACAAAAATTTGAATTTAGCGTATTGTGTATAATTTAAACTGTCTAATATGATAGAGCTTTTTATAGTTCACACTCTTATTAACTATTCGTATAAACAATTCCCAGCTCTGAAAAGGATGAGAATGTTCTGATACGAATTAGGAAGTCCTTTTATCAATTTTTATTATTGTTTTTATTGTTATTTACCCATAGTTGTTTTCTTTGCAAGATTTCATCCACTCTATAATTATTTTCCTCCCCTGCCATGCTAGCTTTTGCGCGCGTTTGATGGGGTTTGATGTTTGATCCCCCATGAACTTATTTTAAACTTCTCTACCTTTTCTTACTTTCTTCCAAGCGGTTTTTTAAAATTTCCTTACAATAACCGCACGCAGTTATTTAAGAGGTAACGCGCGCGAGAAACGGACTTAAAAATAATATTTTCTTTAATCCTTTCTATTAAAGAAATTCATCCCTTCTCTCCTAGTTTTATCGAGATACGGCAGCCGGTTAAATGCCGGGTTTGGTTGTCATGGAGATGTAACGTCATTTTCTCTTCGCTCTCCTTCGAAAGCGAAACCGAAATTAAATCAACTGGGAGAGTGGTTTGCCTCTCAACCCTCCATCAGCGTTGCTGCGCTGCACTCAATGTGGACTATTATCCATTTTTATGTAACTTCAACAAAATATTTTTTCCCCCAGCAAATACTGACGAGTGAACAATAGAGCTTTCTCTAAGGTTCCACGTAAATGTATAACCGTTACCGTTACCGACAAAATTAAGAGGTCCACCTCCAAGATCCCTCATGTTGCTTTGAAGTGAGGTATTAATAAAACAATCATTTCACAAGTATTTATTATTGATCAACAGATTTTTTCTTATATTGTGATAAATGTATTTTTTTATTCAGAGTTAAATTATAAGAGGCGCACTGGTTAAGGTATCCGACTACGTTCGGAACCGTGATTTTGCAAAAGCGTATAAATGGATAATATTTATGATATTTAGTATCACTTAGATTAGAAAATGTATATAAAATTGTCTTAAGAATAGTATTACAGTAAAATGTTATTTAAGTGCAATATTTTGACAAAAAATGAACATAGAATGACCCATTTTCAAAATATTCTCCTTTTGTGAAAAATACTTCTATTATAATAATATTTCGCCTGTATATAGCTCAGACCTCTCTACAGAGGCTCAATTAGAATTTTAGAAATATATAACTTAGAAGTGGGTTTATCCATGTTTTACAACAACAGAGGGGAGAAATTTTAAGAAAAAAAACGCCGATAATTATTTCAATGGGCTGTAACTCGGAAAATAATGTGAATTTTTCAAAAAAAAAAAATAGTTTAGACTCTCTGGAGAAGTCTTTACTTTATATAAGAAAAATATTATTATTTTAGAAGCATTTTTTATAAAAGAAGAACATTTCGAAAAAAGGTTATTCTAAATTAATTTTTTTGCCAAAATATTGCATTTAAATAATTGTTTTTGTCAAAATGTCCTTAAAACAATTTTATACATGCATTCTAATCTAAGTGACTCTAAATTTCATTAAAATTATCCATTTATGTGCTTTTTTAAAATCACGATTCCGACCGTAGTCGGATACCTTAAGAGGTCCACCCCCAAGAGCCCTCACGTTGCTTTGTAGTGAGGTATTAATAAAACAATCATTTCACAAGTATTTATTCTTGATCAACAGATTTTTCTTATATTGTGATAAATGTATTTCTTTATTCAGAGTTAAGTTATAAGAGGCGCACTGATTGATAGAAAATATAAACAGCGATCTAAGTACGCTTTGTTTGAGCTGTAAATATTTTGTTCTCAGAATTAATTTTTCTCCCTTATTAAGGTTATTTCACGATCCGTTAAGAACATGGATTCACGCTTGCTAATCGATAAAGCAAATTTGCCGTTTCTGATCTTGCTTAAATGAATAAATATTATAAATTGTGCAGTATTTAAGCCATGCATAGAATGTGTGACGGGCTCACGCGTCTTTTCATTAACATGTTCTTTGGGGCCAGAATTAATGGCAACTCTTTTCCAACCAAACCCAAGAAGTGAAGCGTGAAGGAAAGATGCAAATTGGGAAGCTTTTAAATATCAGAAGTTAGAGTAAGCGGTGTGGCAATTTGGGAAATGTTATGATAATCCGTGATTCAAGTGTGAAGAGGTTTTGATTGGTTAAGTGACAGCCAACAGAAGTCATCCGTGACAGAAAGCCCTTAGGTCAAGGTGCATACCATTGCATTCCTGTGAACCGCAAATTCAACTAGGATTAGATTTATCGCTACTTCATTCGACATTAAGGTAGAGTGACTATTTAATATTCGGATATGTGATAGTATTGGAATTGAGCTTAGGCGAGTTAGTTATTGATAGTGGTCCGGGTTACGCTACTTCGGTATCAACACACACACACACACACACACACACACACACACACACACACACACACACACACACACACACACACACACACACACACACACAGACACACACACACACACACACACACACACACACACACACACACACACACACACACACACACACACACACACACACACACACACACACACACACACACACACACACACACACACACACACACACACACACACACACACACACACACACACACACACACACACACACACACACACACACACACACACACACACACACACACACACACACACACACACACACACACACACACACACACACACACACACACACACACACACACACACACACACAAACACACACACACACACACACACACACACACATTGTGTGTTTAGCCACCGTAGATTGTCTCACATATATTATTATTATCTAATCTGCTAGAGATTTAAGTTTAAGATCTTAATAAAGTCATATTAAGATCATGGAAGCTTCTAGCTCTTCATTTATTCCTACATCTCTAGCTCACGCTGATAATAAAGGTGAAGGGCACCCGTGGCGGGCGCCCTTACAAATGTTAGTTCAATAGATGTTTCTTTATGTGCCGATTGTAAATTAAAGGTGAATTCATATTAATCTATGCACAAAGGCAATAAAGAGAATGTTTCGAAATTCATTTGCGTCTCGCCGTATAACGATTCGCAACTGCATTTAATTTACATTTTACGAGTGTTCTGATATTCCTTGTGAATTCAGCTTATTGTGAAGCAAATACAATTGAAAGGAATAAGGAAGAAGCTCTTTCTTTGCTCCCCTACCAGTATTTCTAAATCTACTTTAAGTTTATAAAATAAATGAATTAATCAACATTGCCTTTATGTGTTGAAAAGTAAGAATTAATTTGCATTTGTCGTAAAAATGCAATGCTCATTTACCAGTGGGAGTGTTAATAAGAAACATTTTTATGCAATATAAACATGAGGGATTTTCCAGCAGAAAATTTGAACAAAAGTAAAAATGCATCTTGAAGCTGTTGTTATGTGGCTACAGTTTATATATTTAATTATTCACAGTGGGTATTTTTCTCCAATATAATTAAATTAAGTTATTCCCTATAAAGAAGGAAATTTTAATAAAAAAAGTACATCTTTTTCGAAGAAAGGAAATATACTTTATAAATATCTCATTTATAAGGAAATCCACCTCTACATTTTGCCACAGTTCTTCAGTTTTCAGAAAACGCTACGTTATGTATTCTTTATTAAAAAAAGATTTTAAAAATGTTTCAGGCAATTAAATAATATTTCAAGGGAAAAGTTATATATTATTAAAGGGAAACTACTTTACATTGGATTTTATTTATTGTTTAATTCGTAACATACTATTCGGGCTCATCTACTAATCCTCGGGGGGAGACTTTTCTTTAACTCTGATTTTAGTTTAAAAACCGCTTTCGGTAGAGATGATTTTATGGTAGAGATGACTATTTAAACCCTGACGTTGGGTATGTGAAGTTAATGGTTGATTATGAATCGTTAAGCGTGAAATTTAGGAATAAGAAAAGGTGAACTGCGACTGGGAGGTCACGTGTTTTGAAATTATTATTCGTCACAGAATCCACTTGGAGTTGTGGACCTTAGAGCTGACCGAGCTATTGGGGTTCTAGAAGGATCGTGTCACAAAGAGCTCCGTCTGAAGTTTTGATTTTCGATAATCTTGTGCATCCGCTTAAGTGTTAGGATTTCAGATGAAGTTGTATATTTTCATAATATGTCAAAGATAGAATAAAAGTATCTTTTTTTAAGATCATGCCTGCTTCTTTCTCGAACCCCGAAACACCCGTGACCTTTGTGCTGTGACAAAAATTTATTCTTTTCAAAAAAATCTTCAACTTTTTTATGAATTGAATGGTTTGTTATCTTTATTCATATATAAAAATATAAAAATCCAAGTGATTGGTTAGTGAAAGATTCTGTAGTTTTTTGTGTTTTGTTAATGTTTGTTACCTTTTCAAATTCGTTATCGAATACCTAAATACAGTCAGACCTCCTTATAACGAAGTCGCTAAATCCTGAAAAAAAGTTCGTTATGTAGAGGTTCATCGTTCAATATACTTTGCAAACCACATAAAACAAATTTTTAAATCATAAACATTAAACACTTCACACCCTTTTGTTAATTAATATCTATTTATTTTATATATCTTACCCGTCAAAAAAAAACCTGCAAGGAAAAAAAAAGAATGTCGAGGAATACATTGTTTTTTTAACAATAAGAAAAAATATTTTTATATTAAAATTAATGAATATATATATTTAAGACATTTTCTAATTTAAAACATACAGACAAGTAATTTTAAACATACATTATTTTATAAATAGAAATCCACTGAGGGTTAAATGAATATATATATCGATCTTGTTTCTAGTGAACTGGACAATGGGGGTTACAGCTTGTACTTCTTGGATGAAACTCCCAGAATTCTATTGCTCTCGTCGAGGTAGGCACCTAATAAAAGCAGTTCAAGATTTATGACCACCATAAACTATGAACCATACGAGAGAATAACTTGAAATGCCCAGAAATACTTTAAATATAGGGAGGAAAAAAATTGAATCACAAGGAAAAAAGTTCATTATATAAAAAATGCACTTCGCTAGAGGGAGGATATTTTATGAAGAAAATCGTGAAATGTTCTTGGTTCCATGGAAAAGTTCGCTAAATAGAAAAAATTCGCAATATAGAGGTTCGACTGGATTTACTTGTGATTTTAGTATTAACATAAAAAAAATGCACGTTAAGTTTTGATTTCTATTATCTCACAATACATCCCTAAGAGGGATGTTAAGTATTGTGAAAGTCTTCAATTAATTAACTTGATTTTTTAAATTTCTTTTAAGTTTAACTGGTTGCAATTTTCAGTCCAAACATTCAAGGGCAAGTTCTTAAGCCCCGACCCGTTTTACTTAACCATGTGATGCTCCCATGGTTGTTATTATTTTAGGAAAAAATAATGAAGACCGTGTCAAGTACAAGAACAAATAATATTTAATAATGGTTACGTTCCACAATGCAAAGGGGCACAAAACATACATAACACACATTACAGAGAACACATCAAATATCTTACGATGAAAAAGGCAATTCCTCAACACACGCGTCCGCTATCTTAGTCGAATTTGTTCTAGGGAAGAAGGAAAAATTTTCCTTCCATAAGAATAACTAGCATCACCTGGCTGTCGCTAACAGTAAAGTGACGGTTGGGTTTAAAATATAGTGCCACAACCCCTAATTTAGTCATTTATAATGCTAGCAATCAATCATTTTTAGTCAAAAGAAGTGATTCACTTCTACTTTGTCCTCAAGTTTTAACGTAAAATGCAGTTTTAATTTAAAAAAAAGCTAATTTTTAACTCCAGAAATGTCATTTTTCGCTTAATGAATGTGATATGAAAGTGAGAAAGAGAAAGATATGCATGCTTCCAATTATTTTAAAAACTTTTAGTCAATTTGAACTCTTTATAGCCCTTTTATAATAGCTTAAAGGTTTTATTATGAAAATTTTAAAATGATTAAAAATACGAGCGCTTTTAGTGGATTGATTCATTGATTTTAATTTATACCTCGTTCTGAAGCAACATGAAGTCCTGTCCTTTTTAAAACAAGAAGCGAATGCTATAAGAATATTTTATAATACAATCGGAGGTTTAACGCTAGGACCTAGATAACAATAACGTAAAAACAGAATATGTAGTCTTATAATGTCCTGAAATACCCAACGAAGCTGGAGGGTAACGGTTTTAATACATGTAATGGAGGTAAATATATATGCTCTTTTGAACGTCTTATGGTTAGACTTCTTTTCATTTTTATCATTCTTTTCACTTTCTCCCTATATAGACACACGCACGCACGCATACCCGCACGCACGCACGCACGCACGCACGCACACACACAAACACACAGATATATTTATTTTTATATATATCCTGTTCACATTTTCAATCGTTAATAAAATACTTTCTATTCATCCATTAAAGTTCAATTTTTTTAAATTTGTAGTGGATAACACTTGACGTTAATACAGTTTTTTCAGATATTAATTCATTAATTAAATTTTATTTTTTAATTTTAAATTTATTCTGCGTTATTTCTGACGAAGTTAGATTTATCTACAACAGTTGGCGCCAGTAAGTTTTTCTGACGTAGTAGGAATCTCGACTTAATTTTTTTTTTTCAATTCTTGTTTAGACTAGTTTACAAACATTTTGAGTTAATGAGCCCGTTTTGAAGGAAGTATGAGGATTATGCTACACCTAGGAGTGGCTGGAATATTAGAAAATTTTAGTAAAGGGAGAGAGAGACACGCAAGATCGAGTACTGTAAGGGACGCGAAATATGTAGCTCACCGAGCCCTGTTTAGTAATGGACATTAAGGTAGAAGTAACGTACATTTGATACTTTTTGAAAAGAAAACGGATACTAAGCAATGTCTTTATACCATTGTGGTGGTAGGGGGACAAATATTCCAATAAAAGTTTTGTTTTCAGAAGTATTTTGTTTTCGTAAGCATTTACGAACCAAGCGTGTCAGAAACTTGAATCTCTATTCCACAAAATCCTTTCTTTCTTTGAGTGTTGAATCAATAAAAAATATCTAAAGCCATTAGTTTTAGGGGAAAAAATTCTTTATTAAAGAGTTTCCCCTATCCAAAAAGAATGGTTTCAACATTGTAAAAAATTCAGAATTGAATTGACCATCCTTTTTCCAAATACCATTCAAAAATATAATTCTACAGTGGAATTTGAAACACAACTTTCAAAGCCATGAATAAAAAAGCTATTGATCTTATCGAGGCTGAAAAAGAGAGTATTGTTTTTACTCCAAATACAGTATATTTTCCTAGATCAATGCTTCTCTCACTTTCAAAATTGGCGACCCAATTTTCAATCATAATTTTCATCCCCCTATTCAATAACAATGCATTGAATGCAATAATAATGTACTTTGAAAGCTACAATACGATCCTCATTATAAACCACACAAATTATCAAGATAAGTATTTTGCATACAGCTTTGTATACAATTAAAATATATAATAAGTCAATGGGAGTCAATAGTAATTGTTCAACTTGTTCTTATCTTAGTATTGATAAATTAATTGTCAAATACATTGTGCAGAGCTGATACATTTGAGTAGCTCAGAAGCCTATACGGAAAAGTCCATTTTGTGATATTTTCTGATTTTTGTAAATTTTGATAAAATAAATAATATTCTTCTTAGTTATTAAAGGATTTACTCGTTGCGTCATTTTTTCAATGACCTAAAAAAAGGAAGCAACGAGTAAATCCTTCAATAACTAAGAAGAATATTATTTATTTGATCAAAATTTACAAGAATCAGAAAATATCACAAAATGGACTTAACCGCATTGGCTTCTGAGTGATTCATTTATAAGTATATTATATCAGTATAAATGTGTATTTTATTTTTTATTATGTCAAAATGTATTTTGTTTTGCTACTTTCCAGTAATTTAATAATTTTTTAAAATCTTTTATTTTCGACTTTCCGATATGGTCGCGCCCCTCACGTAGGGTTAAAACGCCTCCCTGAGGGGGAGGGGGTGCACTCCACCGTTTGAGAATTCTGTTCTAGATATTACAAATAGAGATGCTTGATAGTCGAATGCTCGATGCTTGAATCCTTGTACTAAACTCGTGACATCCGTGAGATCACACTCATAAGATCCGTGGCCATTAGCCTCTGCGTGACTTCTTCGATCCAAACTATATACAATATGTTAATCGACCATGGTAGCCAATGGATTCAATTCATGAAGTCACATGATAAAAACAAACTCGTGTTTTCTATTGAATTCAAAACAAACATTAAACTAATTGTACTTGTTGTTCTATTTGTAAAATTTGGATAAAATTTCAAATTTCATATTTGGGTAAAGATGTTTTAAATGCTAGGAAAAAAAAATTTCTTCAAAAAGATTTTAAATTAAAAAAAATCATATTTTATGTTTATACTTTTAAATAAAATGCATTTTGTATGCAATGTACTTTTTAAGAGAAAGTTTATGCAAAGAGCAAAACTTGGCACCACTGGAGCGCTTGAACTGATTAGCTGGAAACACTAGATAGTTTCTATCGTGTGACTATGACGTCCCATGAGTTTTTAAATTGATTGGCTAGAATCACGTGGCTTTAACTATCATGTGACTATGATGTCACATGAATTGAGCCCATTGGTCTTATCATAGTATTTAGTCAACGATTTTTTAATCGAGACACGTGTCCTGTTCCCACTTAAGAGAGAATAAGGGAAAGAAAATGAAAATCGCAGAATGGCCTGACATTTTGGTCGATATTTCAACGATGTTGGTAGAAATAGGTTAATCATGGCTGTATAGAATGTCAAGAAGGTAGCAATCGAAAGAAAGCGTCAAGAGATTGGTGTACCTATCAGTGTTCAAAGTCCCTGATGCGTCCTCATAAAAAATTCTATTCCAACTCCGACTGGCCATTGACAGGGAATTCAATGAAAAAGAGTGGAGGTCAAGATGGCCATTGGACAGACTATCCGTCCCTATTGTACGTCGCAGAGCACATTCGCGATGGCTTAGAGTGCATTCTATTTGGGATCTCACGGGAGTGGGGTATAATTGTTTTCAATGAAGAGTACTGCTTGTGGAAGTGAGCCCCGACGACCAGCAGAGACATGTAGGAAGGCACTCACATTACTGTCGTTTGCCATACGACCTTCAGCAACTCCTTATCCCGTAAGTCACAAACAACAAAGGACTCCCCAAATAGAGATTTCTTTTTATCCCAGTCACTTAACGTGCGCACGACACGACTGCTGACTATTAGGTTAGTGGTTCAAATAAACACTCTCTTGCGAAGGTCAATAGCTAAATGTCAAAGTGGTGAGCCAGGAATTGAGCACTAGATGGCAGCACAGCCTAAGGATACTGGTTGATTTTGAATTTCGATGGATAATCTAAGACATCCACAGTAAATCACGACTAATGATTCAAACGGCACCTGAACATGCATCAACTTGATTCGTCAACTCAGTAAGAGACTGCCCACAACGCCAATGGAAAAAAATCCCAACAACATACAAACTTTCTGTGTCATGACCCGTCTGTAGTGTCTGGGACTACTGTTGGCGCGAATCGGCATGGTTTCGGAGGGGATGCTGTGTTTTGAAGGGAGAAGGGTTTTTTACCGCGAGCGAGTGCGTTCAGGGAAGAGAAATACCCTTGTTTTGGAAGCGCAAAGCGCGGAACTGTTTTTTTTGGGGGGATGTGTGTGAAGGAAATGGAGTTTTTTTCGGTGAGAACGGACGCACGGCGCGGTGTTTTGTTGTACCAAGAATAGAGTTTCTTGGGAGTGTTTTAACACGACGGACATTGTAGTTTGATTGTTATTTTATTGTAGTGATAATCAAGATAATTGTATTTAATCAAGATAATTATGTGTAGTAGTTGATTATATGAAGAAGTAGTTAAAAAATAAATGTGAAGTTATTTCACCGTCAATCGCGGGTGTGAGAGGGTCCGAGTAAAAAAACAGACATGATCTTATAATCACCACTTTTATTAAACTTTTAACACTAAAGAATGCACTTTAATATAAGAATTATTAATCCTATGAAATATTTGGAAACCCTTATCTGGGTTATGATCTTGTACGGTCCTGCTTCCAACTAGCTAACTCTTCATTCATAAAGTGGATGTTTCGCCTGTTCTATGTATTCTGCCTTTAGATTTAATATTACGTAGTGCGACCACCTGTCGCTCACGCTAAGCTTTCCAATTAGGATCAAATCTGAATTATTACCTCGCCTACTCAACGACTTGCACTTAAAAAAAAGTTTGTATTTGCATAAAATTAAGTCCTCTCTACGGAAAGTGATTTTCAAACTAAAATCACTATTAAAAAGTGTATTTTTCCGAATAGGATTATTAGAAGCCCGAATAGAACCTGTTACAGCTGGAAATGTAAATTGCATTAATGGCTGGAAAGTAACCTTATCTATGTATCGCTCAGAAAGTCCATCAACAGCATAAGCACCTTTTTTCCCTAGAAAAGGGGTATGCAGCGACCCCTTCTATCGCAAGCAAGATGACAGACAGGCAGGCAGGCAGGCAGGCAGGCAGGCAAAAGAATAAGGATTCTTTTTTGCCCCGTACATCTAACGCGTGCACGGAATGGCTTGTAACGGCGTGGCACATAGTACACTAGGAGGCTTGACACATAGCACACGATAGACTAGAAAGACGGCCCTGCTGTGAACTGTTTTGGCCTTTGAGCGGGAAGGAGAGAAGAAGAGAGTCTCGAACGAAAAATGGAGGAAGCTGCCTGTAGTTCCCGATGTGACTTTTAATTGTAAATGAAAATATTAATATAGTGATGTATTTTGAAGGAAATAAATAAAACGGTAAATCCGGTTAATTAGAGCTGATTAATTCAACTGCAAGACGATCTTACAGACTGGTGGCAGCGCTGGCACGATGAAACTAAAAACAGTGTCTTTAACAACAAAAGAAATAGTTGGGGTAAGTACTTTTTCTATCTGAAAGTACCTTCAGGCGTATTTAAAATTTGATCTCAATTTTTGTATTAAAATATGGGTACAAATTAAATACAGAAATCATTCTTAATTCACTCTTTGTATTAAATGCTGGATTTTGATTATTTTAAAGCCTTTTACTTATTTCTGCTATTCTCGTTAATTTATGATTTGTTTTTAAATAAGAACAAAAATTGATCCTATAAAAAGGAAGAAAATTTATTTTGTCTGTAGTTGAATTGAGTATATAAAATTGCTCTTTTTTATTAGTTTTAGTTTGTGTATTCTGATTTAAAACTGCGTTTTCTATGTGTGTGAGATATAAATTAAAAGATTCTCTCAACAGAGTTTTTTTTAAAAAAAAATCTGTATTGTAAACACAATATTAAGAATATGTGAAGAGTAAATGATAAATAACTTATGAAAATTGTGATTATAGCACGATTTGAAGGTGCAGTGAAAAAAAATATATGTATAAAGTGTATATTTAAGTAGAAATATTTTTGATTTTGCTGAGTCAACGAAATATTTATGATTCTTCTCTTTTACTGAGAGAAAAAAAAAGCTGACTCATTACGTTTCAGAAGTTCTCAAGGTTAAATGCATAAATTATGTAACTATTCCAATCATATAAGAATTTGTTTTTTATAAGTTGTTCAGTAAAATTTTTGTTTCTGTGGATTCAGAATACCAGCGGAATCATTTTACTCTCATTTGTTAGATTTTTTGTTGTTGCGAATAGAAGTGTTTGGTTTTTCTGAAAAAAAAAAGTAAATCTGTAGATTTTATTTGAATGGTGTTCTTTGATTTAAAAGTGATCATTACATTCAAACATTTTTAATAAAAAATGTTTTTGTTTTTACAAATATAAACATCTATTATTATTTTCGAGTTAAGGGTGAAGTTGTAGAATTTCTATAGACAGAATTTTTTAACATATTTGCTCGCATTTGTTTGTTTTAAATTGAAAATAAATGACAATTAATGAGTGACAAATTAAATTTTGAAAGGACTTTATGAAGAGATAATTTGGACTTAAGGTGTATGTTATTGTTTTGTATTGAAATGGTTATTTTTTATTTTTGTGCTTGTTTGATTATTCTGGTATTGTAGTTACGTAAATATTTTAATCACTTGAAACTCTTGAAAAATAGAATTTGAAAGTCCTGAATGTGTATGTATTCGTTATAATTTAAGTGTATATTTTTGCATATTTTGGTACGGTGCAAAATCGATAACTACTTTAGGTAAATAATATATCGAAAAATAAGTTTCTTACTCGTCTTATTTTAATTTTCTTTTTGGAAAGCATTTTGATCTTGTTGGTCCCAAAATCATGGCATATTTAGCTAAAGGTAATAAACCTGATCTTTTGTCAGTATGTGAGGAAATGGAGGTTGAAGTAGATCAGTCCAGCAAGGTGGTAGATATAAAAAAATTTATTCTAAATAGCGAATCTTATGTTGAAGAGGAAGTGAAGATAATTCTCGACAGAGTCATTAGTGATAAGAAAGAACAAGAAAGAAGTAAACAAGAAGAAAGAGAAGAGCGAATGGCTCGAGAGGCCAGACAACACGAATTAGAATTGAGAAAATTAGAATTATCGCAGCAGAATCAACCATTAAATAATGAATCTGGAAGAACACAGTTGAAATTGGACCTAAAATTCAATTGACACAAATCACAACTAAATTTGATGAAGAACATGATGAGATTAGTTTATATTTGATTAATTTTGAAAGGAAGGCAGAATTAGCTCAAGTAGCAAAGAAGGATTGGGTGGCCTACTTGCTGGCGGTTTTACCAGCAGAACTCTCTAATATGCTAGCTAGAGAACCTACCGAAAGGGCAAATAATTATGATTTTGTAAAAGATCTTATATTGAAGAGGTACAGGTTGAACAGCGAAAAGTTGAAGCAATGTTTTTACAGACATAAAAAATCAGCAGAAAAGTCTTGGAGGAATTATGCTCATGAGCTGAATAGTTATTTTACAGAATGGATAATTGAATTGCAGGTTAAAACTTTCGAGCAACTGAGAGATCTATTAATAACTGAACAATTGAAGTACCGTGCTCCAGTTGACGTAAGAGAGCATTTTCTTGATGACTGGATCAAGCTAAAAATTCCCTATGAACTTGCAGATAAATTAGACGAATATAAAAGCATCAAACAGAGTTTAAGAAGTGAAATCCCTAAGAAAAATGGTTACAAATTCCAAGAGGTGTAGATTATAGTGGTGCCAGACCAAACGAAACTCCTAAAGATTTCAAGTCAAAATTTCAAATAAAAAGGGAACCTGTCCATGAAAAAAATCACGAGAAAGACTTTGAGAAGAAAAGACAGCTTCGATCTTATGAATGCGGGTCTTATTCACATCTCAGACCACAATGTGGTAAACTAAAGAAGAATTACGAAACAGTGTCGCGTCTAATGAAACTGTTAGAAATGGTACTGATGTATTGGCTCCATATACAAGTTTAGGAACAGTGAATGGAATTGAAATGCCTATACTACGAGATACTGGTGCAACTCTCGATTTAATATGTAAAAAATACGTAAAGCCTTCCATGTTTTTAAATGAAACTGTGTGGATTCGAACTCCTCTGGAGGAAACCGCAGTGTGTCTGCCAATGGCTGAAGTTGAGTTGGACTGTGTGTTTGGTCATGTGATTACGAAAGCTGCTGTTTTAAGAGATTCATTAGATCAAGGAAAATATCTTTTGGGAAATAAGACTGCTGCATTGTTTGAAGAAGTGAAGAAGAATAAAGAAATGCAAGTGTATATGGTGAACGCTGTTGAAACACGTTCGCAGAAGAAATTGACTCAGGAGAGTAAACAAGATCTTAACATGTTAGAAGAAACTATTCCTGAAAGTAACGAAACAAATAAAGAATCTCCGGATGAACTGGATGATATTTTGCCTTTAATTCAACCTGAAATTTCTGAATAAAATCTTATAAAATTATCTCATAAAGATTTTGCAAAGGAACAAATGAACAGTGCTGAATTAAAAACACTGTTTGAAGAAGCTAAAAGCGGGTCTTCAAAGAAAAATCATTATATTGTCGAAAATAACTTACTATTTTTCCAAAAAGAAGTTAAGGATGGCACTAAACGTAAATGTTTGGTTGTTCAAGAAAAGTATAGAAAAAATTTGATGACGATAGGTCACGAGGCGGCTGCAGCTCATCTAGGAGTAACTAAAACAAAAGATGCCATATTCAAAACATTTTACTGGCCTAAATGCTTTAGTGAAGTTGAGGATTTTGTAAAGACATGCGACACACACAAAGATCAAAGGGTGGGTAAACCGCAAGATAAAAAGAAGGCCCCACTAAAAATTGTTCCTGTAATATCTGAAATTTTCACAAAGATTAATATCGATGCAAGTGGACCTTTACCAATGACACCGTCATGAAATAAATATATAATTACGGCGTTATGTATGTCATCAAGGTATCCTGATGCCATTCCTGTAGCAAACCTTTGCTCAACAACTGTTGTAAATGCATTGTTACAGATTTTCAGCCGAATGGGGTTCTCAAGAGAATTACAGACTGACCAAGGCACGTCATTCATGAGTGCACTAGCTACGAAATTTTTAGAAAGATTTGGAGTTAAAGTAGTTATATATAGAAGTTCTGTTTATCATCCACAAAGTAATCCTGTGGAAAGAATGCACAGAACATTGAAGAGGATTCTTCGTGTCCTGTGTTTGGAGGCAATTCCAGATTGGGAGAAAATTCTACCTCAAGCCCTCTTTACCCTAAGAACTGTTATACACGATAGTACTGGGGTTTCACCAGCTGAACTAGTTCAAGGAAAAAATCTAAGGACTCCTGTGATGCTATTGTACGAGAAACTAAAAGAAGAAGAGCATGTAGAAAGCAGTGTTGTGGATTATGTATTTGAACTCATTAATAGAATGAAAAGATGTCAGGAATTGGCAATCCTACACATGGAAGATGCCAAACAAAAACAGAAGTTGTGGTATGATCGCCGGACCGTTAAACGTCAATTTCCACTGGGTGAACTGGTTTTGGTCATAGCTCCATCCAGGCCTAACAAGTTATCTGTTCAGTGGGTTGGCCCTGAATGAAATAGTGCAACAACTCTCTGAGACAAATTATGTGGTCAAATTCCCAGAGAAGGATAAAACCCACGTTTATCATGTTAATATGCTAAACCCTTTTCACCAACGAGAGGAAAATATTAATTTATTGTGCATTAATCCTTTAAAGCATGACGAAGGAGAAGACCTGCCTAGTTTGGAACTTGAAAACGATAGGTCGGAATGGTCCAAAATCATCAGCGAGAGGTGCAGTTAAATTCAAAATTATCTCAAATTCAACGAGGACAGCTCAAAGAACTTTTATATGAATATAGTAATCTTTTTTCAAATATTCCTGGATGTACCGATTTAGCTGAATATGATATTGAATTGGAATCTAAACGAGAAATTTTTGCTAAGCTTTATCGTATGTCTCCTCGACAAATTGAAATTATCAAATCCAGTAAAACTAAAAATCCAGTTTTATACAGCCCTGATTTCCCCAAACCCTTCATCATTCAGTGTGATGCATCCAATCTCGGAATAGGCGTTGTGCTGTCGCAAGTATGTGAAAACGAAGAACATCCTATCATGTTCCTGAGCAAAAAGCTGTCGCTTGCAGAACAAAAATATAGCACTACGGAAAAAGAATGTGCAGCCATTATTTTTGCCACGCAAAAGTTGAAATGCTATCTTGATGGACACCAAAAATTTGTCATACAAACTGACCCTAATCCCTTGGTCTGGTTAGAGAAAAATACTGGGACTAATCCAAGACTCTTAAGGTGGTCCTTAATTTTGCAAGCATTTAATTATGAGATTGCTTATCGGAAAGGAAAACAGAATCAGAATGCTGATAGTTTAAGCCGTATCCCTTAAAACTTGAAAAAAAAAACACACACTTGTAATGAGAATTGATGGAAAATAAGAATTTTCTTTGTATTATTATTTTTTTGTGTCTAGAATGATTGGTATTTGTATATTATAATTAATATTTGATATTAGTATTTTAATTTTTTGGATATTTTGTATTTGTAATTTAAACTTTGATATTTTGTATTGGTATTTTAAAATTTGATATTTTATATTGGTATTTTAAAATTTGATATTTGGTATTAGAGAGTATCTTAAATTTTTGTATTTGTATTTTATATTTGGAATTTTTTATTTTAAAATTTGGTATTAATATTTAAAAAAATTTTTTGATATGTGTATGTTAATTTTTTGATAATTTATATTTGTATTTGTATTTTGAAGTTTGCATTTGGTAGCAGTATTTCACCAAATGATATTTTGTAGTGTTAAAGTTCACATAGATTAGTAGGGATAAGTTAAATGCCTTCTTTAAAATAAGGTACTAATTTCGGATAGAACAGGTACTTGCACGTTATTTTTTTAAAAAATATTTTTTAGCTCCGTTTAAAAGAAAAGGATTTCAAGAAATAATTCTTAACTGTCTACTGCTGCATAAACTGATCCTATGTCAAGTATTTTTCAGGTATCACAGTAAAACTTTCCACTCAACTATCGTGAAAAGTTTTCTCCAGGATGGGTTTGATTGATTTGATTGATTTAATATTAACGTCGCACTGTTCAGCTACACGAGGGCTTTTGGCGACGGACCACGTAATTTTGAACCATGGTCAAGTGACGTGGACGACACCTGAGCTGGCACCCCCCTCTCCTAACTACCACACCACACCAACGGGAGGACGTTTCAGCTCTCGACAGATTTAACGTGCATCGCTGCCCTACACGGCGGGTCTTTAGTGGTACTGGGATCGAACTCGTGACCAGGCAAGCCACGATCCGATACCTATACCACTCGGCTACCGCGGCCACTCTCCAGGATGGGAGGAAATAATTAGACTGTAACGGCGTGGCACATAGTACACTAGGAGGCTTGACACATTAGCATACGATAGACTAGAAAGAGGGCGTTGCTGTGAACTGTTTTGGCATTTGAGCGGGAAGGAGAGAAGAAGAAGAGAGTCTCGAAAGAAAAATGGAGGAAGCTGCCTGTAGTTCTCGATGTGACTTTTAATTGTAAATGAAAATACTAATATAGTGATGGGTTTTGAAGGAAATAAATAAAACGGTAAATCCGGTTAATTAGAGCTGATTAATTCAACTGCAAGACAATCTTACAGGCTGCTGACCGATAGGTTGATGGTTCAAATAAACACTCTTTAACCAAGGTCAACAGCTAAAATTCCAAAAGACCAACAATCAGCAGTTATGAGATATAGGGTGTCATTTGAGTTGATAGCCAAACCTCTTTGTTTGCCATCTGGGACGCCTGTATAGCACTGCGGTATCCCAAGATTCTAAGACCTGTAGTATTTTCCTTGCTTTTGTGGAGCCCTAGACACACATTTCGACAAAATAATGTTCAGACGTCCTTTTACTGCTTATCTTCATGCTTTTATTATAGTTCCTTGGCCGACGAGATCGCTAGGTCTCTTTCAAATCTAGCACGTTTGGGTTCTATTGAGCAGACGATCCTTGCTAACACCCATCCAATGTTCCAATTGTAACATACGTGATAAGTGACTCTGCCAATTCTACGTGTCAAAGAACAGCTGGATAACGGTCTGGTTTAACCCTTTATCCTACCGCATTATGATTTACTGTGGTTTTTTTCATGCAATATTTTTTTTTTTGGATTACTACATAGAAAAAATTAAG
Source organism: Trichonephila clavipes (assembly GCA_019973935.1). Classification (NCBI taxonomy): domain Eukaryota; kingdom Metazoa; phylum Arthropoda; class Arachnida; order Araneae; family Nephilidae; genus Trichonephila; species Trichonephila clavipes. The sequence continues at coordinate 1,173,750 of BMAU01019618.1, forward strand.
GGATATACATAAACAAAATACTCAACTTTGGGAAATGTAATCTGTTGGAGCTAATTGATTAACTAAAGATATTCAACTGTAAAATTAATTATATACACTGTTCACTTAAAATAGTCAAATTTTCTAAAGTCTTCATTAACATACAAAAAATAAGACACTTTTTGACATTAACTACTTTTTCGGAACAAAAATGACAATCTTCGCAATCCTATCAAAACTTCAGCTGAAAATGCAACTTCTGCTATAAAACTATTCGCCTTCTCCGCTAAAATACTCACCATAGAACCCACGCCACCATATATCTTGAAAGAGTGGATTTCAAAGAATATTCCTAAGTATCGTCAGAAAATTCGAAAAAATGGTTATTCTATGTAATTTCAAAGTGAGTGGTACTTATAAGTACCATCGGTAGATAAACTGTTAAAAGTATGCCAAATCATTATTGATTTTTTTCTTTGCTCTCTTGTAACTGTTTTTTTCAGAATAAAACATTTAATACCCATGATTATATTAGCATCCCATCTATCTATTTACGTTTCATTTGGATAATTCTTAGGTGAAATTGCTTTTTATGTATGTTTTAGGATGTAAATGATGTTTCCTTTCCGTAAAAGTTATGTAATTAATGACATTTAATTAATTTAGTTAAAATTTTTACTAACGTTCTTTTATGTAAATCTCAGTAAGCGCATTAAAAAGATCATTATAACTAATTCGGATTTAAAAACTATTTTCCTCGTTTAAAATTTTAAAAATTTGTTTAGTAAGTTAAACTAATAAGTTAAGAGTTTAATATTATTTAAATAATTATTAAAAGTTACATTTACTTTTAGTATGAAAACAGAGACTCATTAAGCACTAATTGGACCTTCACCATTTAAAATTTATTCTGAAAGAAAAAAACCGATTTTTTTTTATATAAACATTCTTGGTGCACTTTTTCAAACTTTCGAGGATTCTGCAATTATATCGCTTTAAAATCTCGAAAAATTAAGCATCTTACCTATGTTCTAAATTTCATTATGTTTCCTAATTAAGATCAAAGGCAAACTTTTAAGAAAAAAAAAGTATATTAAGAATTAGTTATAATATCGTAGTAATAGAACAAGATGAAATAATTTTAATTAATTATAAATTAATAAGTACTTAAATTTTTTTTATAGTTTTTTCTCAAAGTGAAGCGAAATGTAAGTACGAGTATTAAGTTATGCGTCTGGTAGTTATCTCTGTGTGCTGTATTATATTATATGTTATTTTAATTCCTATCAGATGATGTTTTGGGTATAAATGTCTTCGAGTTCTTTTTCCTTGTTAAATACTAAAGCTTCCGAATTTCAGGAAGCTGAGTTTGAGTAATTAAATTGAGCACTTGGAAAACTTTAATTTCTCGAACGACGACTGTTGATTTAAAATGAGAAATTTAAGATTTAGGATTCATTACAATTTAGTTTATTACAAGAAGTCGAGTTTTTATAAGCTGAGAGATCTAATTCATTTGCATATAAGCAAGTTTACATGTTTCACGTATCATTAAAAACACAGATAATGATTCAAAGGTCAGCAGACTCCGTAACATCTTAAATCTTCTAGAGGTTCTAAGCCTCGATGCCAATGTATGCCCCACCTGCGACCTTTTAAGTAGGCAATACATAGCAAAAGTTGGTAAATACTCGCACAAACAGAAACGCGCAACACATAAATGTGCGCGACCAGGGACGTGTGACGGGGTTTTATCACGCCTTCTATTAATCCTCTTGGGGAATCTTTGGGCATTCCAACCTTCTCAAGAAGAAAACGCGATCTGCAGATTAGGAATGATTATATATATTAGAGCTTTTGCATTCGCAAAATGTCAGCTGGAGGCCTCAGAGTATTATAGGAACCATACAGAAGTCAGTTAGAAGCTAGATAGTTGCACAGAAGCTTGATCAAGTAGGATAATAATATATAGCGAAGATTAAAGGAATATAAAACAAGATATAAAGCTTGGTTGCTGATCGCCGTGTGATAGCGGTAAGAGCGTGCTTATTAAAGTTTTAACTATAGAGCGTACTCTAGCTAGTTAAGGAAACGGCTATAGATAAAGATTCGGAGGTTAAATTATCATAAAGATAGTGAGTAGGATTTAATACGCTATTTGCTAGTAATTATTAATTAAGTCATATCACTCCTGACCGTTTTCCTCTAAATAAAATTTGTGTTGCATTGCTTAATATATTTTGAGATAATAATAAACTATATTTATTATGGAAGGGTTGAGTGGTCAATCTTTTATCCCTACAAATCTAGGTCATGTGGATGGAGAGATGATACCCCAGGGGTGCGGAGTATCACAACGCTTGCATAATGTAATCAACTGGGCCCGGTCCAGGGGGGCGTCTCGTTTTTGATTCAGCCTCAATAAGCTCATAGTTCGAATAGTTTCTATGGTCAAATGCTATTTCCAGTTGCATACTCCAAAAATCTTGGAATTTCGGAGGATAGGTCAACTGGCTACATGTGATGACCGTCGTTCATGTCGCTTAGGATTACCACCATACAGCATCATTACTCATTCAGTCAAAAGGTGGCCGTCGGTCGAGCTGGTTTGTGCGATTGTAACGTATGCCGTAACGTTTGACAACGTATGCGGTCTACTGTCTACTTTTAAAGATCATAGGTGGGACCTATAGATTTATGTAGGCATCCAGACCATACTTTTGTGTAGGCCCCAGGGCCTCAAGAAATCTCAAGACGTCCCTGTGCGTGACTCACGATCTCACAAACCTTGGCTCACACCGGCTCAACTACAGTAAGATCCCGCTTAACGCGGGGTATACGTTCCATCAATGTAGAGCGTAATATGAAACAGCTTTAAACGAGGTTATCTCATCATGGAAATAATGGGGCTAGGGGAAGATGGGTAGAGAATTGGTCAGGTATTTTACCATTAAATTTATTAATTATGTTTTTTTATAACAATAAAAGAAAAATGTATTTCTTACAAATATAGAAACACAATAAACGAATATGCATATAAAAATAAATAATATTTCAAGTCAGTATGTTTACATTTCAGATCATTCAGTCTCTTCTGTATTTCTAATTTTCTGCCATTTTATCAAGAAGGTAGATTGGCTTAATGCCATTTTGCGTTCAATTTCATCGTCAATCCATATAAAAAGTCATTTTTCCATTTCCTCTATTGTATTATTTCTAGAACGAGTCATTCTAGTTGCAGAGCTTGTCGTAGTTGCAGTTGCCGATGACAGTATTTTTTTTCTTTATTCTTAAGAATGGTCCTTATTGTTGAAGTTGTCAAATTCAATGTAGCACCAATTTGAAATCGACGTTCACCAGTATCTAATCTTCTAATCACTTGCATTTTAGTTTCCAGAGAAATGCTTTTTTATGCTTTATTTTCGTGTTTTTTATTATCACCCAAAATAAAAACTAAAAATCATAATATTTGTCACTATGGTAATCGGTATTGTAACGGCGTGGCACATAGTACACTAGGAGGCTTGACACATTAGCACACGATAGACTAGAAAGAGGGCACTGCTGTGAACTGTTTTGGCCTTTGAGCGGGAAGGAGAGAAGAAGAGAGTCTCGAACGAAAAATGGAGGAAGCTGCCTGTAGTTCCCGATGTGACTTTTAATTGTAAATGAAAATATTAATATAGTGATGTGTTTTGAAGGAAATAATAAAAACGGTAAATCCGGTTAATTAGAGCTGATTAATTCAACTACAAGATGATCTTACAGACTGGTGGCAGCGAAGCACGAAACTAAAAACAGTGTCTTTAACAACCAAAGAAATAGTTGGGGTAAGTACTTTTTCTATCTGAAAGTATCTTCGGGCGTATTTTAAATTTGATCTCAATTTTTTGTATTAAAATATGGGTACAAATTAAATACAACAATCATTCTTAATTCACTTTTGTATTAAATGCTGGATTTTGGTTATTTTAAAGCCTTTTACTTATCCCTGCTATTCTCGTTAATTTATGATTTGTTTTAAAATAAAAACAAAACATTTTCCTGTATAAAGGAAGAAAATTTATTTTCTCTGTGGTTGAATTGAGTACATAAAATTGTTTTTTTTTAGTTTTAGTTAGTGTATTCTGATTTAAAACTGTGTTTTCTATGTATGAGATATAAATTAAAAAATTCTCTCAACGGTGTTTAAAAAAAATCTGTATTGTAAACACAATATTAAGAATTTGTGAAGAGTGAATGATAAATAACTTATGAAAATTGTGATTATAGCACGATTTGAAGGTGCAGTGAAAAATATATATAAAGTGTATATTTAAGTAGAAATATTTTTGATTTTGCTGAGTCAACGAAATATTTACGACTTCTCTTTTACTGAGAGGAAAAAAAAGCTGACTCATTACGTTTCAGAAGTTCTCGAGGTTAAATGCATAAATTATGTAGCTATTCAAATCATATAAGAATTTGTTTTTTATAAGTTGTTCAGTAAAATTTTATTTCTGTGGATTCAGAATACCAGCGGAATCATTTTACTCTCATTTGTTAGATTTTTTTTGTTGCGAATAGAAGTGTTTGGTTTTTCTGAAAAAAAAAGTAAATCTGTAGATTTTATTTGAATGGTGTTCTTTGATTTAAAAGTGGTCATTACATTGAAACATTTTTAATAAAAAATGTGTTTGTTTTTACAAATATAAACATCTATTATTATTTTCGAGTTAAGGGTGAAGTTGTAGAATTGCTATAGATAGAGTTCTTTTTAACATATTTGCTCGCATTTGTTTGTTTTAAATTGAAAATAAATGACAATTAATGAGTGACAAATTAAATTTTGAAGAGACTTTATGAAGAGATAATTTGGACTTAAGGTGTATGTTATTGTTTTGTATTGAAATGGTTATTTTTTATTTTTGTGCTTGTTTGATTATTCTGGTATTGTAGTTACGTAAATATTTTAATCACTTGAAACTCTTGAAAAATAGAATTTGAAAGTGCTGAATGTGTATGTATTCGTTATAATTTAAGTGTATATTTGTGCATATATTGGTACAGTGCAAAATCAATAACTACTTTAGGTAAATAATATATCGAAAAATAAGTTTCTTACTCGTCTTATTTTAATTTTCTTTTTGGAAAGCATTTTGATCTTGTTGGTCCCTAAATCATGGCATATTTAGCTAAAGGTAATAAACCTGATCTTTTGTCAGTATGTGAGGAAATGGAGGTTGAAGTAGATCAGTCCAGCAAGGTGGTAGATATAAAAAAATTTATTCTAAATAGCGAATCTTATGTGGAAAAGGAGAAGTGAAGATAATTCTCGACAGAGTCATTAGTGATAGGAAAAAACGAGAAAGAAGTAAACAGAAGAAAAAGAAAGGGAAGAAAGAAGTAAACAAGAAGAAAAAGAAAGGGAATAAAGAAGTAAACAAGGAGAAAAAGAAAGGGAAGAAAGAAGTAAAGAAGAAGAAAAAGAAAGGGAAAGAGAAGAGCGAATGGCTCGAGAGGCCAGACAACACGAATTAGAATTGAGAAAATTAGAATTATCACAGCAGAATCAACCATTAAATGATGAATCTGGAAGAAGAGTTGAGATTGTGGACCTCTAAGATTCAATTGACACAAATCACAACTAAATTTGATGAAGAACATGATGAGATTAGTTTATATTTGATTAATTTTGAAAGGAAGGCAGAATTAGCTCAAGTAGCAAAGAAGGATTGGGTGGCCTACTTGCTGGCGGTTTTACCAGCAGAACTCTCTAATATGCTAGCTAGAGAACCTACCGAAAGGGCAAATAATTATGATTTTGTAAAAGATCTTATATTGAAGAGGTACAGGTTGAACAGCGAAAAGTTGAAGCAATGTTTTTACAGACATAAAAAATCAGCAGAAAAGTCTTGGAGGAATTATGCTCATGAGCTGAATAGTTATTTTACAGAATGGATAATTGAATTGCAGGTTAAAACTTTCGAGCAACTGAGAGATCTATTAATAACTGAACAATTGAAGTACCGTGTTCCAGTTGACGTAAGAGAGCATTTTCTTGATGACTGGATCAAGTTAAAAATTCCCTATGAACTTGCAGATAAATTAGACGAATATGAAAGCATCAAACAGAGTTTAAGAAGTGAAATCCCTAAGAAAAATGGTTACAAATTCCAAGGTGGTGTAAATTATAGTGGTGCCAGACCAAAGAAAACTCCTAAATATTTCAAGTCAAAATTTCAAATAAAAAGGGAACCTGTCCATGAAAAAAAATCACGAGAAAGACTTTGAGAAGAGAAGACAGCTTCGATGTTATGAATGTGGGTCTTATTCACATCTCAGACCACAATGTGGTAAACTAAAGAAGAATTACGAAAGAGTCGCGTCTAATGAAACTGTTAGAAATGGTACTGATGTATTGGCTCCCATATACAAGTTTAGGAACAGTGAATGGAATTGAAATGCCTATACTACGAGATACTGGTGCAACTCTCGATTTAATATGTAAAAAATACGTAAAGCCTTCCATGTTTTTAAATGAAACTGTATGGATTCGAACTCCTCTGGAGGAAACCGCAGTGTGTCTGCCAATGGCTGAAGTTGAGTTGGACTGTGTGTTTGGTCATGTGATTACGAAAACTGCTGTTTTAAGAGATTCATTAGATCAAGGAAAATATCTTTTGGGAAATAAGACTGCTGCATTGTTTGAAGAAGTGAAGAAGAATAAAGAAATACAAGTGTATATGGTGAAGGCTGTTGAAACACGTACGCAGAAGAAATTGACTGAAGAGAGTAAACAAGATCTTAACATGTCAGAAGAAACTATTCCTGAAAGTAACGAAACAAATAAAGAATCTCCGGATGAACTGGATGATATTTTGCCTTTAATTCAACCTGAAATTTCTGAATAAAATCTTATAAAATTATCTCATAAAGATTTTGCAAAGGAACAAATGAACAGTGCTGAATTAAAAACACTGTTTGAAGAAGCTAAAAGCGGGTCTTCAAAGAAAAATCATTATATTCGAAAATAACTTACTATTTTTCCAAAAAGAAGTTAAGGATGGCACTAAACGTAAATGTTTGGTTGTTCCCGAAAAGTATAGAAAAAATTTGATGACAATAGGTCACGAGGCGGCTGCAGCTCATCTAGGAGTAACTAAAACAAAAGATGCCATATTCAAAACATTTTACTGGCGTAAATGCTTTAGTGAAGTTGAGGATTTTGTAAAGACTTGCGACAAATATCAAAGGGTGGGTAAACCGCAAGATAAAAAGAAGGCCCCACTAAAAATTGTTCCTGTAATATCTGAAATTTTCACAAAGATTAACATCGATGCAAGTGGACCTTTACCAATGACACAGTCATGAAATAAATATATAATTACGGCGTTATGTATGTCATCAAGGTATGCTGATGCCATTCCTGTAGCAAACCTTTGCTCAACAACTGTTGTAAATGCATTGTTACAGATTTTCAGCCGAATGGGGTTCCCAAGAGAATTACAGACTGACCAAGGCACGTCATTCATGAGTGCACAAGCTACGGAATTTTTAGAAAGATTTGGAGTTAAAGTAGTTATATATATATAGAAGTTCTGTTTATCATCCACAAAGTAATCCTGTGGAAAGAATGCACAGAACATTGAAGAGGATTCTTCGTGTCCTGTGTCTGGAGGCAATTCCAAATTGGGAGAAAATTCTACCTCAAGCCCTCTTTACCCTAAGGACTGTTATACACGATAGTACTGGGTTTTCACCAGCTGAACTAGTTCAAGGAAAAAATCTAAGGACTCCTGTGATGTTATTGTACGAGAAACTGAAAGAAGAAGAGCATGTAGAAAGCAGTGTTGTGGATTATGTATTTGAACTCATTAATAGAATGAAAAGATGTCAGGAATTGGCAATCCTTCACATGGTAGATGCCAAACAAAAACAGAAGTTGTGGTATGATCGCCGGACCGTTAAGCGTCAATTTCAACTGTGTGAATGGGTTTTGGTCAGAGCTCCATCCAGGCCTAACAAGTTATCTGTTCAGTGGGTTGGCCCTGGAGAAATAGTGCAACAACTCTCTGAGACAAATTATGTGGTCAAATTCCCAGAGAAGGATAAAACCCACGTTTATCATGTTAATATGCTAAACCCTTTTCACCAACGAGAGGAAAATATTAATTTATTGTGCATTAATCCTTTAAAGCAGGACGAAGAAGAAGACCTGCCTAGTTTGGAACTTGAAAACGATAGGTCGGGATGGTCCAAAATCATCAGCGAGGTGCAGTTAAATTCAAAATTATCTCAAATTCAACGATGACAGCTCAAAGAACTTTTATATGAATATAGTAATCTTTTTTCGAATATTCCTGGATGTACCGATTTAGCTGAATATGATATTGAATTGGAATCTGAACGAGAAATTTTTGCTTAGCTTTATCGTATGTCTCCTCGACAAATTGAAATTATCAAATCAGAAGTTAATAAGATGTTAGAACTGAAAATAATAGAGCCAGGAGAATCTGATTTTACATCTCCATTAATACTTGTTGAAGCTCAGGGAAAGGAAGCAAGGCTCTGTAGCGATTACAGAAGGTTGAATAAATTAACTCGGACACAATTCTTTCCCTTGCGTAATATCGAGGAGCTTTTAGAAAAGGTATCGGCAGCTAAATATATCTCTATCTTGGATCTTACTCGAGGGTATTGGCAAATACCCCCGAGCGCAAAGGTACGCATTGTTTGTGACAACATTGGGAACTTTTAAACCATTGAGGTTACCTTTCGGTCTGAAAAATGCGCCCTATTATTTTAGTCGACTTATAGCTAACTTATTAAGAAATTGTGAAGACTTTGCAGTTCCCTACCTAGATGATATAGTTATCTTTTCACTACCCTGGGATGATCACCTAAAACTTCTAAAAGATGTATTTGATCGCCTACGCTCCGCTAAATTACATATCAAGCCATCGAAATGTCAATTTGCTCAAGCATACGTTAAATATCTTGGACATTTGGTAGGCCAAGGCTTAAGAACACCTGGAGAATTAAAGGTTCAGGTCATCGAAGATTTTCCAATCCCCACTAACAAGACGCAAGTTAGAGCCTTTTTAGGATTATTTGGCTATTATATTCCCGAATTTTCTCTCGGTTATCGCAGCTCCACTGACAGATTTACTTAAGGGCCGAAATCGAAAATCAACCGTTGACTGAAACAGTTCTTGCCAGAATGCATTCGAGGAGCTCAAGACAAGACTATCTAAAAATCCAGTTTTATACAGCCCTGATTTCCCCAAACCCTTCATCATTCAGTGTGATGCATCCAATCTCGGAATAGGCGTTGTGCTGTCGCAAGTATGTGAAAACGAAGAACATCCTATCATGTTCCTGAGCAAAAAGCTGTCGCTTGCAGAATAAAAATATAGCACTACGGAAAAAGAATGTGCAGTCGTTATTTTTGCCGTGCAAAAGTTGAAATGCTATCTTGATGGACACCAAAAATTTGTCTTACAAACTGACCCTAATCCCTTGGTCTGGTTAGAGAAAAATATTGGGACTAATCCAATACTCTTAAGGTGGTCCTTAATTTTGCAAGCATTTAATTATGAAATTGCTTATCGGAAAGGAAAACAGAATCAGAATGCTGATAGTTTCAGCCGTATCCCTTAAAACTTGAAAAACACACACACTTGTAATGAGAACTGATGGTAAAATAAGAATTTTCTTTGTATTATTATTTTTTTGTGTATAGAATGATTGGTATTTGTATATTAGTATTAATATTTGATATTAGTATTTTAATTTTTTTGATATTTTGTATTTGTATTTTAAACTTTGATATTTTGTATTGGTATTTTAAAATTTGATATTTGGTATTAGTATTTTAAACTGTTGTATTTGTATTTTGATATTTGAAATTTTTTTTGTTTTAAATTTTGGTATTAATATTTAAAATTTTTTTGATATTTGTATGTTAATTTTTTGATAATTAATATTTGTATTGTAACGTCACGTCTCGAAAACAACAACAACATCTGGTGTCGGTTTCTTTGTAGATTCGACGCCCACACGTGCAATTTCCGATCCAGCGCAACCCCTGTTTGACCCCCCCGAGGAATCTAGCGACCCGACCGGAAGATGAGAGGAGAGATGCTTTGAACTTGCACGGGAGCGGTAACCAACGAAACCTCCTCTCACAAAATAGTGGACTCTAACAATCTAATTAATTTTAATAACTTTAATGTATCATTTTGTAAATAATTTTCAATAGTTGTGACGTAAATAAATTCTCTATTTTAATTCACCAAGAATACGCTACCGTTATTCTTTCAAACGTTACAGCTTAGAGTTTTGGTGGCAGCGCTTTGGGATAAAAAGTTAGCATTCAGGACCCGTGAGAGGAGGAAAATTTTGGATTTTTACGGACGGACCGCAACGCAGGGAGAAAAAGAGATCTTCGGAAGCCGTGCTGCAAGTAAATTCAGCTTCGGAGAAAGAGAGCGTCCTGCTCATAAAAGATCAAACTGATCTATAGTGTTAACGGCTAGTGTCCGAAGGGAAAGCGATTTTCGGAAGCCGTGCTGCAAGTAAATTCAGCTTCGGAGAAAGAGAGCGTCCTGCTCATAGAAGATCAAACTGATCTATAGTGTTAACGGCTAGTGTCCGAAGGGAAAGCGATTTTCGGAAGCCGTTCTGCGATTCAGCTTCAGCTTCGGAGAAAAAGAGCGTCCTGCTCAAAGATCAAACTGATCTATAGTGTTAACGGCGAGAGTGTCCGAAGGAAAGCGATTTTCGGAAGCCGTGCTGCAAGTAAATTCAGCTTCGGAGAAAGGGAGCGTCCTGCTCATAGAAGATCAAACTGATCTACATCTACAGTGTTAACGGCGAGAGTGTCCGAAGGAAAAGCGATTTTCGGAAGCCGTACCACTAGTGCACATAATTTGCTTCTGACAGCAAGCTGAGTACTTCAAATGGGTGAGTACTGTTATATTTTTGAGTTGCAAACTGCATATTGTATTAGGAATTTTGGTTAAAGTGTTCTTTAGAAATTTTGAAATACTTAGTGTTTTTCTTGCATGGGAACAGTGTTATTTTGTTTCTAGAGAATTGTAATTGTATTTCAAGCATTGTGTGCAATTTTAGCTTAAGATTTATTGTGTTTTAAGTCTCTTGAATGATTTTGATTATTTTTAGTGTTAAGTTTTTCTTTGTGTATTTCTGTGTATGCATGGGACCAGTGTTATTGTATTAATAGAGAATAGTAACAATAGTGCAAAATTTAGCGTGACATTTATTTGATATTGTTTAAAAAATGGCTTTCCTTGGTAAAGGGAAAAAGCAAGACATGTTGCAACTTGCTGAGGAATTAGGAATAAATGCCACTTTAAATATGACTGTCCCTAGCATAAAAATTGCAATCACTAACAGTGAAGGTTATGAAGAGGAATTTGTTAAAAATCTGTATGAGACTATCATTGCAAACGGAAAAAGATTGGAAGAGTTAGAAAGGGCTGAAAAAATGAGATTAGAGGAGTTAGAAAGGGCTGAAAAAAATGAGATTAGAGGAGTTAGAAAGGGCTAAAAAAAAATGAGATTGGAGGAGTTAGTAAAGGAGCAGGCATTAAAAGAGAAAGAATTACAGCTGAAATTTGATTTAGAAAGGTTTAAAATAGAATCCGGATTTAGGTAAACGATGAATCAAACGATTCTACAAATGCATGTTCTGTAACCTCTAATTTAAACTTAAAAAATTGATCCCAGATTTCGATCCTAAGCAGTCAGATATTAGTTTATATCTAGTGATCTTTGAACGCCAGGCTAAAAGGGCGTCAATAGAAAAGAAAGAGTGGGTGGGGCAATTATTGGGTTTGTTACCCCTAGAGATCGTGCAATTTATTGCTCGCGAACCGGAGGAACAAGCCGAAAATTACGATTATGTAAAGAAATTATTACTTAAAAGATTCAAGTTAAGTCCGAGGTCTTTCGGCAAAAATTTGTCCAACACCAGAAAAATCCGATAGCACCTGGAAGGATTTCACTTTTGAAATTACGAATTATCTAGATGAGTGGCTGATTGGCTTAGAAATAAATACCTTTCAAGATCTTAAAGATCTAATGGTGGTAGATCAATTAAAAAAACGCGCCAATGCTAGTATGAAAGATCATTTTTTAGATAATTGGGCAAACCTTAAATCAGCTACTCAAATAGCAGAACTCTTTGATAATTATGAGGACGTCCGAAAGGTAAATTCGAAACCCATGGATAGGTGGGGCAGAAATGATAAAATTTTGACATACTCAGGGATCAAGGAAAAAGAAAATAGATTTGGGAAAACTTCCCCCAGATTAGAGCTTCTGTTCCGGAGAGTACTAGAGAGAGAACTTTTGAAAAACGCGTGATACAAAGATGTTATCATTGCAATATGCCTGGACATATAAAAGCCGGTTGCCCTAAATTAATAAAAAACAAAACGACGGAAACTCTCAATAATATTGAAGGAAATGAAAACCCGGATTTTCTTAATTCATATACAACAAAGGGCTCTGTGAATGGTCACGAGATAGACATTCTTAGAGATACGGGAGCGACAATAGATTTAGTATGTGCAAAATACATAAATCCTTCTTCTTTCTCTGGTGAAAATGTTTGGGTAAAACAACCGTTAAGCCCAGAATTAGTTTGTTTACCTTTGGCGGTCGTGGAAATTTCCGGAAATTTTGGAACGGTGCAGACTAAGGCAGCGGTTTGTGGAAATCACTTAAATCAACACGGTCGATATTTGCTTGGAAATAAAACGGCCGAGCTAATAAAAGGAAATTTAGGCTATAATTTCCTGCCAGTCGAAATATTGAATGCTGTCCAAACAAGGTCTCAAGTCAAAGCGGCTAGAGAAGAAAGGGGAATAGATAGTGGTGATGCTAAAAAAGGGGAAGATGAGGTTATAATTGTTTCTTCGGATGCAGAGGACGAAATTTTAATACCTGCACTCCAGGAATATGTTCCGGAATTAGCGCTGCTAAGGGTTACGCGAGAAAATTTAATCAATGCTCAAAAAAATAGCGAGGAGATTAAACCCTTATACGAACAGGCAGCCAGTCAAGTGCAGGTTACCAATCAGGTTTATTCGCTAGAGAAGGAATTATTGGTCAAAAATCGTGAAGATAAGTTAGGTAACGTGGTGAAGTTAATAGTAGTGCCGGAAGGGTTGCGCGACCCTATTAAATCGTTGTGTCATGAGGGAACATCTGCACACCTGGGAATTACGAAATCCAAAGACAAATTAAACCGATATTTCTACTGGCCGAATTGCTATAGAGATATGGAACAGTTTGTAAAAACTTGCGATCAGTGTCAGAGGGCTGGGAAGCCCAATGATAAAAAAGAAAGCTCCACTAAAATTGGTCCCTGTTATTCAGGAGGTTTTTACTAAGCTAAATATTGATGCATGTGGGCCTCTCCCGATCACATCTAAAGGGAATCGATATCTTATCACGGCCATTTGCATGTCTTCAAAATTCCCTGAAGCTATTCCGGTGTCTGATATTAGTTCCGTTAGTGTCACAGATGCGCTGTTAAACATCTTTAGTCGGATGGGGTTTCCCCGTGAAATACAATGTGACCAGGGTACTTCTTTTACTAGTGCTCTGACTACCGAGTTTTTTGAAAGATTCGGAATACTTGTCAGGCATAGTTCTGTGTATCATCCACAGAGTAACCCTGTTGAGCGATTTCATCGAACGTTGAAACGACTCTTACGAGTCTTATGTTTAGATGCAGGCTCCGAATGGGACAAACATCTTCCGTCAATTCTTTTAGCGTTACGAACTGTATCGCACGAAAGTACAGGGTATACACCGTCAGAGTTGGTGTATGGGAAAAATTTGCGAACCCCAGAGACGTTAGTAATGGAACATTGGATGGAACCGGAAGAAGAGGGTGATCTCGTCACTGAATATATGTTTAAGTTAATAAATAGATTAAAAAGATGTCAAGAAGTAGCTATAAATAAAATGGAGGAAATGCAAGTTAAGCGGAAAACTTGGTATGACAAAAACGCAGTAAAACGTGAATTTAAGGATGGAGATTTAGTCCTAGTGTTAGCTACATCCAGAGCAAATAAATTAGCAGTGCAGTGGATAGGTCCTGGGACAATTTTAAATAAAATTTCGGAAACGAACTATTTAGTCGAAATCCCCGGCAGACGCGAAACATCTCAAATCTATCATATAAATATGCTAAAACCATATTACAAAAGGCCAGAACACGTTAACGTAATTATTAATGATGAAACAAAAAACTCTCTTGCAGACCAGGAGTTAGAAATCCCATACTTAGAAAACAATTCTCTCATTTATGATTTCGAGGACGTAATCCAGGCTAGCGAGTTGAACAAACACCTTCACGACAAACAAATGGATCGACTGCGCGAATTATTAAATAAATACTCTAAATGTTTTTCAAACAATCCCGGTTTAACTAATCTGGTTGAACACGAAATCCAGTTAGTTAGCGATCAACCAGTTAGGACGAAGCCCTATCGAATGTCGCACCGACAAAATGAAATCTTAAAAAACGAAATTAACCGAATGTTAAAATTAGGAATCATTGAGGTAGGAGAATCGGATTACATGTCTCCTATGATTTTAGTTGAGATAGCTGGGAAAGAACCTCGTCCATGTATAGATTACAGGAAATTAAACGGGATCATTAGAACGGAATATTTTCCTCTTCCGAATATCGAAGAACGCGTAGAAAAAGTATCGGCGGCTAAATTTATTACCGTCTTTGACTTATCTAAAGGATATTGGCAAATACCTTTGAGTAAAACAGCACAGCGATACGCAGCCTTCTGTACTAGCTTTGGTACATACCGACCCCTAAGGATGAGTTTCGGATTAAAGAATGCTCCATATTTCTTTAGTAAACTCATGGCTGAATTACTTAACGGACTAGAGGATTTCGTTGTCCCGTATCTAGACGATATTGCAATTTTCTCAGATACTTGGGAGTCGCATATTAAACATATGGAAACGGTTCTGCAGAGAATAAAGAGAGCTAAGTTAACGATAAAACCTTCAAAGTGTAAGTTTGCGCAACAAAATGTCAAATTTTTGGGTCACATTGTGGGTCAGGGTTTTCGCACTCCTTCCGAGATCAAAGTTCAGGCTGTTCTAGAGTTCCCTACCCCTCGCACGAAAACCCAAATACGTGCTTTCTTAGGTATAGCGGGTTATTACCAAAAATATATAAATCTGTTCTCGGTAATTGCTGCTCCGTTGACGGATGCGTTGAAGGGAAGAGCAAAGAAGGGAGAAATTAAGTGGACGACCGAGTGTGAAAACGCATTTCGAGAACTAAAAGGGAAACTAATTGATAAGCCCGTCTTGTACGCGCCAAATTTTGAACGAGAATTCATTGTTCAAACGGACGCTTCGAACGCAGGTATGGGAGCAGTTTTAACTCAATTAACTGAACAAGGTGAGGAGCATCCAATCCTTTACCTGAGTAAGAAATTTTCAGAGGTAGAGAAGCGTTATTGTACGACGGAGAAGGAATGTGCTAGTATTGTTTTCGCAATTAAAAGGTTACATTATTACTTAGATGGAAATTCATTTTTAGTTATGACCGATCACAACCCGTTGGTGTGGTTGAATAGAAATGTTAGTTCTAACCCTAGATTGATGCGATGGGCTTTGGCTTTGCAACCATATAATTTTAGAATTGTACATCGGTCGGGTAAAAGTCACAAAAATGCAGATAGTCTCAGCAGATCGGTGATAGATAATTAGGGATTGTTAATAATGTTCTCTTGCTCATGAATAATAATTGTTGCTTATGTTTTTTTAGTTAAAGGTTAATAATTGTATTAAATTTTATTTATTTACTAGTACTGTATATCATATCGAATGGCGATGCGTGTCAAAAGATAAAGCCATGAAAAGCAAATGTATTAATATGCTTAATTTTGTGTACAGGGTTTTAAAATATACATGAGTATTTAGGTTACGCAAGAGACATATTGTGAAAAATATTTTGTGTGTAAGGTTGTACACTTCGCATATCATATCAACATGTCGTTAGTATAATTTTATTTAAGTATTGTGGCGAAGAATATTTTATGTGCAAGGTCTTACACTTGCATTTGATATAACATGTTAGTATAATTGATACTAGGCATTGTGATCGGAGTGTTTGTATTTTTATTTAATGTATAGTATGTTTTCTTACATTGATTACATTGCTATTTCGTGATATAGATTTGTGTAAGTTCCCTAGCAAGAACACTCACTCACTAGAAATAAGTAATTCCAAATTTAGTTCAGCGTTTTCTTTAGTAATTAAAATTGCAGCTCAGAAATATAGTGGTGCTTGATGAAGGGATGTGTCGGTAATCTGTCAGTTGTCTCATCGTCATCCCATTAAACTTTTCTCAACGGAAAAGTTCCATAAGAGAGGGCGAGAGCTGTAACGTCACGTCTCGAAAACAACAACAACATCTGGTGTCGGTTTCTTTGTAGATTCGACGCCCACACGTGCAATTTCCGATCCAGCGCAACCCCTGTTTGACCCCCCGAGGAATCTAGCGACCCGACCGGAAGATGAGAGAGGAGAGATGCTTTGAACTTGCACGGGAGCGGTAACCAACGAAACCTCCTCTCACAAAATAGTGGACTCTAACAATCTAATTAATTTTAATAACTTTAATGTATCATTTTGTAAATAATTTTCAATAGTTGTGACGTAAATAAATTCTCTATTTTAATTCACCAAGAATACGCTACCGTTATTCTTTCAAACGTTACAGTATTTGTATTTTAAAGTTTGCATTTGTTAGCAGTATTTCACCAAATGATATTTTGTATATATTTAAGTTCATATAGATTAGTAGGGATAAGTTTAATGCCTTCCGTGAAATAAGGTACTAATTTCGGATAGAACAGGTACTTGCACGTTATTTTTTTAAAAAATATTCTTTAGCTCAGTTTAAAAGAAAAAGATTTCAAGAAATAATTCTTAACTCTTTACTGCTGCATAAACTGATCCTATGTCAAGTATTTTTCAGGGGTATCACAGTAAAACTTTCCACTCAACTATCGTGAAGAGTTTTCTCCAGGATGGGAGGAACTAATTAGACTGTAACGGCGTGGCACATAGTACACTAGGAGGCTTTGCACGAAGCACACGATAGACTAGAAAGAGTGCGCTGCTGTGAACTGTTTTGGCCTTTGAGCGGGAAGGAGAGAAGAAGAAGAGAGTCTCGAACAAAAAATGGAGGAAGCTGCCTGTAGTTCCCGATGTGACTTTTAATTGTAAATGAAAATATTAATATAGTGATGTGTTTTGAAGGAAATAATAAAAACGGTAAATCCGGTTAATTAGAGCTGATTAATTCAACTACAAGACGATCTTACAGTATACTATATAAATTTATACTTACAATAACGTCAACAAATGTTTGAAACGATAAAAATACTTTCATATAATACCGCGGAAAGAAGAAACACAGATAAACTGCTTCGGATATCGGGAACCCTAACGCTGCGTGCTATTTCGGGGAATCCCAAAATTCAAGTAAAAGAGCGTTAAACCGAAACAGCGTTAAGCGGGGTCTTACTGTAGTTGTCACCTTTGGGCTAAATGAGTAATGTGGTGGGCTTGGGCCTAAACATGGGTGACAGACATGACGTAATAATGTAGCTTGTTGCTGTTCCAGTTGGCATATAGTTCAAAATTCTCAGCTTTTAGTACAAGATGTCCGGGACTAACATTTGATGATTAAAATTACTCGGTTTATGATCTTATTGAGGCCCTCCTACGAGGCTCTGAGTCTACGAGGTCCCTCCGAGGGCCTAGCCCTAGTTGGCTCATGCTTTAAAACAGGGGTGTCCAACACGTGGCCCTCCAGTACGTAAGTTGCGGCCCGCCGACTCTTTTTTAAAAAAATTTAAATATCAGGTCCTTAAATTTTTTTCATTTTGAAATTTATTTGAGGGGAAATTTATCTATCTATCTATCTATCTATCTATCTATCTATCTATCTATCTATCTATCTATCTATCTATCTATCTATCTATCTATCTATCTATCTAAATCTACAATGTATTTGCCTGTTACCTGTTCTTGTTTTAAAATGAATCCTTTTTGATGATAGAAATGTTCTTTAGATTAAAATAGATTTATATTTTATCAAACAGTTACATTTGATTTTAGTATAATAAATTACTTTTTTTAATAAATTTCGAAGTGCACTATACATATCCTTTTCACATGATTTACATGATGGTACATGATTCTCTGTATGTGCGACTTTCATTTCTCGTCCTCCTTTTCTATTTGGAGTGCACAAAAAGCAAGAGGAAGTCAGAGATGTTTTAAAGTTAAAAAAATATATTCACACTCAGGACGGTTAAGATAAAGGACAATGTATACTTAATCGTGTGTGAATGACAGCACAATTAAATTTCAACAATGAGTAACGAAAGATCATTTCAAAAGGAACACCGTAAATTTCAAGAGAAGGACAACTGTAATATTTTAAACATTATTTGATCTTTGCATTATTTGTATTATATAAACATTCTTATATTATCTATGTCTATATACATGGAAAATAATGAAAACAATAATAGTTCATTCGGTTTGAAATTTTCACTCCAATAAATGTTTTTTTTTGTTTCCAATTCATATAAAGGTACATATTTTTATGAGCGCCCGCAAGATTATAATGCTTTTCCGAAGTGGCCCGCAAGGTCATTTGCGTTGGCCACCCCTGCTTTAAAACGTTCCTTATCCAACTATGTTATCTTGTAATTCTATAATTGTAAAATATTTTATACAAAATGTGTAAATTATTCTCTTCACGCCCTACTGTTAAGAAAAATCTTTCTTAAGCTATATATTAAGGACTAAACAAAATAATAGTAAAAATTTTAACATAAAAAGAAATCAAAAAAGAAACTGCTATTTTAAAATTCGTATACAGATTCTTGTAAAATTGTCTACTTCTTCATCTCTTTCTCCAAATACTACTTATAACAAAATTATAGATTAAAAAAACTAAAAAACACATCATGGTTAATCGAACTAAGAAGTAAAAAAAATGACTCTTAATATAAGAATAAAATTATTTACGAGAAAATTAATGTCATTGAGGTAAAAGCGCGGGGTGCTCTATATCAATTATTATAATTTCTTACTAGTTCCATACCGAAACGCTGAGTAAGTGTAAAAATGTAGTACAAAGCACCCCACGCTTTTACTACAATGACATTAATTTTCTGGTATAAATCATTTTAGTCTTATATTCAGAGATTTTTTTTTACTTCTTAGTTCGATTAATCATAAAAGTGTGTTTTTTAGTTTTTTTAAACTACAATTTATTTTTCATTTCTTGTTCGATCTACAATACAAACACGTATTTTTAGTTTTTTAAACTATCATTTATTCATACACTTTTTTTTTATTTATTTTTGGCCCACGACCAAAAAAGTTTGCTCATCCCTGAGTTAGAACAAATTATTTTTTTTCCCATGCACGAGTAATTTTTTTTTATTTCTATTTTCAGAAAGACTGGATAATTGTTAATATTATGATCAGAAATTGCTGACGCAAAAAAAAAAAAAAAAAAAAAAAAAAAAAAAAAAAAAAAAAAAAAAAAAACGTTTTCGCTTTTATGGTTACTCTTAATCTTTTAGTCACCAAATCTGGAAATGGGATCCGGAAATAGTCGCCAAATCTGGAAATGGTATATAGAGTTAGTCGCGAAATCTGACAATTTTATAATGAATTAGTCACCAAATCTGGCAACGGTACAATGAATTAGTCACCAAATGTGAAAATCATTATCAATGATTATCCTGATCAGGACAATGGAACAAAATTATGAAATTATTGTATTGTCATCGGTCCTTGACAAGTGTGCAAAATTTCGAATTAATCTGACCTTTTAAAGTGGGTAAAAGTCGAGTTCAAAGATTCCGTTACATACAAATGAAACTTATAAAAGCGTGTTAAAATCTAATTCATCCGATTTTTCTGAAATAGTGTAATGGTGTGTTAATGAAAATCAAGCAGTATTTTTAAGGTCGCTTGTTGGTCTCATATCATTACATATATATTTGTACAACTGAGGTACACTGTACACTAGCTATTATTTGATTAAAAAAACATAACTCTAATCTTCAATCTACTCCAACATAATGATGAACCAGCAGAAGGGGAAATTAATTGGAACAGGGAAGCATAATCTCAGTCAATTTAACGTCTTGGAATGCGTAATTAACTTCCAGAGGAATTCAGGTAATTTAATAGAAATGAATAAAGGCATGAGGGAGAGAGAGAGAGAGAACACATATTAAGTTCACTTTAAGGTTTTCCTAGCATTCTGATGCAAATCGTTACGCGAATACTTTGAAAATAAGAGAATGCCTAATATACACTCATGTCCAAAATTATCTTTACATACCCAAAAATGATGATATTCAATGGAATATCCAATCAATGTGATCCGTATTTGCAGGGAATGTGTGAAAATCAAGCCTAATTACATTATCCAATCAAAAGTAATCAAACGGTTTGTGATATGCAAATCTAGGAGTTACGTCATCCAAGGGTGAAAAAATCAAGCGCTTTTTGCGCAAACTGAATATTTGAGTGAATTTCTGCAACATAGCGTTTGATTTCAGTGTGTAGGGACTCAAAGTGGTTTGTTATGGCTTCGAGGTATTTGGAAGAATCTGTAAAGTGGCGAATTATCGGCCGTTTAGAAGCAGGGCAGTCTATCACGGAAACAGCCACATAACTGAATATTTCAAGACAGACAGTCTCTAAGCTATGGAAACAGTTTCAAAATGATGGAACTGTTGTAAGGAGGCCTGGACAAGGTCGGAAACGAATGACAACTGCTTCTGAAGAGCGGTATCTGGCATTAACTGCCCGTCGTAACAGAAAGGCTACTGCTCGCCAATTAAGTTCAGAGCTTGCAGCCGCCACTGGAGCTGTTGCATCACGGCAAACAATATACAGAAGGCTAAACGAAAAAGGCCTTTATGCCAGAAAGCCAAGGGTATGTGTTTTACTGTCTTCACAGAAAAAGAGGGATCGCTTTAATTGGTGTAAAGAACATATCAAAACTGGACTGAACATCAATGTGGTCCCATGTTCTCTTTACTGATGAGTCGCGGTTTAGTTTAACAGGTGATTCTGAACGTGTTTACATCTGGAGGGAGTCAGGAACACGAAATGATCCCTTGAACATTGTGGAACGTGACCGTTTCGGTAGTGGAGGTGTGATGGTATGGGGGAATAATGATCGATGGACGTACGCCTCTACACGTGTTCAGAAGCGGATCTGTGACAGGCCAGATATATCGGGATGAGGTCTTAGATCCTTATGTAAGACTTTTCAGGGGTGCATATGGACGTGACTTTTTATTTATGGATGATAATGCTCGTCCACATCGCGCAAACCTCGTTGATGAATTCCTTGAAAGTGAAGACATTAAGCGAATACCTTGGCCAGCAAACTCTCCTGACCTTAACTCAATAGAGAACTTATGGGACTACCTTGGAAGAGCCATTGCACGTAGACATCCTCCTCCTAGAGATGTAAATGGCCTGAAGACTGCATTGCTGGAAGAGTGGAGTTTAATTCCCCAGACTGTGATTAACAACGTTATTTCCAGCCTTAAAACACGTTGTGATATGTGTGTACGAGTCAGGGGAGATCATATTCCATATTAAATTCGTAAGACTTAATTCTTTTTCTGAATCATTCCTTTTTCTCTTAACTCTCTTTGTCACACTTTATTACCATTTTTATTGTTTCATGCTACATGTGGTAATCTACAATTTTTTCTTTTGCATTTATGTGTCATAATGTTATGTATCATTCCACGAAAATTCATTAAATTATAAGTCATAGTCTCTGATAAATCCATGAATTTATGCATGTAAACATTATTTTTGACATGAGTATATATATATATATATATATATATATATATATATATATATATATATATATATATATATATATATATATATATATATATATATATATACAGTTGAACCTCTATATAACGAACCTCTATAATGCGAATTTTTCTATATAGCGAGCTTTTTCCTGGAACCTTGAACATTTCACGATTTTCTTCGTAAAATAACCTCTCTATAACAACGTGCATTTTCTATATAATGGGCTCTTTATCCTGTGATTGAATTTTTGTTCTCATTTTTAAAGTATTTCTGAACATTTCAAGTTATTCTCTCTTTAACACATTTTATGCTAGTCATAATTCTTGAACTGGTTTTATTAGATCGAAACTCGCCGAGAGCAATAGAGTTCTGGACGTTTCATCCAAGAAGTGCAACCTTTAATCCTCATTGCCCAATTCACTAGAAACATCTTCGATATCCTCTTTCACCCTCAGTGGAGTTGTCCCGTGTTCTAATTATAGAATAATGTATGTTTAATATTACTTGTGTGCTTTAAATTATAAAATGTACTTAAAATTCATTAATTTTAGTATAAAATTATTTTCTTAATATTGAAAATACAGTGAATTCTTCGACATTTTTTTTTCTTGTTTTCCTTGCAGTTTTTCTTTCTTTCTTTTTTGATGGGTATAATATATAAGATAAACATATATTAATTTACTAAAAAGTGTGAATGATTACTTTTTTTTAAATATATATAGTGTTTATGAATTTAAAATTTGTTTTATGTGGTTTATAAAGTATATTAAAAGAAGAACCTTTGTATAACGAATTTTCCATACAACGAACTTTATTCCGGGATTTAGCGACTTCGTTATATAGATGATCGACTATATATATATATATATATATATATATATATATATATATATATATATATATATATATATTCCGTAGTAGCATTGTAGTTCTAAAACCTACAATGCTAAAGAAGGAAGAAATTGGATTTCATGAGACACAACAGATGTAGATACAAAAAAGTCTTTGGACTAAACTGGAGACCTATTACGATTTCTAAAGCTGTCGCTGAATTAGGCCAGCGATTTAGGGTCAGCAATGCTTTATGGATCCAACCTTCCCCTTACAGCTGAAATTTTCGACATAATAGAAAAAGAGAAAAAAATAGAGTCATATGTTGAAAAGTTAAGCCTATTTCTATTATAACACGTATCTATCTATATATATATATACAGAGAGAGAGAGTGAACTAATAGTAAGAATTGAAAAAGATCGTGATTTGTCTGCATTGTTGTAACAATGCACAGCTGCTTTGGCTAGTTAGGCTGAAAAAAGGGTTTTCTACGCCAACTTTTGTCATTGTTTTAACAGTTACATTGTTCCAACAATGGAGACGAATCTAAGTTGGTGTCGAAAATCCGTAATTAATTAAATTTAATTAAATTAATGAATTAATATTTGAAAAAAAACTGTGTATTAACATCATACCACTACAAGTTTAAAAAAATTTATTTGAACTTAATTGGATGAATAGAAAATATTTTATGAACGATTGAAAATTTGAATATGATATATAAATATATATATACATAGGGAGAAAGTGAGTTAACAGTAGGAATTGAAAAAACATGTGATTCTATTTTTATTTGAAATGAGATCTTCATAAAAACAGGTTAACAATGTTCTAGAGAGGTGCTGTTTTTTTAAGTTTTAATAAAGCATTATTCTACCGTAGACTTACCACGGTCACAGAGTCACTAGCCACGTAGCCAACAGCCCTCCCATCGTTTCCTAGAGTGACGTTAATAAATAATTTATCAACCAATCAATCATATAGCTAGAAGATCGCTGATTTGGTTGTCAGAGTTACCAAAATTCCTCTTCGGAATTAATAGGAGTTTTTTGCACGTTATGCCAATAATTCTTAGAATTTTTCCTTCATGTGAATTTAGAATGAGTATTGAGTTTATACACCTCAATTATTGTTGTTGTCTGCTGACGGTCCAGAGAATAATTATGTGATAAACTATATTACTTTATTTATTTTATTGGAATTTGGAGACATGAGAGATTTGGATATTTTCTGCTCTCCACATCGAATTATGTAACAGCAAATTGATATGGATGAGACAAAATAAACTACCTCCTTTAGAGGATTACTTTCTCTAAGTAGGGTATTTATGACTTCAAGTTTCCGAATGATTCCTTCTTTAATATGGAGTAGTTTTTCTCTCTTCCATAAAAACATGAGCATCCCATGATGTCTTAGCAATCTATTTTAAACTGTATTAAAAAACATATGTTTCCTATTTTTGGTATTCTTTTTAAGAGAAATAATTCTAAGCAATTGAATTATAGGAGGAGTAGAAAACTGAATAAATCTCTAACATAACAGTGCAGTAAGTATAAAAGATTAAGAGCTCACACAAAAAAAGAAAGCTTTTAAGATATATTACTCATCCACGAAATTGAAACCTGCCTTATAACATGCCTAAATAAATTTTGAACCTTTTGAATTCAAATCGGAAAGAACAAAGAACTTTTAATATTTCAGCTTTAAAGGAGAGGGATTGACTCCAGGTTATTTTGCTGAGAGTTTTTTATCGAGTAGTTCGCTTGAGTTTGATAGATTTTTTGAATGAAAAATTTTCTCTCTTACTGGTTAATGTGAAATGGGTTTCTCAGTTGGAATTTATGGAGTAATAAGAGATTCAAAGAGATCTTTTGGTACTTTTTTATCCTTCTAGCTATTTTGTGACTTCATCCTGTCATTTATTATAGAGAATATTGTATGAAACTTTCTGTTTATGTTTATCCATTATTAGCATATTCCCTAACATATCTTTAAGAATATATTTTCCCTGATGCTTTAAAGTTCTACTTATTTTAAAAAGTTGGTGCTTAAAATACTAGTTAGATACAATTACAACCTCATTTCCATTGTATCCTCTTTTTTTAAAAATATTCGAATTAATTTTTCGTCGTCGAGGATTATTTGGTATTTACAGACGAGCGGCGATAAAAAAAGGTTACAAATCGAATAAAGAAATATTTATTAACAATAGACAGAAAATACGAAAGGGAATTAAAAGGCATACGTGCCTATCACATTTTAACATAATCACTAAGTTTATTTAGGCATTTATCAGAACGTAGAACTAACTTGCTTAACCCATCTTGGAAGAAATCAGGTCCTTGTCCATTGTGCCAGGTCTCGGTATATGTTTTCACAGCACTGTTTTGAAATATCCCAGCACAACAGAAACGATATGCTGCATGCTATCATAGTTCAATTCCAGTTCTGACGAAATTTCATTCAGACTTACCCGTCGATTATTTTGAATCATTTCTTCAATTCATGCCTTGAAGAACTTGGCCGGCCACTCCCAGCCATATTTCGGTTTTCGACATCCTGTCTACCTGATTGAATAGAGTGATATCACTTCGTTACATGTTGTTTTCTCATTGCTTCTTCATCATAAACTTCCACGATTTGACTGTGAATGTCAGATGCGGACACAGTCTTTGTTCATAAAAATCGAACCTCCAAACGAGACCAATTTCCTAAGTCTCTTGCCATTTCAATCGTCCTGAATTGTCGGGGAACGTTCTCCACCAACCCGCAAACCAGCCGTATGACATGTAGTGCCATTTGTTTCCGTTCTGGGGAAACAGAAATTCTCAACAATATGTAGTTTTCAAATGCTGCGGCTTGTAACCTTCTTTTCTGATCATCCCTTGTATTATACCGTCTATCTTTTCAATCAAATAAAAAAAAATCGCCAAATGGAGCAATTTGTAGCCAATAGTGAAAAACTATACTCATGCAGTTAAAATGTAATAATTTGTTCATGCAGGTTTGAATATATATGTACAGTCAGACCCAGTGGCGCACACAAGGGGGTCCTGGGGGTCCTGGGGTCCGGACCCCCCAAAGCCCTTGATTTTTTTTCCGATTGATTATGATTCTCAGTATATAGTACGTAAAATTTAATAAATTATTTGTTATTAATGATTAATTTTATTAATTAATGCTAATTATTTATTCAAAAATTAGTTTTTTACTGTGTTTTGTTCCCGAAAATCGCCAAAATCAAAAGGAGCATGGTACAAGAATAGTGAACTTTCGACCCCGGATCCCCCCCTTGAAAAATTCCTGTGTGCGTTACTGGTCGGACCTCTATATAACGAAGTCGCTAAATCCCCGAAAAAAGTTCGTTGCATGGAAAATCCATTATATAGAGGTTCATCTTTTAATATACTTTATAAGTTACATAAAATAAATTTTAAATTCATAAACACTATATATTAAAAAAGGTAATTATTCACGCCTTTTTTTAAAAAATTAATATATGTTTTTGTTTTATATATCTTACCCATAAAAAAAAACAAAAACAACTGCAATATTAAGAAAATAATTTTATATTAAGATTAATGAAGTTGAAGGACATTTTCTAACTTAAAGCACAAAAGTAATATTAAACATGATTATTTTATAACCAGAACACGGGACAACTCTACTGAGTGTGAAAGGGATATCGAAGATGTTTCTAGTGAATTGGACAATAGGGGTTAAAGGTTACATTTCTTGGATTAAACGTTCAGAACTCTATTGCACTCGGCGAGTTAGGATCTAATAAAACCAGTTCAAGATTTATGAACACTATAAAGATAGAATAACTAGAAATGTTCAGAAATACTTTAAAAATAGGGAGAAAAAAAATTGAATCACAAAAGAAAAAGTTCGTTATATAGAAAATGCACTTCGCTAAAGAGAGGTTATTTTACGAAGAAAATCGTGAAATGTTCAAGGTTCCAGGAAAAAGTTCGCAATATAGAACAACTTGCAATATAAAAGGTTCGATTGTATATAATAAACATTTTTTTTATCGGTTGTACGTTCCAGCGCGTACTCAAGCACAATAATTTTAATCATTTATACTCGAATTAGTAGTGTTTTATAATTTGTGAATTCTCTTTTATTTTGTTGTGAAAAATGATTAGAATTTAGGACGTAATTCTACGGTATAGAAAATAGTGACGTATTTCCAAACATTCTGTCTGAAACGTAACAATCTGATTGGCTGAGTTTTTCGTCAAATTGGCAAACTGTAAAACAGCATTTAGATTCGCAACTATGCGAATTTATGGAGTGTTGTCCACATAAAGTTGTCCTCATTCGTCGATTTTGAATGCAACTATGGTATTTTGGCCACCTGTATAATCTATTTGTTATTAGATATCTCATTTATTTCCAAGTGCATGTATTTTATTTAAACTCAGTATTTAATCCTTCTAAATCTACGTCAATTTATTTGTCCGTGGGCCAATATGGAAAATTTTTGAACTGGAATTTGTTTGATAGCATTTGGCGACGTTTTTCAGTTTGACAATGTCTTTTATTTCACGAAATTTATCCATGGTATAATGCATATTTTACAAGCTCAGTGTTAATATATATTTACAATTATTAAAACAATCTCAAATAAAAACTTCAAACATCTATAAGTATTTTCAGTAGTTTAAACAATCTCAAATCAGAATTTCAAATAGCCAACATGCGTTGCTATAGTAGCCAGGTAGTCATGGTCGCGAACTCGTGAGTAGTGTTATTTCTGTTGAGTCACGGATTCGAGTTCTTGTATTATTAACCCTTTATCTACCGACGGTACTTATAAGTAACACTCACTTTAAAATGACATAGAATAACCAATTTTATGAATACTCTTACGATACTTAGCAGAAATATTCTTTTGAATCCACTCGCCAAAGATATTTCGCTGCACGGGTTCTATGATGAGTATTTTAGAGGGAAGACGAATAGTTTTACAGCAGAAATTGCGTTTCCAGTTGACATTTTGATAGGATTGCCATTTTTGTTCCGAAAAAGCAGTTAATGTTAAAAGGTAAATGTCTTATTTTTTTTTGTATGTTAATGAAGACCTTAAAAATGATTTGCCTATTTACACTGCTGGCCACCGTAAATGCAACACCCTGAAGGAAGCATGCAAATAACATGAAATTTACGATATGCATTAGCGGAGGTAAGATATGCAAATGATTAGAATTTCAGCGCATACACACATCACGCGCGCCTGTGGTGCCATCTCAAAGCGCTATTTAAGGCTTGGAGATTTCGACGATTTTAAATTCGGCAATTGTGTTTTTCTTGTGGTTTTTCACAAAAAGACCAGTTATGTCTCGTAGAAATCAGCGATCAGCTTTTGATCAAGTATCCGAGTTCTACAGAGGAAGGATAGTGGCCTACCGAGATTGTGGATTATCTTTCAGGGAAATCGGTAGTCGAAACCAAACAGCTGTAAAGTTGATATGTGACTGTTGGATGCAGGAGGGTACGACGAACCGACGTGGTCGAATGCATCCACCTCAGTGCACCACTTCACGTGAGGAATTTTGAGCATGGCAGTGACGGATCGCTCAGTCACATCACGAACCGTAGCACAGCACATTGAGTCTGTAACGCATCATTCAGTGTCTGCGCATACCATTTGACGCCGTTTACAGCAGAGTGGTCTGTCCGCAAGACGTCCATTGCTTTCTGACGAGATTCTGATTGTCTTTACTGACGAGCCACGCATCTGTCTGTAACATCCCGATGGTCGGATTCGAGTCTGGAGACACCGTGGTGAGAGGATGCTGAACAGCTGCGTTATGCACCGTTACACTGGTCCTGCACCGGGTATTATGGTATGGTGCGGAATTGGATATCACTCTCGCACTCCTCTAGTTCGCATTGCCGGTACTTTAAACAGCCTACGCTACATCTCCGAGGTGTTCGAGCCAGTTTTCCTTCCTTACCTTCAGGGCTTGGCCACGGCCATATTTAAACAGGATATTGCGCGACCAAATGTGGCGCGCATTATCCAAAGGTTCTTCGTCAATCACCAGATTGAATTGTTTCCCTTACTGGCTCGCTCTCCGGATCTTTTGCCGATAGTAAACATGTGGTCCATGGTTGTTCAACGACTGACACAGATTACACCCCCAGCTGCTACATCAGATCAACTTTGTCCACGTGTGGGAGCTGCTTCGTCTGCTGTACCCCAAGAACACAGCCAACGTCTCTTTGAATCAATGCCGAGGTGTGTGGCAGCGGTGATCTCCAACGATGGCACTTACACTGGCTACTGATTCTGGCAGGAACCACACTTCACAGAAATCTATAAAATCAATCATTTGATACTTGGTCAACATATTATCTACAAAATAAATTTTGTTGTGTTATCTCTGGTCTTTCTTCGTGTTGCTTTTATGGTGGCCAGCAGTGTATTTTAAGTCAACAGCGTATATAATTAATTTTACAGTCGAATATCTTTAATTAATTAATTGAAAATCTAACGTATTAAATTCCTCAAAGTTGAGTATTTTGCTTATGTATATCCCTTAATTTTTAATGTAGTGATTAAAAAATATTACATGAAAAAAAACGGCAGTAAATCATAATGCGGGGAATAAAGGGTTAAAGTCGCATCATGGAGAGAGGCAAATACAAATTAAACCTTTAGAGACTCAATATCTTCAGTCTGACGTGAAGTGAAAATTCGGAGAGTGGGGAAGCATGCTTCGAGCTGCGACGTTAATAAATAGTCTATGAATTCGAGAAAAAGAAAGAAAGACAAACTGTCAGAAGCCTTTTAATTGCATCGTCAGGATATTTTATACTCTCTTTTCCGAGGAAAATTCTATTTTAAATTCCTCATTACAAATATTTAATGCTTTGTGCAATAAATTACGCCACTAACTACCCAAACACCCTGAAAGATGGGCAGAGGTCTCCACTAAATGACCCATATCCTATTAGAGAACTAGTGACGTCTCAACGGTAAGGTAATTTCACGCGAGAAATTATCCTAGACCGGACACTCTGATGCTTATGCTCCAAGGCAAGTCGACCTTTGACCTCTCTTTATCTATTCGACAGAGAGGTGACTGATGCAGTTCCCACTCTAATCCTCGGCTTCAAAGTCCACCGTGTGAAGGGTGACTAGAGCCAATAGCCAAATCGTAATAAATGCTATGTCCAAACGGAAATGATTCTGCTTCACGTGTCGCTTTTTTTTGAGCGCGACGTATTCCGTCTTTAAATAGACACCAAAAGGGGAAATCCGGAGACTCTCGATAGACTAAAAACTACACAGACGCTAGAGAGACACTTCTACAGGCTTCAACACTCTACGCTCAAACACACTCTAAAGGACTCTATCTTTCTGATGGTCTTCCAGATTCACTGGACTTTCTCACGCTTAGTGTTTCAAGGCTCATGAGCATCCCAATGACATCCTATCGCAGTCTTTCACAGAAGTGATCCAAACTTAACAGCGACCACAAAAGCCTTGCACCTTAGCAGCCCCATCGCAAAAGCAACTAATAGGTATGCAATATGCAACATCGATAAAAGATGAAAAAGATTAGCATTGCAATGCTCTTTTAAAGCATGTGTCCTAGTAGCCCTATCTACAAGTGCTATATGAAATTGGAATAGGCGTAGCTAGTCCTGAGTAGGCCCCGTATCGAATTTCATTAGGGAGCCCTTTTGAAAAATATAATTAAATATAATTGCATAAATAAAACACATGAAAGTGTCATACATAGACATACGTTTTTATAAAAATTTTATTATTTAAGAATTAGTCTATTTGTTTAATAGGTATTTTTCTGTTTTGAATAGGTCTTTTTATCTACAGGTTTATGGGTCCCTTGGAAAGCATATTTATAATAATATCCATAACAGAAGAGGATTTTAGTTTTTCAAGTTTATTTGTTTCTATTAGCAGCATTGCAAAGTCCGGTAACCGATCTTGTCCTATGAAAATTCAGGACAATTTTAAAAAATTGTTAGCTTAGATAAACTTCTTTCAGCTGTTGCAGTTGTGACCGGGAGGATAAAAAATAACAGGCATGCTATTATATAACAGCCAGTTAAACTGCAAAAATTATAAATAAAAACAATTATATATAAATTTGAAAACATTTTATCTGGTTAAAAATAAGGTAAAACCGCAATATATATTTCTGAAGGCAGTTCTGCTTCTCTAACCATTACATTGTGACAACCTTTATTGAACTTCATCATAGTATCAAGTTTGTCGTATGGTAGTGAATCATCTTCTATATATACAAATACACCTTGTGTTCGAAGTTAAGGTATCCAACTACGTTCGGAACCGTGATTTTGCAAAAGCGTATAAATGGATAATATTTATGATATTTAGTATCACTTAGATTATAAAATGTATATAAAATTGTTTTAAGAATATTAATACCATAAAAATTTATTTAATTACAATACTTTGACAAAAAATGAACATAGAATGACCAATTTTCAAAATATTCTCTTTGCGACGAATCTGTACGGAACCTTTCCACTAATATTCTTAGGCGTCTTTTTGGGGATTATAAATTCGCGTATATTTCCAATCAACTCCAAAAGGTGAACGGTATATGCAAAGTAGATAGGGTATTTAAGTCGAGCGTTGTAAGCTAGCAGGTATGAAGGCTATTGAGCCAGCAACAGTAACCTCAAATTTAGATTACGTTAGTGAAGACTTATTGCTGATATTCTACGGAAGAACTAGAAAGCTGATATACCAGTGGTAAATATAACTTATGCACGCTTAAAATAAGCATTAGTTTAGTGAAATTAGTTAAAGTTAATGAAAGCTAATAATTCGAGTACGTGTTTTTCTCGGACCTCCTATTTCGGTAGACCTTATTTGATCTTGAGCATAATTATTAATTAATTTCATAATTCGTAATTTAATTTAATATAAAAGGTAAATCCCTTTTATTTGAGGGAACATAAAAATATTATGTTATTAGAGTTTCTTTTGAGACTTGATATAATAAATACAAGTTATTATTATACAAAATGGATCTTAGTGATTCTTTGCCTCAAATTAATCTTGGTGTCCAGGGTGAGACCCAGAGGGGTCTTCACAGTAGCGCCCAACGTGGGGCACGAATACACGACCCTGCGATTAAGAGTCTCGTGCTCTACCGACTGAGCTAGCCGGGCACTAGATTGGTTTGAAGTTCTAGGTTATAGGGTTGTAGAAGACAAGGCGATAGATTACGCGCACTTAAAGCAAGCGTTGGCAGAACAGTTCCCCGTGGTTAGGAATGGGTCGGAACTAGAAACGCGTTATCACGCATCATCTCAAAAGCATAATCAGAAACCTTCCGATTTTGTGTATGACTTGTTAAAAATCCACAAAATTTTAAAACTCGAAATGACGGAGGAAAAATTGATAGATCATATTATTACTAGGTTAGAACCTCAGATTTTAGATTATGTAGAGGTTCGGCATCTGCAAACCACATCTAACCTTCTACAAATAATTGATAAGTACGAGGAAAGGTTTCTAAATGGGAAAAGTCAGGGGTTCAAGTCGGGAATTCCGAGATACAAATCAAATAAGAACAATCGTTTCCCTAACAGGAATCGGCAGGAAAATTGGAGGGAGACGAGAGGTAACAACAGATACTCTGACAATAGGAGACCGCAGAGAGAATTCAATAGTTTGAGGGTCAAGGTGTTGCGGATAATCAGAGATTCGATGGTCGACGCCGGGGTGGTCAATCTGATTATAGATTCCATAATCAAGGCGGTCGACAGGGTGGTTCGAGGAACGGTTCTTTCAGGGGTTAGAATGATCAAAACAGATATTTAAACTTTTAAGCGATCGATGCGAGTCTGGGTGTGATCGATCGCGATGTACAGAAAATCCTCCCGGTACGGAACACCAAACTATTAGGATATCTTCGCTACGAATGATTCCAGTAGATTTACCTTATGTGCCCATTCTTTTAAATGAAACATTCATTACAGCTCTTTGGGACATAGGAGCGGAGAAATCTTTTATATCAGAGGAGGTCTATCACAGATATTTTTGTATCGACCGCGTCAAAAGACGAAAGATAGAGTAGTGACGGCCCAGGGAGCCCCGTGTTGTCACTTAGGTCGGGTCGAATTACAGATTCGGATCCGAGAATTCCAGAAAACCTGGGAATTTCACATTCTTAACAATATGCAGTACCAATGCATTTTAGGCATTGATTTTATGAAGGAGTCCAAATTGACTTTAGATTTCGATCAAAAATCTCTGTTCATTCCAGATGACCAAATTAAGCAGTTGCCAAAAGTGGAAAAGCCGGTCGAGATTGATCTATCCGATACAAAGCTCGGTGAAGGGCAAAAGCAAAAATTAAAGGATTTATTTGATGGTTTTAAAGGGCTATTTTCAGACCAGCCGGGGTTGACTCATGTTTTATACAATGAAATCCATACCGGGGACCAGGGGCCGGTAGTGTCAAGACCCTACCGATATGACAGGGTCAAACAAGGAATAAATGACTAGGGTCAAACAAGGAATAAATGACTATCACATTGAGAAAATGTTACAGGAGGGTACAATTCATCCTATTCAATCCTCATACGCGTCACCGGTGATTTTAACGCGCAAAAATAATGGCTTTCCTCCAGATTCTCCAGAAGCGCATCGATTCGCGAATGACTATCGCAAACTCAACGCCATCATTAAATATCCGAGATATCCATTGGCGGTGATTGATGACCTAATCACATATATACCGCATACCGGGATTATGTCGACATTAGATTTAAAATCGGGCTACTTTTAATTGGCGATTAGTCCGAAAGATATCGAGAAAGCCGCGTTTATAACACGCAATGGCACTTTTGCATTCTTCAGAATGCCATTCTGCCTTTCAGGGGAGGCGCCAAATTTTCAAAAGGCCATCGACATTATATTGAAACCGGTTATTGGGCGTTTTGTGATGGTATATATGGACGATGTTATTATTACATCTCTATCGTTTAATGAACACATAGATCATTTGAATCAGGTATTTACATTGTTGCGAGACGCAGGCCTAACGCTCAATAAGGACAAATGTCACTTTGCACGTGACAAATTGAAGTATTTAGGTCTCATAATTAGTAAGGAAGGGATTGAAACCGACAATAGTAAGGTCAGGGCAATCGCAGAAATGAAACCCCCTAAAAATAATAGGAAAGTGTCGAAGTTTTTAGGGATGGTGGGGTGGTATCAAAAATTTATACCCCACTATGCAGATATATGTGAACCATTATATCGGTTAAAGAAAAAGGGGGCTAAATTTAATTGGTCGAAGGAAGCACAGAATACTTTTAACAAAGTAACACGAGCATTAACAGAGGTGCCAGTTTTGCAGTTGCCGAATTTTCAGGAACAGTTTAACTTATTTACGGATGCTAGTGGGGTCGGAATTGGCGCTGTGCTGAATCAAAATCACAGACCTGTTGCTTTCATGTCTAGAACCATGAAGAAGGCCGAATGAAACTATACAATTATAGAACGCGAATGTTTGGCGGTGATATGAGCATTAAATAAGTTTAAAACTTATTTTGGATCACTACCGGTGAAGGTAATCACAGATCACGCGGCATTAACAAAGCTAACGAATGGGAAAAACTTATCTAGTCGGATGATTAGATGGGCACTCAAGTTATCCGAGTTTAACATTGAATGGGAAAATCGACCTGCCTGGTGTCCAAAACGTTGTCGCGAACGTATTGTCTAGGAATCCAGTAGGCAATATGGATGTATCACAAATTTCGTGCGCAGCTCTTCGAGCCGTAGCCTTAAGACTCCAGAGAACAACTCATTTGATAGCAAAGGGAAGATCCTGAGTTAAGACACATCTATCGTTATTTAGAAAATCCAGACGATGGTTCCGTTAATGCAACTGTATGCGAGGGTTGGTCCCAGGATTTTAAATTAATTGATGGTCTACTCTTTTACGCGAAATATTCTACAACTCTTGGAGAACTAAGAGTGTACATTCCTAAATCTCTTCGCGAAGCAATAATGCAAGAATTTCACGATCTGCCATTAGCAGGCCATCTAGGAAAGAGGAAGACCTATTTAAAATTACGAGACACATGTTATTTTCCATATACGAGGGAATATATATTTGAATATGTATCAACCTGTGACAGTTGTCAAATTTAATTATAAAAACGCGCTACCAGCTGATCGATTAATTTAGATAGTATCGAATTACCCCAATGAAATCGTAACGTTAGACTTATTAGGCCCCTACCCCGCATCTCGACCCAAAAGATATAGATATCTATTGGTAACAACTGACCACTTCACTAAGTAGAGCGAGCTTATTCCCTTACGAAAAGCTTTCGGCCCTCTTTTTGAAAATTATATTTCCCGTTATGGAGCTCCGATTTCTTTGGTTAGTGATAATGGTCCCCAATTTATATATATCCGAGGTCTTTGAACACCTAAGTCACAGGTTGGACATAAAACATATTAAACCGGTAACATATCGTCCACAGGCAAATTTAACGGAAAGAGTTAATCGCACTTTAGTGCAGATGATAGCTTGTTTTGTAGAAGAAAATCACGAAAACTGGGACCGATTTCTTCATGAGTTCGCTTTCGCGCTGCGCACATCAGTTAATGAAACGACAAGTAAAACTCCGGCCGAGTTATTCTTAGGTAGAAAGATTATAACACCTTTTAGTAAATTAATAAATGTCACAGAAGGGGCTGAATATGTGGAAAGAAATATTGAGAAATTATTCGTTGAGGCAAGGCAGAATATGCGGAAACAACATACGACTTGGGAAAAATACTATAATCGGAAAGGGAGAGAGGTTAACATCAAAGTAAATGATTTGGTGTTGGTACAAACTCATTTTATGAGTGCTGCGGGTAGGAGAGTGGTCCGAAAGTTTATGCCTAAGTTTGAAGGGCCATATAGAGTGTTGGAAGTTCGGAATAACAATTTGATCATTTGGAAAAAGGGTCACAGTTAATATCGACCAGGTACGAGTGTACCATTCAAGACAGTCCGACACAATTAGTTTTGATAGTCAGGTTGAGACACTATATGAAGGACAGAGGTCTAGTATTGGGTCGAGTAGGTCTAGTAGTTAGCGAGTAGCGTAGTTAGGTAGAGTTAACATTTAACACTAACAAGCGCAGCATGCATGGAATGGGAATGTTAAGGAGCCAGATGCTTTAATTGATGTATAAGAAAATGTTATGTAAAATGTGAATGAATTTGTACATACAGTTGATGTTTGTTTCTTCACACTACTTAAAGAAGTTTTCATTTCAGGGTAGCTGACCCTGAGCATTGTATATAAAGTGGCGAGTCAACTGTAAGCAAAAATAAGTGTGTATAGTTTTTCATAAGTAGTTAAGTAAATCACACAAGCAGGTGTTTCTCCACTTCGGTGGTTTTTCCCTTGCCTCTTTGCCAAATGGGTGTGATGTAGGGAAATAAAAACTTGTAAATATTACGTCATGAAAAAGGAAGTTTTTGGTCGTAATGCTTTTCTTTCCCTTAGGGAAGGAGAATTTGTAAAGTATCCGATTGATAGATATATATTAAAGTCGTCGAGACTATAAATCAAGTTTAGGAATTGATTACGTAATTTATTTTCAGGCCATTTGTGACCTTCGAATAAATCCCGTTTTCTTTTTGGAGGGATGTGACGCATCTGTACGGAACCTTTCCACTAATCTTCTTAGGCGTCTTTTTGGGGATCATAAATTCGCGTATATTTCCAATCAACTCCAAAAGGTGAACGGGATATGCAAAGTAGATAGGGTATTTAAGTCGAGCGTTGTAAGCTAGCAAGTATGAAGGCCATTGAGCTAGCAACAGTAACCTCAAATTTAGAGGACTCCAAGAGATTACGTTAGCGAAGACTTATTGCTGATATTCTACGGAAGAACTAGAAAGCTGATATACCAGCGGTAAATATAATTTATGTACGCTTAAAATAAGCGTTAGTTTAGTAAAATTAGTTAAAGTTAATGAAAGCTAATAATTCGAGTACGTGTATTTCTCGGACCTCCTGTTTCGGTAGACCTTATTTGATCTTGAGCATAATTATTAATTAATTTCATAATTCGTAATTTAATTTAATATAAAAGGTAAATCCCTTTTATTTGAGGTAACATAGAAATATTATGTTATATATATATATATAGAGAGAGAGAGAGAGAGAGAGAGAGAGTTTTTTGAGACTTGATGTAATAAATACAAGTTATTATTATACAAAATGGCTCTTAGTGATTCTTTGCCTCAAATTAATCTTGGTGTCCAGGATGAGACCCAGGGGGTCTTCACATCTTTTTGTGAAAAATACTTCCATTATAATAACATTTTGCCTGTATATAGCTCAGACCTCCCTACAGAGGCTCAAGTAGAATTTTTGAAATATATAACTTAGAAGTGGGTTTATCCATATTTTACAACAACAGAGGGGAGCAATTTTAAGAAAAAAAACCCCGATAATTATTTCAATTGGTGGTAACTCTGAAAATAATGTGAATTTTTCAAAAATCCTAGTTGAGACTCTCTGGAGAAGTCTTTACTTTATCTAAGTAAAATATTATTATTATTATAGAAGTATTTTTTATATAAAAGGAGATCGTTTTGAAAAAGAGGTTATAGTAAGGTAATTTTTTGCCAAAATATTGCATTGAAATAATTTTTTTTGTCATAATGTCCTTAAAATAATTTTATACATGTATTCTAATCTAAGTGACACTAAATATCATGGAAATTATCCATTTATGCGCTTTTTTAAAATCACGGTTCCGAACGTAGTCGGATACCTTAAGAGGTTTTAGGTTTTGTCGATTATCTCTAGATCTATTGGACAGATTTTAATAAAATCTGGTATGTATGTAGGTAAAATATAATATAAAAAAATAGTTTCAACTGTGTTAAAATACACATGCGTGATTGTGCGTAACACTCCTTGAAGCCGGAAGGTATGGAACAGCAGTTGCAGAATATTCCAAAAAAATATTGGTTAATAGGGGGTATGGTACCCTCTTTCAGATAAACAGGCATCACACCATGATTTTATACCGGAAATAAGGGAATTCTTCAGTTTCTGTGTCGATTAATCCCACTTGTTCAATAGCTCTGTTTACATGCTTTGGAAGATTCTCGGATGAGGGTTGCGAGTTGTAATTGCCTTCCCCAAAGCATCCAAAACATGCTCTATTAAAATAAGATCTGGAGATTCAGCTAGTCAATCCGTCCAGCGGATATGCTCACTTTCCAGAAATTCGTTGACGAAACGAGCTGTAAATGGCATCGCATTGTTATCCTTTAAAATAAAATCAGGGCTACCCCAGTAAAGGTGAAGATAGGGTTGCAAGACTTCATCTTTGTACCTTACAGCAGTCACAGTGCCTCTTTCAAAGTCATAGAGGTGAGTGCAGCCATCCAACATAATGCCTGCCCACATCATCAAACCTCCGCTATCGTAATGGTTGATTTCTTGGACCTAGAAGGGTAAGTAGCGAGCCCCTGGCTGTATCCATATAAAAGTGCGTCAAGAATATATAATGAGAACCAGGGATAAGGTCGTAGCTACCACCGTATCAATGACACGGGGCCCAAGCTACAGGGGCTAACATGTGTAAGCAAACATTTGTAAAATGTTAAGGCATCCGATTACGTTGGAACCGTGATTTTAAAAAAAGCGCATAAATGGATAATTTTCATGATATTTAGTGTCACTTAGATTAGAATACATGTATAAAATTGTTTTAAGGACATTTTGGCAAAAAAACTTAAATACAATATTTCGGCAAAAAATTAACTTAGAATAACTTCTTTTCAAAATGTTCTCCTTTTGTCAAAAATGCTTCTATTGTAATAATATTTTGTCGGTATATATCTCAGCCCTCTGTACAGAGGCTTAATTATGATTTTTGAAAAATTCCCATTATCTTCAGAGTTACAATCAATTGAAATAGTTATCGGGTTTTTTTTCTTAAAATTACTCCCCTCTGTTGTAAAACATGGACAAACCCACTTCTAAGTTAAATATTTCAAAAATTCTAGTTGGGCCTTTGTACAGAGATCTGGAATATATGCAGGCAAAATATTATTACAATAGAAGAATTTTTCACGAAAGGAGAACATTTTGAAAATTGGTCGTTCTATGTTCAGTTTTTGTCAAAATATTCTACTTAAATAGTTTTTTATTGTAATACTATTCTTAAAACAATTTTATTTACATTTTCTAATCTAAGTGACACTAAATATCATAAATATTATTCATTTATACACTTTTGCAAAATCACGGTTCTGAACGTAGTCGGAAACCTTAAAGGAGCTCCGAATAGAGCCCTCAAGAAGTTTTAATACAGGGGCCTCCTCAAGTCTAGCTCCGCCAGGGACCCACTATCTGTCCTCCAATGTCCAAGAAATAGACCATTATGCATTATAACGATATGTATATGTATATAAATAATTAAAAAAACCCCGCTTTAACCAGAAACTTCAACCAAAAATTACGGATGTGCCAAAAATTCAATATGGTTAATTGTTTTCATGAGCATCTATCTCCCGTTATTAAGATTTATCTTTTAGGTTCTCCTGTTTTAGCAAATTATCTATTCTTTTTTAGGAGTGAAGTAGTATAGTCACATCTCCAAATTAATCACAATGTCAAATTACGGCGACACAACTTAGCATGATGCGGCAAATTTACTGATGAGTATGCTCCTCACTTACCGAGTCGGCTGAAATACATTATTTACGGCAAAAGCGCAATTATTCACTTTCCAACTTGCAGTAATTAATTTCAATAATTGCGCGATGTCCATGCAAATAAACAAGAATTCGAGCGTCAAAACGTGTTTTCCTGATTTAATAATGCTAATTGCAGCCCACAGAATTAGATTTTGAAAGAGCTATTAGCAAAACATACTATCCATGTATGTGTATTTATGTATGTGTAAAGTTAAAAGTTAATTTAAAATTCCCTGTTTCGACAAAAAGTTTCTTTTTGTTTCAGCTTAAATGACACGAAAGGATGTTTTTGTGTGCGAAAAGGGTAAAGTATAAAAAAGATACTAAGGAATAGCTCTTGTATTTATTTATAATGGTACTTCCGTATTATACCGTCACCAAATTTCGCAAAATGCAGGCATCCGCACTTGCGCAAGAACAAATTTTGGTGCACGTTCCTTTCATATTAGCCTTTTAACAAATTGATAAATTATTTAGTAGAATCAAATTTTTCATTAAAAATTAAAAAAAGCACTCTCGTCAATACGTGCTTTTTTTGTAGAAAATTGATTCCATTTTTTAAAAAACTTTCTTTTCCGTAGAAAGCAATTATCAAATTTTAATCGCTTTCTAACTTCAAAACAAGAGATGAATAATATTGCAAATTAGAAACAAGATTTCGGAGCAAGCGCCTTCAGGATTAATGTATTAGAACATGCGCGTTATCATTGTTCCCAACATTCTTTACACCTGATTACTTTCTCAGGAAAAGAACTCTGTTATTTAACGAAACGCCCCCTTGGCATTTTTTCTCTTGTCCACATGAATTTCGAAGCGCAAGTAAAAGCTCGAATAGTGTGGATAAACATTCTTTTCAATTCAGCTTAAGAATTCGATATAAAAGTATATATAAATATAAAATATTCGATACATAAAAGCATATACAGTGTGTTGCCAAATTTGGCAGACAAATTCAGAGGCGTGATAGTAGGCCGCATGGGGACCACAAATCTCCATAGAGTAAGGGGTCGCAAACCACGTTTTGTTGCAGAAAATCGCGATAATAGTAGTCGTCAGGAGGATAATGAGCTAGATAATGAAAATGGCCAAACGAATGCAGCTATTTGGAGTGCAGTGGTAGAGTTGAAGAAACCTGCATATATATATATATATATATATATATATATATATATATATGACAGGCCCCAGGTCTGCTGGTAAAATGAGGAGGGCATCATCTCAATAAGAATGTCTTTATTTCGCTTCAATCACATAAAATCCAACATGGCGGCCCTTTGGCGCGCAACCGGGTTGTACAAAAGACAACATATCGGCGAGGAGTCACCAGCTAAGCCTTTTCGAGTATGCGTTCTCCTTCGTCAGCGCTCGTTCCACCTTTAAATAAGTTTATTTACCCACAAATCCTTACGCGATGGTAAAGAGTTCGCTCTATCTTCATTTATTACTTCCTTAATTTTGAATCTAAACTTTTCATATCTGACATATATATATATATGAAATTTTTTTTAACTTCCCCAGAGTTGCTGCCGGGAGTAGCGGCCATTGCACACCAGAACGTGTGGTTCATGCACGATGGTGCATCAACACATTTTCCGATTCCGGCGCGTAACCACCTGAATCCTGTACAATAAGTCTGGAAAAGAAAATTGTCCAATTTAGCCATGTTTTTTAAATCTTGCCGACATATTTTGTTCATCACCCCATAAAACTCGCTACTGAGGACGATGTCACATCTATTATTCAAATAAATCCCTTTTATCCCGCCGAATAAACGTCCTTCTGTAATTTTTTATTTTGCTATGTAGGCCTTGTCAATCTTTA
This sequence comes from Trichonephila clavipes, assembly GCA_019973935.1. Taxonomy (NCBI): domain Eukaryota; kingdom Metazoa; phylum Arthropoda; class Arachnida; order Araneae; family Nephilidae; genus Trichonephila; species Trichonephila clavipes. The sequence continues at coordinate 1,215,088 of BMAU01019618.1, forward strand.
TTTGTTATTTGAAAATAATTTCTGAGACGATCAGGAAATTTACAAATAAGCAGAAAACCAATTTACGTTTATACACAAATTTATCAATAGTAAGGTATGGTGAGATAATGCCAGCGCTCCTAGCTAAAATTCTAACGGGAGAAGATGTGCGTAATTAGAGCTGCAGATACTTTTATAGGACGCGGTCGATATTATGCGTACTCTTTGTACTGTAATGCCACTTGTTGAGAACTGATTGCGTCAAATGGCTGAAGATGCACGCCTGTAACTGTTCATGTTGGCTTAGTCATTTAATAAATTTATCAAATCATCTACGCTTGATAGCCGTATGGGGATAAATGATATATATCTGACAACAGATAGATTTATTGATTAGAGTTCCAAAGAATGATGGAATAAACTATTTAAATCCCGATGAATATATTCGTCTATTTTGCGCACTGAAGTGAATCGTATCAAATTTAACAAACCGAATTCAACTATCATGGATTAAATGACTTCCCTGTCGACTCTTCGTCGTAATCGTTGTAGAAAGGACAGTAGCAACCGACATGGAGAAAATTTCTTATACTGGCAGTTACACAATAGTAAAAGTAAGACACACTTCCACATATAGCTATGATATTCATCAAGTATGTAACTAAACAGATTTGTAAGGGAAGTTTTAAATGCCTAACAATTTATGTAGATATATAAAATTTGGGTTCTTAATTTTCAAACCATTTGCTAATTTCGTCAAATCAAATATCGGGAGATATGCAGCCAATTGTAAAATCCGTATCCGTACATCGTCATTTACAACAATTTTGTTCACGCATACTCTGAAGCCGGAGTAGGCAGTACGTCGATCGCGATCGACCGTTGGACCGCCAAGACATTTTGGAGTGACCGCCTGAAAATTTTCAGTTAGAAATTATATAAGTTAAATTCAAGCTTTGATGACAGTACGCAGACTATATATAAGTCTTTTACTGATTAGAACAACGAAAATTAACTTCAAATAAAAATGTTTTATTTTTTTAATGTATTTTGAATTGTTTCATAATAAATGCATCATTTGATATAATTATATTTGGGACTATTATTAAGTTTGAATCTTCCTTTTTGCGTTAAACGTGGTTTTACAAGTGTTTTTTTTAGTTTTATAGGTAAGTACATATTCGGTACTTGTTAAGTTATAATAATATTTTCCTTACCTCACCGGATCTATAGCATTGGGCAGAAGCGCACACAAGAATTTTTACAGGGGAAGGGGGGTCGAGGGTTGAAGGTCTATCATTATCATATACCCCAATACGCAGCCAAACATATTTTTTTGATTTTGTCGATTGTCGGGAACAAAAACAGCAAAAAATAAATTACTGAATAAATAACTAACATTAATAAATAAAAAAATTACTATTATCAAATACTTAATTACATTTTATGTACTATATACATGGGACTATAACGAATCGGAAAAGAAATGAAGGGCTATGAGGGAGGGTCTGGACTCGTGGACCCCTCCCTCGCCCTTGTCTGCCCCACTGACATTTGGTGGACCACAACTTCTTGAAAAAAATAAGAAGTAGCCCGTGGCCTGGAAAAGTCTATTCACCCCTGCTTTAAAGAAAAGGTGAGAATTAAGTCGATCGCGATCGACCGTTGGAGCACTTAGAGTACCATTTGGATGTGACCTCCTTAACTAAGACCTAAGACGCGTGCAAAAAAAAAAGAAACAAAGAGAAATAGGATGAAATAATAAAACTTCACTCCGAATTAAAAAGAGACGTTTAAAGAATTTACTAGACTAGAACCAATTGTTGCATTCATGTGCTACTCATTTAGCAATGTTGATACGGAAGAAAAAGCTGAAAATATCTTTTATTTCTAGAGGAAAACGAAATTTTTCTCCTTGCACATGAAATAATTTTAAAAGCCAACACTTTAGAACCTAAAAATAAATTAGGGGATCTATCCTAATTTAAAAGAACTGCATTTCATTTAACTTCGTTCTTTGACTACCTACCTGAGTAAGTCTGCATTTTCAACGGTTACGAGGTAACGAGCTTGGAGAACTTAAAACAGTGATGTGTCTACCAAAGTAGTCCGTGGCCGCGGTAGCCGAGTGGTATATAGGTATCGGACCGTGGCTTGCTTTGTCACGGGTTCGAGCCCAGTACCATTAAAGACCCGCCGTGTAGGGCAGCGATGCACGTTAAATCTGTCGAGAGCTGAAACGTCCTCCCGTTGGTGTGGTGTGGTAGTTAGGAGAGGGGGGTGCCAGCTCAGGTGTCGTCCACGTCACTTGACCATGGTTCAAAATTACGTGGTCCGTCGCCAAAAGCCCTCGTGTAGCTGAACAGTGCGACGTTAATATTCAATCAATCAATCAATCAACCAAAGTAGTCCAAAATATGTTCCAACCAGTGGCTCACACAAGGGGGTTGTCCTAGGGATTCGGACCTCCCCAAAGCCCTTGATTTTTTTCCTATTGATTATAATTCTAAGTATATAGTACGTAAAATTTAATTAAGTATTTGTTATTAATGATTAATTTTATTAATTAATGCTAGTTATTTATTCAATAATTAGTTTTTTACTGTGTTTTGTTCCCGAAAATCGACAAAATCAAAAGGAGCATGATACAAGAATGGTGAACTTTCGACCTCGGACCCCCCCCTGAGAAATTCCTGTGTGCGCTACTGTATCAGAGGTCTTAGCGCCTTCACTTGATGAACTCGCCAAACTCTTTGATGGGATACATTTTGATCGCTCCCTATTTGAAGCCTTGGTGGGAATGAGCCTTAAAGTTTCTTTTAGTTTATCTCTAGTGTACGCGCTTTTTAATATGTTATTTAGTTCAACAAAAACAGGGGTGGTTAACCCAAACAACCTTGTGGGTCATTTCGGAAAAACATTATAATCTCCCGTGGGCCGCATATAAATATATATATTTATATTAGATCTGGTCCCATTACAAATATTTATTGGAGTGAAAATTTAAAACAGAATGAACTATTATTATTGTTTTCATTATTTTTCATGTATACAGGCATAGATAATATAATAATTTTAATGCAATAATCAAACTATGCTTAATTTATATAAATGAGGAGATATTTGCTCTGCTCAATTCTTTCACTTAGTTTTTGTACGTCTATCTCAACGCGCCTATTTACACATTGAAATTGATGCTACAAATTCGAGCGCGATTTATGTTTGATAAATTTATTTTTCGAAAAAAGGATTCGCATATGTGTAAGTTGAAAAAAAAAGTTATAGGAATCAAGAGTAATGATGCGGGGTATAGTTGAAATGCGATACTGACCGCTTCTAAGTATCTGTAAAAAAAGAAGTATGTGGTGACCCCCCTGGGTCTCACCTTGAACACCAAGATTAATTTGAGGCAAAGAACCACTAAAAGCCATTTTGAATAATAATAATATTTATTTATTATAATTTTCTCAAAAAAAAATCTCTGATAATGTATAATACTATTATGTTACGTCCAATAAAGAGATTTACCTTTATATTAAATTAAATTACTAATTATGCAATTACTAATTAAGCTCAAGATCAAGTAAGGTCTACCGAAATAGGAGATCAGAGAAATACACGCGCGCGACGTATTCGAATTCTTAACTTTCATTAACTTTAACTAAGTCGCTTAAACTGACGCTTATTTTAAGCGTACGTAAATAATATTTACCGCTGGCTTATATCAGCTTTCTGGTACGTCTCGCAGCACGATGTCTTCACGAATCTAATCTCATACAATCTTCTAGTAATGCGTTTAAAGTTACTGGCTCAATAGCCTTCCATCATCTCTCTTGCTATCTCGCAACGCTCGACTTAAATACCTTATCTAATTTAAATATCCCGTTCATCTTTTTGGAGTTGATTGGAAATAAACGCGAATTTATATTCCCCAAAAAGACGCCTAAGAAGATTAGTGGAAAGGTTCCGTACAGATTGGTCAGAATCCCCTCCGAAAAGAAAACGGGATTTATTCGAAGGTCACAAACGGCCTGAAAATAAATTACGTAACCAATTCGTAGACTTGATTTATAGTCCCGACGACTTTAATATATATCTATCAATCGGATACTATAAAAATTCTCCTTCCTTAACGGAAAGAAAACAAATTACGAACTAAAACTACACTTTGAATGATGTAACATTTACAGAATTAGATTTCCCTACACCACGCCCATTCGGCTCTGAGGCGAGGGAAAAACCACGTAAGTGAAAAACCTGCATGCGTGGTTTCCTTAACTACTTAAAAATCTACTTAAATATTATAACACAGATTCGGACTTGCACTTGCTTCTTTTGTGGAATATACAATGCTCAGGGTCAGCTACCCTGAAATGAGAATTTCTTTGTGTGAAAAACAAACATCTATAGTACATACAGATTCCTTCATTTTTTATATAACATTTTCATACACATCAATTGAAGCATCTGGTTCCTTAACATTCTCATTCCATACATGCTGCGCTTGTTAGTATTAAATGTTAGCTCTACCTAATTACGCCGCGTCCCAAGTCACCAGATGTAAGATAAAATATACACATATATATATACATACAATTTCAAACATTTTTGAAAAAACAATAAAACAAAAAACCAAAGGAATTGTCGCATCTTAGCGAAGTCATACATAGAAGTAAACAAATGCATTCTTACAAATGTTTTCTCCATATTTATACAAAAAAATTAATACAAAAGCTGATTTTTCTCATCAAGAAAAAACACACTCATTGTAGTGTCGACTTTTGCTTGGCTTCTTAAATTAAAAATCCACCCGTGAATTGCTTCATTGCAATAATTCTTCTGACCACTTGTTCCCAGTATCAATTTCATGGTATAAAACAGGAGTTAACCCCAGCTGATCTGAAAATAGCCCTTTAAAACTATTAAATAAATTCCTTAATTTTTGCTTTTGCCCCTCATCTAGCTTTGTATCGGATAGATCAATCTCGACCGGCTTTTCCATTTTCTGCAACTGCTTAATTTGGTTATCTGGAATGATCAGCGATTTCTGATCGAAATCTAAAGTTAATTTAGAGTCTTTCATAAAATCAATGCCTAAAATGCATTGGTACTGCATATTGTTAAGAATGTGAAATTCCCAGGTTTTCTGGAATTTTCGGATCCGAATCTGTAATTCGACCCGACCTAAGTGACAACACGGGGCTCCCTGGGCCGTCACTACTCTATCTTTCGTCTTTTGACGAGGTCGATACGAAAAATATTTGCGATAGACCTCTTCTGATATGAAAGATTTCTCCACCCCCGTGTCCCAAAGGGCTGTAATGAATGTCTCATTTAAAAGAATAGGGACATACGGTAAATCTACTGGAGTCATTCGTAATGAGGATACCCTAATAGTTTGGTGTTCTGTATCTGGAGGATTTTCCGTACATCACGATCGATCACCCCCATACTTGCATCGATCGCTTAAAAGTTTAAATATCTGTTTCGATCATTCTGACCCCTGAAAGCACTATACCTCGAACCACCTTGTCGACCGCCTTGATTGTGGAGTCGATGATTCGATTGACCACCTCGGCGTCGACCATCGAATCTGTGATTATCCGCAACACCTTGACTCTCAAATCTATTGAACTCTTTCCGTGGTCTACTATTGTCCGCGTATCTATTGTTACCTCTCGTTTCCCTCCAATTTTCCTGTCGATTCCTGTTAGGGAAACGATTGTTCTCGTTTGGTTTTATATCTCGGGATTCCCAACTCGAACCTCTGATCTTTCTATTTAGGAACCGTTCCTCATACTTATCAATAATTTGTAGGAGGTTAGATGTGGTTTGCGGATGCCTAACCTCTACATAATCTAAAATCTGAGGTTATAACCTACTAATAATATGATGGATCAATTTTTCCTCCGTCATTTCGAGTTTTAAGATTTTGAGAATCTTCAACAAATCATACACAAAAGGAGACGGTTTTTGGTCATGCTTTTGAGATGATGAATCGAAACGCGTTTCAAGTTCCGACCTATTTCTAACCACGGGGAACTGTTCTGACAACGCTTGTTTTAAGTGCGTGTAATCCGTCGCCTTGTCTTCAACAACCCTATAACCTAGAACCTCAAACCAATCTCGTGCCCATCCTGTGAGATGACCTTTTAAATAAGCACAAGCGAGTTGTGTGGGTATCTCGTAATATGTTAAGTTATTATCCATATTTTCAAAGAATTCAAAGACATTCTCCACTCCCGAAAAATACTGCTCAGGGATGATTCGAAAATTAGATCCGACTCTAAACTCGGGATTTACTCGTTGGGCGCCACTGTGGTGACCCCCCTGGGTCTCACCTTGAACACCAAGATTAATTTGAGGCAAAGAACCACTAAAAGCCATTTTGAATAATAATAATATTTAATTATTATAATTTTCTCAAAAAAATCTCTGATAACATATAATGCTATTATGTTACATCCAATAAAGGGATTTACCTTTATATTAAATTAAATTACTAATAATACAATAAATTACTAATTAAGCTCAAGATCAAGTAAGGTCTACCGAAATAGGAGATCCGAGAAATACACGTATTCGAATTCTTAACTGTCATTAACTTTAACCAAGTAGCTCAAACTGACGCTTACTTTAAGCGTACGTGAATTATATTTACCACTGGCTTATATCAGCTTTCTGGTACGTCTCTCATCACGACGTCTTCACGAATCTAATCTCCTACAATCTTCTAGTAATGCGTTTAAAGTTACTAGCTCACTAGCCTTCCATCGTCTCTCTAGCTATCTCGCAACGCTCGACTTAAATACCTTATCTAATTTAAATATCCCGTTCATCTTTTTGGAGTTGATTGGAAATAAACGCGAATTTATATTCCCCAAAAAGACACCTAAGAAGATTAGTGGAAAGGTTCTGTACAGATTCGTCACAAGTATAGAAATAATTATAGGATTTATTTGTTACTAAACACTACACTAAAAACAGAAATATTTTGAAAAATCCCATGATAAACTTGTGGCATCGTTTGAAAACTCTTATCCGAATGAGGTACCCATGAAATAAAAGGGAACTAATTGAGGCTATAATTGTTTCCTTTCATCATGTAATAACGAAGAAAGAGCTTAAAACTATTTTCAGTTCAATGAAACGTCGGCGTGAAGTTGTAATAAAAAATAAAGGCTATACCCCACTTATATATAGTACTGATAACCCTTTGCTATCATCTCAGTATCTAATGTATATCCATAGTTATTGCAATATAACATTTTTTGCGTTGCAAATATTTGAATTATTTTGTATTGAATTCAGTATTACATTTTATTTAAAATGTCATAAAAGACTGCATTTTATGCAACGTAATGTTTTCTATAAGCATGCAAACTTAAAAAAGATATATAATAATATTTCAAAAGTGTCATAAAAATATTTTCAAAAATGTCTACAGTTTAGGCCTCTCCTGTATACCAAATAGCATTGTCTATGAGATTTTCTCCTAAATCTATGGGAAAACTTGATGTGTGTGAGGTTTGTAAATCTCTCTGCCAGTATTGCTGTTACTTTTTTCAGTTAAATTTAATTCTCTTAACTTCCTTGTATTCTTATGTTTACATCTTACTTTTTACATAAGATATATTTTCTAGCACTTTTATTACATATATATTCGATTTCCCAAACTATCATGAATGCAGGTAACAATAAGTAACGTAATATATATATATTATTAAGTAGATCGGGATTCGTGGATTTATGCTATCTATCCCATAAACAAGATAATTCCTTAAGAGAGATAGATTTTATTGTCGAAAAACAATCCTTAAGAATACAAGATACAGCAATAAAATTCATATAATCTATCAGAAGGTTTCCACACCTTCTACTGCCTACACACACAACTATCAATGTCTAAAAATAAAGGTACGTTATAATAAAGACTATTCGCAAGCAACGCAGCCTAGTTAACTCTTCCTTTGCTGAAGTAAAACTGACTCAGTTTCGGAGAGCGACCACTATTTGTAGTCTACGTGGCTACAACTTCCAGTGCTTTCTCGATAAATCCACTACGTCATAGATCGTGATGTTATAGATTTCTCCAGTGATTTCCAGAAGCCTCCATGCGGTTGCTGTTACCAAATATGGTTGCCAATATGGTCTACAAGAAACTAAAAATGATGCCAACTTGTGGCTGTGTCTCCAATATATCACCAAATTTTTAATGAAACGCCGTTATAATGTAAAAGACGGCGTTGCTTATGAATATTACAATTTTCATCATAAAATTAATACAAAAAAGTAATATTAACGTATTTAACATCCAGATAAAAATTATTTACTCTATTTTAAGATGATATTGAGCATTAATTGTGCAAAATTCGTAACACTGTTAACGTATTAATCAAATGTTTTCATTTTAAATAATTTGATAAAATATACACCTCCATATCTCTTAGAAATAATAAAAACTTGTTGTATGAGTAATAAGATAAATAAATTTTTTATTCATTCTCTTAAATTCTTCACTGAATTCTTCTTTAAAATATTTTTTTAATGATATTACTACAAAAGTACAGAATTTGTAGGTTTACTTGGACTTAAATTTTTTACTTTGGGAAGAACTTACATAATAGATGTGTAAAAATCTCAAGCGTTGTTTTTCAGGGAAACAAACAAAGAAACCTTACTTTGTTTTTATTAATTCAACACTTCCAGGCAGAAGTCATTCCGAAAACAAATGTGAGAGATTCATGAGGTATATAAACTACAAAAAATACACCCCGTAAAACGTTGCAATAAAAGAATTTAATTTTAGCCAAAAATATATATTAGCGAAATATAGATCTCAATTCTCTGGTTGCTAGATTATTTTACTTAATTCTAACGAATTTAGTTTTTAGAACTGAAAAAATGTGATAACTGAATTGAGACTTAAAAATAAGCTCAAATATATATTTAACATTTTCAAATTAAGGTGGCTTGATGATTCATGTATATATTTTTATATTGGTAGTTAAATTGTTTTTTTTTATAACAGTTTGTCTACACACTAATATGAGTTAAAGTCTAAGTTTGGATGGAAAATTGTATTTTTCTATAGTTCAAATTATTTTTTATTATAATACAAACTGTATTTTTATTATTATTCAAACTGTATTTTTATTATTATTCAAACTGTATTTTATATGCTATATTTAATTTCTATTTAATTATTATTATTATTCGCAATTTCTATTTTATATGTATTTAGGGTAAAATAATTAGTTTTTACTGTCATGCCTTTTACCAACGCATCGACTGTATACATCTTTTGCGCAGGCTGTAACAAGAGTCCAAATTGTGTTTCCAACCAATCAGAGTTCGATTTCACCTCACTTGGGGAACCAATTAATGTTCGCCACACGACTCTTGACTGATGTGTGTGACTCTTGCTTTAAAAACTTTTAAATTTTGCGTATAAAAGATAAAAACTAATTCCAGCAGCTTTGTGCGGCTAGAACCTCTTCTAGCGAGGGACAGTACAGGTACTGAACATTCCACACATATTATATTATACAAACAACTCGAAGCAAACAATATATTGGCCTTCGCGCAAAAGATAAATACATTCGCTGGCGTTTGTAAAAGGCAGGGCAGTAAAAACTAATTATTTTACAGAAAATACTCGTACATATATATAAAATAGAAATTACAAATAATAATAACTGAATATAGAGATTATGTATAGCATATAAAATACAGTTTGAATGATAATAAAAATACAGTTTGTGTGAATAATTATAAAAATAATTTGAATGAAAAATACAATTCGATCCCCAAAAATTTTATATGTATATTTTTATGAAGTTATACACAATAATTTAAATGCATTTGTTTTAATTTCACTCATTCACTTAACCTTGGCTTGTAACAAACAAGATGACAAAAAAATGAATACAAGGTTTTTCAGTAGTGTTTAATGCAGCATTAAATTCATTTTTAGAATGAAAATATTACGTTGACCATGTATCAAGTAATTTAGAGTAAAGAGATTACTATTAAAATTACTCTGATAAATAATATATATATATATATATATATATATATATATATATGAATAGCTATCTTTGGAAATACTGAATCACTTAAGAGGAGTTGGAAACCTCTCTCTCTCTTTATACTGACCAATGTTAAATTGGCTGCCTTCGATGTATCTTTTCTCAAAATCTGTTTTATGTACATGCTTGAAATTTTTCATACAAATAAAGTACACCTTTTTCATTATACAGACATGAGCTTTTAGCTAATTTTGAATTTTTTCATAATTTATGAAATATTTTATCAAACTTTGCAAAATTTGACCCATTTTTCACATAAAAAATTTGTAAAAAATAAATTTTTGAGTTTTTTACAAAAAGCTCATTTCAGTATATATTAGATATCCTTATAATATATCATAAAAAATTTACATATGTGAACAGTAGTTTCTTAGAAAAGGTACATCGAACATCAAAATTTGCATTTTGAGATAAATTGATCTTAATGTATACAGTAAGGCTTCTAATCGGCTAGGAAATAAAAAAATAAAAGGCTCAATTTACAATAAAAGATACATGTTTTGGTTTATATCAGACGTTCAGCTTTTAAGCAAAAACAAAGTACTTTGTTTACATTTTTCACCTTTCAAATAGGCGTGGCCCAGTTTCAACGATCATTTAAAAATAGGTTTTAAGGGCTTCTAATTACCCTAGAGGTTAAAGTAAGGTACTTTTAAAAAGGTTAAAATCTGTATACTTTGAAAATGTAAAAATCTCAAATTGTCAAAAAATAAGATTTTAGCTTTCCAACATTTCTTAAAAACTGAATAACCTTCCGTGATAATCGTAACAAACATATAATCGTGAACACTGGTACATTTGTGCCATTTTTCCTTTAAATATCGGTTCAAAAATTCATAAGAAGTGAAGAAATGAAGATAAAGAATTGCGATTTGCAGGAAAAGGTTCACAAGAAAGTCGAATTTTTTTAGAGGTAATTTTTTTTAGCTAAAAATGTCTATTGGTAGAGGTCTTTGACGATCGAAAAACACAAAAAAATAGGACAACAGTACGCTCTATTAATTTATTCTTTCAGTAACAATTGTTCAACATGATCTCAAATACAGTGCTCGACACAACTAAGACGATTCACAACGCCAATTATAGCTGAATGTAAACATGTCGGAATGAAATGCAGAAACTTCATGTGTGTGGTACGACAGATATAATCTTTAAGCTCGGCCAATGTTGAAGGGGATGAACGATACACAAGTGATTTCACACAACCCCATAACTAGAAGTTGACTGGAGTGAAGTCGGGTGATCGTGGAGGCCTTGTGATCTTGTAATCTCCAACAATCACTCCGTCATTACCAAAGGTAGTCAATAGAAATCGTTTTATTGGATTGGCATAGTGTGGTGGTACGCCATCCTGCATAAAGTTTATAAGTGATAACACATTCCTTTCGCCGAGCGAAATTTTCGCAACGTAACAGTTGCTGACTTTCTATTCAAATGGAACTTAGCCAACAACGCCAGATCTGGTCATAACATTCAGAAAGCGAATGAGCATTCCTCGTTTATTATGGTCTTTTTCAATTCCTACTATTACTTCACTCTCTCCTCATATATATTTATTTATATATATTGTAAATATATCCTGTTTAAATTTTCTCTCGTTAAGAAAATACTTTCTATTCATCCATTCAAGTTCAAATACATTTCTTTAAACTTTTAGTGGAGAGCACTTGATGTTAATACATTTTTTTTCAAATGTTAATTCATAAATTAAATTAAAGAATGAATAAATAGTAACAAACAAGAGTAATAAACAAAAATAATAATACTTTAACAGCATATATAGAAAGAAAAATCACTCATTGAATAATTTTGCTGAATCTTTCACGTGTCAGCGCCCTCTTCTGGTGACATTTTTAAGTAAAATGTTTTTACTGTTTTAAAAAAGTACAACTACCTTGTAAGCCTTTTTTTGCAAGCTGAACTTCTTTATCATCATTACTTCCTTTTTTTTTTTAATGAGCTTTTTAAGTTTAAATGAACTTTTGGGAAACGAGTATCAGCCATATAGAAGTAATAGTTCTTTATATTTAAAAGTCAGAATTGATACCTTTATGTAGCTCATTTTAAGGAGAATCTTGCTGATAGCATGTTCCTAGATTGCCCCATTCATGGAAAACAAAAGCTTCAACCAATAATTTCTTTTCAGTGCTTAGATCCTCTCCTATATCTCCATTCATCATCTCAAAATAGATTTCTAATACCCATTTTGAAGGAAGATTTAGGAAGAAATTGGGAGAGCTTCTAAATGGGAAACATTTTATGGCGAAATAGTCTTCCTACATATAAAAAATATGAATCATCGAGATTTTTTTTATTTCGAATTCATCTATCATAAACAGAAGTTCATCAAAATAAATATATTAGATTTCTTACATATGGAAAGAATTTTTCGAATAAGGAAATAATTAATCACCTATTTTCTTTAATGTGTGTATATTTCTATAATATATATCTATGGATATTTCTTAGAACCTAAAAAATAAACTCATATCCTAGTAATGATTAATGAGATAGAGCGAAAGTACCAGAGAGGAGAAAAACAGAATTTTCGATAAGGGAAAAAATCAAATATTCTTTCAGGAGAAAGAATGGAGAATATGAGTAGAAAATACGAGAAATCTATCATTACTAAGATAATGCATTGTTTTTTTTAATCAACTGTATAATTCATAAGTGTTCATTTGATAAAAAGTATTCTTTTGTTAAGAACTATACTAATATTCTTTGGTTGAATTTCCAATGAGTTTTAAGTTCTTTTTTAAACCTTAAAATTCCACTAGAAATCAGATTGAAAATGATAGTTTTGGAACTTTTTACAAAAATTCTGATCTTTTTCTAAAGAAATCTGTTTCAGAGAGTTGACATTTACATTTTTTTTGTTGTACAATGTAACGTGGGAACAAATTAGGATTTTCTTAAGAAATTGTTCCTATTCTTATTGGATGAAATCAGTATTTATGCTATGAGAAAATTCCCACACAGTCAAGGAATCAAGCGAAGATAACGTAACACGGGTTAGCCGTGCACGCACGGGAGGGAGGGGGGTTCCAGAGTCGAAAGTCCACCATTCTCGTATCATACTCCAATAAGCCATCCAACATATTTTTTTGATTTTGTCGATTATCGAGAACAAAAAACAGTAACAAATTAATTTTTGCATAAATAAGCATTAATTACTAAAATTATTTACAAAAAACAAATACTTAATTAAATGTCACGTATTATATACATAAGATTATAGTCAATCGAAGAAAAATCAAGGGCTTTGGGGAGGTCAGACCTAGGGATACCCCCTCCCTTGTGTGTGCCACTGCGGGTTAGGAAATGCAAACAATTAGAATTACAAAGTGATCATGCACATGCGGTCTGAGAGAGAAAACCCTGTTAACTTTCAAGTGCGCCGTGCATACGAAGCACTGTAGTAGTGTCTTAAAGTGTATGTATCTTTATTTTATTAGAATGTTACTGTCGTTCATAAGGATAACGAACCTAATCCAATTGAGGCAGGTAATTTTAATGCCATGAACAACACCTGGCTCTTAAATTTTGTCTTTCTAGAAAAAAATACAGATCTAAGTAAATGCTTCAATCCCCCACATAAAAAGTTTTATTAGTAGCACGTTTCAGAGGTCAGATATCCTCATTTTTTATTAAATATTGATCCTAGATAAATGGGTTTTGTAACCGTTTCAAATTTATAATCCCCAATTAAAAGATGAGTTAGGTGTATTCCCAATGGTAGTCATACATTGGTTGCAAGGGAAAGTTCTGTCATTTTTTTCTGAAGAAATTTTTTTTTCATTTGTTATTTAAAATTTAATCTAAAATATAATGTCCTTTGTTAGTTTTAACTGTCTGCCATAGTTCTGGCAGCTCATATATTTATTTCCCTCAATAAAGTTTTGTAGAGATCTGAACAGACGATAGTCAGATGGTGCAATATGAGTAGTATATGCTGTGGTTGAGGTAAAGTTTCCCAACCCAACTCTGCAATTTTTTGTGCGGTTTTTCTTACCATGCGTGATCTAGAGTTTTCATGATGAAGAATTACACCCTTTCTATTGACCAAACAGGGACGTTTAGGTTGAATTTTTTCATTCAAAACATCAAATTGCGAACAGTAACTGCCGTTTCATTTTTCATCAGGCAACTCATAGTACACTAATCCTTTTGATCATATCACCAACACAACACAACCTTCTTCTGATGCACGCCAGCTTTAGGTGTGTGTGTGTGTGGATGGTGGTATTTCATCTTTGTAACATGTGCACTTTTTCTAACCACATGTTTATACACTCTATCCACATTTCCTCTCTAGCTACCAAGTGGACCAAAAACGGTTCCCTTTTGAGGCGAACGGGATTAGAACATATTCAGATTCATTCGATTACATTTTTTCCCGCTTATTTCGTGTGGTACTCAAACAGTTTGAACTTGTAACCAAGCCTTTTAATGACATACAAAGCAGCCATCTGATTAATTCCGAGTTTGAAGCTCATTTCTGTAGAAATTAACGAGGGATTTGTCCCGGTCACACTGGATAGCATCGTCATTGACATCTGTGATGAACTCCCTGATCTAAGTTCATCTTTCAAAGAAATATAATCAGACCGAGATTTCGTTAACCGTCTTTGGCATATTCTAGCGGTTATTGCTTTCTCTCCAAATACGTCACACATGTCATACGTTTTTTTTGCCTTCCTTGCGTTAATGGAACTCAAACACAATACAATGTCTTAAGTGCAATTTTCTTCACTCCTGTTGACAGTGAAACAAGTTTAAAAAAATAACTAAAATTCCAAAAAATGTGTATAAATCATCAATAGTACCCTAAGCTAACTGTTTAAATCAGTTTCAGTTAAATCAAAATTCTTGCTAAGGATCGACAACGCATAAAAGTGTCCGTGTTCAAAAACGACAGAGCTTAACCCACAAAATTGTTTTATTCTGATTAAGAATAAGGCCCTGTGGCTTAGTATACCTTTCAATAGCTTCAAACGCTTCTATTTGATAACTTTCGCTTCTGGCCATCACATCTATCTCATTTCCAAACGCAGGACTTGAACAGATTAGAATATTGCCCTGAGTGTTAATTCCAGACTTCTTGATAACTCAAAAATAAAATAATTTTGAATAACAGATACGCGCGAGAGGGCATCTTCTTGTCCAATTCTCTCTTATTGACCAGAAAGACACTAGAAAGGTATTCTTGTCGTACAAGATATAAGTATTATTTCTGTTTTGTTGCTCAGTAAATTTAATAATTTATTTAAACTGCTACAAGCAATACATGGAATAAGCTTCCATTATTTCCGTTACTCCTTCAATAATTCTACAATTTTCGCAATTGAAGTGTAAGTTAAAGATTCAAAAGGAAACCAAATAACTGTGAATTAATTAGTTTAACTAACCTCATTGATGAATTCATAAAATAGAGTTTTTTTTCCTTTGAGAGTTAAATTTTTTTTTATCCAGACGTAGGTAGTGACCGTGGTAGCCCAATGGTTATTGTCACGCAATCGTGTATTGCATGGGTTCGAGTCCCGGTGCCATTGAAGACACGCCGTGTACAGGAGGCCGATGTACGTTAAGTCTGTCGTGGCTCAATGTCTTCAAGTTGATGGCATGTTGTAGTTAGGGGAGCTCAAACTTGTGGGTCTCGATCTGACACCGTCGATCAGGTGGCATAAACAACAACAACACACATCTGCTAAAAAAGGTTAACAGAAATCCACTCCAAGTGTGGAGGGCTACAGGGCATGAATAATAAATATATTTCCGTTTTAGAAAGTTAAGTCCTGTCCTTTTTATATCAAGAGATGAGGGCTATAAACAATCGAAAGTTTAATGCTAGAACTTATATAATTATGACCCAAAAAGAATTTATAGACCTGGAATGTCTTGTAATACCCAGCGAAGGGGTAGGATACGGCTAGTTAATTTAATGAAATCAACTTCATTTATGGCTCCCGTGTCAGTTGCAAAGTAATTTATTTTTCATCTTCGTAGCGTGTACTTTATCACATCATTTTAAATCCTTTTCTTCATTCTCCTTTTTTAGAAAAATTTTTGCACCCTACTTTTCTAGATTATCTCGCCAGGAGATATTTAAACAATGAAACCATCAAAAAGAAATCCTTTGTTAACCAAGCCATACCAGACATTGCACTGTGCATCTTTAGTGTTGCAATTTTTTCCCCAAGAGGGAGCTTCTGTTGTGTCTTTGTTTTCTCCCATTAGGGGTGGAGATTTGAGTTGTAAAGTTCTTCAGTGTTCGGTGCCAGTTCTTTTTTAGCTGAGGTAATATGAAGCATGTAATTAAAAATAAAATTAAAATGGGAAGTAAACATACGTAAATATGTTAAACTAAAAAAATAAGTGCACGAGAGAGTGTTAAAGTTGAAAATAAATCTATATATATTGGGTGTCCGGGTTTATAGTATGCAAAAGTTATGGCTTGTTATTACGGAACTACCCATCAGAATGTAATAAACTCTTCGTCTGTGGATTGGAAGCCTCTACGAAATATTTTGATTCTAGTCTGATCGGCCGCACGTGCGTGCATTATTCGGTAATCACAGACGATAAACTTGTTACACTGACTTCATCAGTAAAAGTGTGGACACCACAGCAAAAGGGGCATACTTTGGTTTACGAAACTTAAATCCTTCACGCATCTATAGTGACGTGTTCGAACAGAATCGAATGTCGAAACTGGCTTGCGTAATAGACTTATGAAGACTCCTACAAAATGAATCACGCACACAATCAACAATGTCTTCCATCACGAAAACTTACGGATACTTCCTAGTTTGAGATACCAAAGCTCCCGTCTCCTTTAAAGTTCTTTCCCATTGGTGGATAGATTTTGATGTTGGAAGATTGATATTCCATTCTGTTCAAACACGTCGCTGTACATGTGTGACTGATTTAATTTCCTTTAAACCAAAGTACGCACTGTGCTTTTTGCTGTGGATTCCCATCTTTACTAATGAAGTCAGCGTAAAAAGTTTATCATCTGTGATTGCTGAACAATGCGTGCACGTGCGGCCGATCGGATTAGACCCAAAAATTCTATGAGGGTTTTCTAATCCACGGATGAACAGTTTGTTACATTCTGATGGGTAGTTCCGTGATAATAAGCCTTAACTTTGGGATACTTTAAGCCCAGTCACCCTGTATATAAAGGTGAAAAAACCAACTCACTTATTCACTCACTAATCACAATGACTCCGGAGTTATTTGACCTACACGTATGAAATTCGACTCCCATGTGTGTTTCTTTAGAGATCCGCTAAGAACGGGTTTTGAGAAAATCGATCTCAAAGGAAGTAATAGGAGTGTTACAGCAAAAATTCCCATTTTGAACTGTACAATCTACAGACTTAAAATTTGGCAAATGTGTTTATTTTGTCCTGTAGAAATCCACTAAGTTTGAATTTTTAAAAAATTGACTCCCAGAGGGAAGTTGAAGGGGTTGTTATAGATAAAAAAAAATTCCGTTTTAAGGTTAAGACTTACCAACAATCATGTTCTTTTTTTGTGTTGAGTAGAGATCTGCTAAGAATGGGTTTTTTGAAAATCTACTTCCAAGGGAGGTTGCGGGGTTGTTTCGTTAAAAGTAATTCCCGTTTTCGAATGATGTCCTACAGACTTGAAATTTGGAAAACATGCTTCTTTTCTTGAGTAGAAATCCACCTACAACGGGATTTTCTGAAATCGTCGCCCTAGAACAGTAGTGGCCAACCTTTTGGGGAAGAGTACCATTATTTGATAAAAAAATAAGTATACGTGCCACTTCCAACTTTTCCAACAAATACGTATAGAAAATTGAAAAATGTTATAAGCTTATTATTGGATATTTAAACAAATAGTACATTTTTTAAATCAAGTCTATATGTAGTTGAAATTTAAAAATAATATAATAAATAAGAGGATACACACACACAAACTTAGGTTTTATTATGATAAACTTTTTACAAGCTCAATAAATTATGTTAGGTACTAAATAAAAATGAGTAACTTGAATAATTTAATTCAAAATAATTCTTAAGCCCTCAGTATCCACTTAATAAGGTTTTTGAATTACTACTTTTTTTACCATGTCATCTATATTAGGATTAGCCCTTACAGATGCAAACAAAATTAGGTTATTATAGGTTGATATAGATTTTGAGTATTTTTTGTGCGAGACAACTTCATTTCAATAAAATTGTAAAAATATTTATTTATTATTTTTTTCAAAATTGTTCAGTAAGTCTTCGTTCGTTAATAACACAAATCTATCGTACCACGGGTTGGCCACCTCTGTTCTTGAAGGTTGTCTGGTTTACGGGGCCATTATAGATAAAAAAAAATTCTGTTTTTGTGTTATCGCAACACGGAGGTCGCAGATGTTAGAAGGTTCGGTGAAGAAGCAGACACACATGATTTTAAATATAGTTACTTCTATTTTAGATCTAACACTTTTATATGAACAAGTTACTACTCATTCCTTAACTTTGGGAGCAATCTTAAATCCAAATTCCTAATCTAACTTATGAAATGATTCAAAAAGACTTATCTTTACTCTTAGTTCCTTAGAGTCTCAAACTTTCAATATTCGCGACCCAATGTTCAATCATCATTTTCATTGCGCCCCTCATACAATAACAATGTATTGAATTCGATAATGCTATACTTTGACTCTAAAACTACAACACGACTTTAGCCTGTTAAATGCCAACGGCGTACATAAACGTCTCGCTCAGCCAAAGCATTAATTTTCTAGACGTAATATATTCGTCTTTCAAGATGTACGATCTTTTTTGTGCACTATTGTCCATAAAATTGTTCCGAAGGCTTTGGAATGCAATAAAAGGGCGTGAGCTGCCCTTGACGCCCACCCATCGACGCCTCCGTTTGGAGTGGTGCCGCTCAGGTGGAAACTGGACTGCAGAGGAATGGAACCATGTCGTCTTTAACGACGAATCCAGATTCAATCACAGAAGTGATGACAATAGTGTTCGTGTGTGGAGACTCTGCGTTGAACGCTTCAATCTTGCCTTTGCTTTACAGCGACACACCGCTCCCTCCGCTGGTGTGATGGTATGGGGTACCATTACCTACAATACACGCTCATCCCCTAATATTGATCCGTGGCACCATGATAGCCCAGCGGTATGTCTATGACATCCTGCAACCACATGTGTTGCCACTCATGCAACGGCTCCCAGGAGACATTTTTCAACTAGACAATGCTCGGCCTCACACGGCAAGGGTGTCACAAGACTGTCTCCACGCTGTTACTACCATTTCTTGGCCGGCCAGATCCCCAGATGTGTCTCCAATGGAGCATATCAGGGATCATTTGGGACGGTGAGTTGGACATCCCACGAGTTTGAACGATCGAGAGGCAAGGTTACAGCAAATATGGAACGAAATGTCTCAAGACATCATTCAGAACTTGTATGCCTCAATGTCCGATCGTATTGCATCGTGCATTCGCTCTAGAAGAGGTTCAATAGGGTATTAAATCCTTCTTTCTTTTGCCTTTTTCTCTGAAATAAATTATCCCTTTTTTTGATTTTCTAATCATATATTTACTTATATCAAAGTAGTCATTACGTATGTAAAATTTCGTTTCATTTTGACGACTCCTTCTTGGTGCGCTAATTTTTTTTATCCATGAGTGTATATATAAATTTGTGCCATCGTTAGTCATTTAAAAACATTTATTTGCTAACTATTTTTATGTGGTTAATCCAGCAGGAAAGGTTCACGCAGATAACAGGCAGATTCTTTCGTAAGGTCGTAAGTAGGAAAAATAGGTCATAATTTATTTCGGAACTTTCTAGTAAATTCAGTATAATTTCTTCTTCAGTGAGCATATACACTGATTCCCCAAAATCACACAAACGTTAAAAAATAATCACAGTTTCACATAAAGCAAATAAAAAGTATCGTCCCTGTCGAAAGTTCGACTTCAATGATGCTTCCCTGCGTCGTCCTTATATAGGCTTGAAAAAATCATCGACAGTTTCCAAAGTTTTCTTGTCAAGTAACACCCCGCACATCCTATACATTTCTGGAATTTTTCAAACATGTCTACTTTAATCTTCTGACATAAAGACTTGACGACATTTGGCGATCAAAGTTCAAATTTCGGTGATCAAAGCGTAGTAAGTCCGATATTTCCTTAACAGTGTTTATTTGTTTTTAAGGGAAATTAGAAACAAGATGATTTTTAATATCTTCAAATGTCATTATTATGAAAACCTCAATATACTCAGAAATATTGAATCTCTGTAATAAACAGTACGTGGAATTCAAGACATTGATGGTTACACACTCATTACAGCGTGCATTACCCTTAAAGAAAAGTAAACAGCTGTGAAAAATTTAATCAAGAGAAGTGTCAAGCTGCTTTAATATTAATTTCATTTACCTCAAGTGAAATTAATAAATCATAGCAGATTACAATTGTTTCTTGAGAATAAAACGGAACGAGGACACTTTATTTCGACATTTTAATGACAAAGTGATTTTAGTCTTGTCTTGTCTCTTTGTCACTAAATATTTATTCTGCTATATTATATGTTTATTTCAATATTGAATGGCAGATTAAACTTCTATTTTAAATAACTCTTTTGTGTTCTATATCTGAAGTGAAAGTTGTTAAACAATGAATTATTTCGAATATGTAAGCAATGTCTGCATTTTGAAATGTTGTAGAGCCTTTGAAATTTCATCTCGGTTAATTTTGTTATTGTTTTGTTCTTGTTATGAATTTGTTATTATTTTTTAAAGAACATTTATAAATATAATAAATTCTAAAAATACAGGAAAAATGTTACAAATTTTGTAAAATTTGTTAATTAACGGGATAAATATTTCAGATAACAGTATACCGTTGCATATAAATAGAGGTATGGTTTTAATGTTCTGAATTATTTTATGTATTTTGAAAACTCTTCTTATTTTTTTTAATGTTTTGTATTAACAAAGATAGAAATGAGCTTTTATAGTCGAATAAATTATCTCACTACTTCATTTTCAAAGAATAATTTTTTAATAATTTATTTTTTTGACATTTTAAAATTAAGTCCTTGACATATATTATGTACATAATTTAGTATACTAAATTTTATATTGAAATATGTTATATTTTAGATGTCTTTTCAATCTGTATATTTTCTATTACATTAAATATTAAACACACAGACCAAGAAGTCAAAAATAATTTAATTTACCCTCCCTCCCCATAATTGCAGCTATTTGATTAAGTTGAACTTTTTTATCTTTTCATATTCACATAAATGAGTATAAAATAAGATGGTTTGGATCAGTGGCGCACACAAGGGAGGGGGGGTCCAGCCCCCCAAGCCCTTGATTTTTTTCCGATTGATTATAATTCTAAGTATATAGTACGTAAAATTTAATTAATTACTTGTTATTAATGATTACTTTTATTAATTAATGCTAATTATTTATTCAAACATTAGTTTTTTACTGTGTTTTGTTTCCGAAAATCGACAAAATCAAAAGGAGCATGATACAAGAAGGGTGAACTTTCGACCCCGGAGCCCCCCTCCCCTGAAAAATTCCTGTGTGAGCTACTGGTTTGGAAAAACAGTACATATAAACTTCTCTATACATATACAGAGGGATCCAAAAATAGCTCCCAGTCTCTGTACATGTGGATTTCTCTTTGGGAGTACATAAAAAATGCCTAATGAACTGTACCTGTACGCGCGCGTGATTCATATTTTACGAAAAAAATACGAAAAAAAAAAGTATTACGTCACTACCTATGCAAGGGGAAAAAACCCAATATTGGACACATCAGCAGCAGTATTTGAAAATATTTATAAAGGCAGATGTTCAAAGTATTCCCCGTGCATGTCGAAGTAGGCTTGAGCGGGCGTTGATTGGATGAGGGCACACGTCGCAGCAACGCGGTGTACACCGAAGCACAAGCAGCATGCAGACGATCAACCAAGTCCGTTTGCGTAGTCACTACGTATCGATACACCGATTCCTTGAGATTGCACTAAAATTCGACGGTGTGAGATCTGGGGATCATGGTGGCTATAGAACTAGACTCACATTTCACTTGCCGGAAAATGCCATATACAGCCAATCCCATACAGGAGCACAGAAATGTACCGGAGCCCCATCATGAACCATTATTGATTCATCATCATTTACCTATGGATGCCACAGGTACAGTTTTTTGGGCATTTTTATGTACTCCAAATGAGGAATCTGGCTGTGCAGAGTTTAGGGGCCATTTTAGGGACAACCTGTATAATAGCAAAGCCTTTATAGGCGCATAAAGTCTGAAGAAGGTTATCTTTGGAGTTCCTGATAAACAAACCGTATATAAATCATAGAATGTACGTATTTTAAACTATACAAGTTCTATAATAATTATAACGTACAAAAGAAAAAAACCAGATTTTAAAATTAAGACGTGAAGAATATAAAAATTCATTTTAAGAGGAACGACATAGTTTAGTTTAATCAAGGATACTCTGATGCTACACGAGGGCGTTAGTTGACTGAATGTTTATTAAAGTCGCTATAAAGTTTACTTATTTGAGTTAAGATAGTATGGCCTTGTGACACAAGTTTTTAAAAAAGATTATTTTAGCACATCTAATACTTCAAATATTTTCTTAATGTACCTTTTGAAATTGCCTTAGAAGTGTATTAAATAATTGAAGCTTAATTCAGTTCCTATAATGATCTAATTTAATCAAATATTTATGATCTCATCAAGCAATATTCAAATCTTTTAATCCGCTACAGTGCAGTGATGAACCTGCAGCAGGTGGTATTAATTAAACGTGGATGAATGCTTTCAATTAATGTTACATCTTTGAAAGCGCAATTAGATTTCCAGTAGAGTTCATACAATACAATGAGAATGAATAGAAGCACGCATTTGGAGAATTTGGTATTATACTTGATTATGTAGTGTTCAAACGCAGGACATCACGCAAATGCCCGATAAAAATATGCCATGAATAAAATTGCTTATGGATTCAAATACGTGTATCATTTCTAAGCAAACAACTGTAGCATTTATAATGCACAGCACTTGTAAGCAAGTTAGAATGCATATTTTATTGGTTTGCATTTTCCTTCTTGACTATAGAAACACGAATCTTCTATATAACAGGAAATAAATAAAATATAGTTAAAAAAAACTAAAAAACACGCTTTTATAGTATAAAAAGTAAGTAAAAAAAAATTCTTAAAATAAGAATAAAATGATTAACGAGAAAATTAATGTCATTGTGGTAAAAGCGTTGGGTGCTTTGTACTACATTTTTACACTAATTCAGCATTTCGGAATAAAAATAGTAAGAAATTAAAACAATTAATATAGAGCATCCCACGCTTTTATCTCAATGAAATTAATTTTCTAGTTAATCATTTTATTCTTATATTAAAAGTATCCGACTACGTGTGTTCGGAACCGTGATTTTAAAAAAGCGCATAAATGGATAATTTTCATGATACTTAGTGTCACTCAGATTAGAATGCATGCATAAAATTGTTTTAAGAACATTTTGACAAAAAAAGTTTATTTAAATATAATATTTTGGCAAAAAATTAACTTACAATAATCTTTTTTCCAAATGTTCTTCTTTTGGAAAAATGGTTCTATTATAATAATATTTTGCCTGTATATAGCTCAGACCACTCTACAGAGGCTCAACTAGAATTTTTGAAAAATTCGCATTATTTTCAGAGTTACTTCCAATTGAAATAATTATTGGCGTTTTTTTTTTCTTAAAATTGCTCCCCTCTGTTGTCATAAAATATGATGTTCTCCACTTCTAAATTATATGTTTCAAAAATTCTAGTTGAGCCTCTATAGAGAGTTCTGAGTTATATACAGGCAAAATATTATTATAATAGAAGCCTTTTTCACAAAAGGAGAACATTTGGAAAAAAGATTATTCTAAGTTAATTTTTTGCCAAAATATTGTATTTAAATAAATTTTTTTTGTAAAAATGTCCTTAAAACAATTTAATGCATATATTCTAATCTAAGTGACACTAAATATCATGAAAATCATCCATTTATGCGCTTTTGCAAAATCACGGTTCTAAACGTAGTCGGATACCTAAGATTTATTTTTTTTACTTTTTAGTTCGATTCATTATAAAAGCGTGTTTTTTAGTTTTTTTAACTATATTTTATTTTGTTTTATTTTTACTATCTAGAAGCCTATTTTGCGGTTTTAGGGTTGCACCTTAATCTTTTAGTTGCTAAATCTGGAATTAGTCGCCAAATCTGAAAATGGTTTAAGCAGTTAGTCGCCAAATCTAGAAACCATATAATGAATCAGTCGCCAAATCTCGTAAATCCTTAAATTTCTTAATTATTAAAATTCTGATCAGGAGAATGAAACAATAGTATGAAATTATTGTATTGTCATGGGTCCTTGACAAGTGCTTGAAATTTCGAATTAATCTGACCTTTTAAAGTGGGTAAAAATCGAGTTCAACGATTCCATTACATACAAGTGAAACTTATAAAAGTGTTTTAAAAATGTCAGAATTCTCACGCTTGTGAACGAGGGGATAATAATTTTTAAGTCTTTTATTTTTCAATTGATGGTGTAGATTCTGTAGCCTAGGGGTCACTGTCACGAACTCGTGACCGCCTGTCATGAGTTTGAGCCCTAGTGCCCCTGAAGACCCGAAGTGTAGAGCAAGGGTAGCCAACGCACGGCACGCGTGCCACAGTGGCGCGTGAAGACCTGTGAAAAATTAAAAAGTTTTTCAAAAGATAATATAAATAACCATGTTATACAATATTTCATTGAAGTGGGGTAGCCTGAGACAAAAAATCCTCTAAATTTGGATCAAAATATATTTGTCAATAAATGTGTTTTCTGCTACGAATATAATAAAATAAATATCACTCAAAACTAGCTGATGAGTACCCACAATAAATTAATTTTGTGGGCATCTGTAAGAGCTAAGCCTAATATAAATAGATGACATGGTAAAAAAAAGAAGTAATTCAAAAGCCACGTTAAGTAAATGCTGAATGTTTAATAATTATTTTGAATTAAATGATTCAAGTTGCTCATTCTTATTTTATACCTAAACCAATTGATTGAACTCGTAAAAGGTTTATTAAAATAAAAACCTAAGTTTGTACTTTCGTCTTATTTATTATATTGCTTTTAAATTTCGTCTACATATAGACTTGCATTAAGGCTGTTTTCGGATAATGTCAAAGAATAAAACCCTAATTTGGAACATTTTTTAGATATACAAGAAATGAAAAATTAATATGGTATTCTGGCTTCACTATCCTTTAAAGAGCAGTATTTTTTTATCATACTTCCCCTTTTTAACCGAGTTGATTCATTTTTTTCTGGTATAAAAGGTGTGTTTCGTTTTTTTTCTCCTATATCGTAATGTTAACTGGGATACGCCTTCACCTATTAAAACAAAAAAAAAAAAAGAAAACATGCACGGAATATTTTGAAATTTTTAAAAATACTATATTATTAACAGATGTATGAGCTAAGATATTGCAAATTTCCATGGAAATTAAGGCATTTTTCTGTCTGAAAATGTGCTTCGTGTTTAGTGTAAGCTCTCGTACTTTTACCGAAGAAAACCTTAAAAAATGTGCTATTTGCGTAAAAATTGCATAATATAAGCCTATAAGTAAAATTTTTTAACTTTTCCATATTTGTTTGTTGGAAAAGTTGGAAGTGTACGTTTAATTATTTTTTTATAGAATAATGGTTCTCTTCCCAAAAAGGTTGGCCACCTCTGGTGTAGAGGATTTATGCGTGTAAAATCTGTCATGGCTCAAAGTTCTCTCGTTGGTTTGGTGTAGAAGATTGGAGAAGGGGTACTTTGAATCACTTGCCACAGGGATTCAAAATTACGATTTCCATCGCCAATAGCCAATGTGTTGCATTATAGTGAGACTTTCAAAAATATTCACTCATTTCATGATTATCAAAATAGTGATCGATTATAGTATGTGATTGTGCGATGCCATACATAAAATATCCACTAACTGCTTTTGGTATCATGTTTAAAAAAATTATGGTCATCTTATTTGCTCAATAATTCGTCCCATTTCTTTTCCATGTTTTAAAATATATCCTGTTATAGGAAAAGTACTAAAATATTTAATGAAACTAATTTTATGAAATAATTATTAATGTTATTGATTATAATATTATTTATGAAATAAATAAATTTATTTTCAAAACTTATGTTAAACTACTGAAAATAAGCCTAACAAATTCATAAACTTTATGGAGGGGGGGGGGATACAATAATATTAAATGAAGATTTGTTTTTGTAAACTCTCCATGCTAAACCTCCAAAAAGGGGTCTTTTTACAAGACTGTAAGAGATAAATATGTAAACGAAACAATCAAACAAACAAATGGAAAGGTTTTATCTCTTTAGAAAATTAATTATATTACATTCAAATTAAGCACTGGGAAAAGATGGTGCTGGTTTGACGCTCTTTCACCGAATTCGTTGGTAAGCATTTCCTCATCCGTAAAATGTTAGATATAAAAATTCATGGTTATCTAAGTGTTATACTATTTGTAAAATAATATAATATATATCAACTTTCTCGCACAATGTTTAACTTTAAAAGAAGTCTCAGGGGTGTTAAATTTCTCTAGAGGTCTGGAAATATAAACAATTTTCAAACAGGTATAATTCTTTTAAATTTAAATTAAATAATTCGAACCTTTTACACATTATTTATAAAAGAATGGGGCTTCAGAAAAGTATAAAATGTTTAAAATATAATCATAATTTTAAAAATTATAAGCATATGAAACTGAAGAACTTTTCTATAAGAAATATTTATTAAGTTTTACGTCGCGCATGCTATTTTCTAAAATAGTAGCTTTAATTACTAGCTATAAGTTGATTTATAAAGATAAATGTATTTTTATTACACTGTAGCTACTTTTATATAAATAGAATAATAACTTACATATTTTCATAAATAAAAAAACTACATTTTTAAAAAATATTTAAAAAATTGGAATATTTTACAAATATTTTGAAAAACAACAGATACATAATACTAAAATTAGGTAGGGTTAAAAGAGTATGATGCATTTTATAATTCTATAATGTTTTAGACATCAGAGGCTACTATTTTAGAAAATAGCGTGCGCAACGCAAAAAATACTTAATATTTATTATAAAGTTTCCATATGCTTGTAATTTTTAAAATAATTATTATATAAACAAATGATTTTCAAACATCTTATAGCTTGCAAAAGGTTTCTGAAGTCCCATTCTTTTATAAATAAAGATCCTGCCAAAACGATTCCTGAATCATTTAATGCTCTATTAAATTTAAGGACGTCATATCCTTGAAGACGTTGTTGGGAGAGTCGCACAGTTGTAACGTTTGAAAGAATAACGGTAGCGTATTCTTGGTTAATTAAAATATGGATGATCGTTGTATTTACGTCACAACTATTGAATATTATTTATCATAAATGATACATTAAACGTTATTAAATTTCGACACTGCCTATGATGTGGGGATTGTTAGCGGACGTCGGTCCAATATGGTTTCTCTTTTTGTCTGGAAGGAGGTAAGTGGCGTTGAATCGACTAGCGACGTTGTTGGTGCCGAAGTGCTGATTGCAGATTCGCGATCATTTGTGTTCCTGGGACGTCCTGACCCTCCGCGATCTCTACCTTCTCTGTTGCCAACACCGAGCATCTTCCGGTCCGACCGAGGTGGCGGGGTTAGACCAATTCTCGGGGGTCAAAAGGGTTGCCGCCTGCAGCTGCATATCGATGCATTCGTTTGGGTGTCGGGTGCCAACTAAAAGATGCCGACCACTCTCGATGTTCTTGGAGAAGTGACGGTGCATATCTTTTTGAAAATCATTTTATACTTTTAGCCCCATTCTTTTTAAATAAAGATCATTTAATTTAAATTTAACACCTGAGACCCGTTTATATTTTCAGACCTCTGTAGAACATTGTACATCATATAGTTTCTGAAATATTGTTTTGTAGTGTTATTAGTTTCTATATATATATAGGGAAGTGTTTCTCAAACTGTGGGGTGCCCCCACCAAGGAGGCGTGATAACCCTACGAGGGAGGGGCGAGTAAATTGAAAAGTCGAAAACAAAAGATTATTTTTAAAAAGTTATTTACTGAAAGTATAAACAAACAAGATACACACATTTATACTTATATAATACACCTATGAATAAATCAGTACTGCACAATGTATTTTATAATTAATATATAGCAATACTAAGTTAAGAACAAGTTCAATAATTACCAGGGACCCCCTTGGGCGTGTCATATATGAAATTATATCCAAAAATTAGCACTTATCTTGATAATTTGAACGGTTTATAATTAATCCCTTTATTGCCAAATAAAAGACACGTGATTCGCTCCTCAGTGCCATTGTTTAACACTTAGGCGAGCGTATGGGGGAGGGGGTAAAAAAGAAACAAATAAGCAAATCCTTCGCAAACACTGTCAGGGTCATTTTATTGCATTCTAAGGTCTTCGGAATAATTTTTTATGGATAGCAATTCACAGAAAAGATCGTACTTCGGAAAGACGTATATATACGTCTGAGGCATTTAACGCACTGGCTGAGTGAGATGTTTTTTTTCGCCGAAAATATTTAAATGTTAAAGTAGTATTGTGCAGGTTTAACGGCGAAGTATAGTATTATTGAATTTATAATGCATTGCTATTGTATGGAAGGGGGCGATGAAAATTATGATTGAATATTGGGTCGCAAGTATTGAAAGTTTGAGAAGCACTGTTCTAGACTAGTGTGGCTGCGATATCTTAGTGGTCAGGGGCACGAGTTCTGATGCCACTGAAGCCCCCTCCGTTAACTCTGTTGAGGCTTAATGTCCTGTGCTACTTCAGAGATGTGGTTGTCAGCTCAAGTGTCGTTTGACTGAGGTTCAAAATTATGAGGTTCGTCTCCAATATTTATCGTCTTGCTTTGCAGTGTGACGTAAAAAAATTCTCAGCTCAACTACATCAAAATAGTTCAGTGTTAAATAGACATTTTTCGTGCTTAACATTATAATAAAACTTAGTCTTGTGTTAAAAGATCTTTGTTGGTGATAGCCAAGAACTCTTGGACGGTACTTTTTCTGTAGAGTCGTGGTTTGAAGTCTAGATTTAGCTAGCATTACTAGCATTAAATTAGAAGCAGAAACACTCCTTCACAATTTCTGCATCAGTAAATGGTTTCATATGATTACCACAATAACATAACAAACCTCTTGAAAGAGACCCTCGAGGAAAAGCATCATTGAATGATTCCTGTGTTTATTGGTATTTTTTAAATACAGCACTTTCGTGACAAATCAAAGAATTACTGATCCATGTTTGTTTTTCACTACAAAGAAGTCAACCTCCTAATCATCTTGAAACGATTTTTTTTTCGAATAATTTTCGCTTGCAAAACATGATAGTTAAAAATTAGTTCCTCCCATAAAATTGTCGCCACTCTACTGTTGTCTGCTATCCCTAACAGTAACCATTCCAAATAGAAAAAGAATATCAATTCGTGCCCGTATGACGCCGAGAGCAAAAGGCCAAGTTGATATATTTGATTTCTTGATAAAGAATTTCCCACCAAACTTTTAGTACAATGTTTTAAATAAGTAAGTTTCTCAGAGCAATGGACCATGACCGGGCCACTTAAAAAGGCTCGGTGGGTGAGTATCGCTGGGTTAAACGGTGCGGTTTTTTGCTTTATAAATTTTCTGTTGCCATTTGTTGGAGTGAAATAATGTCTCTAGTGAGCAATAAATTACAAGTTTAAACTACGATGACACTATTTAGTATCATGTGACAAAAATTACTGAGTAAAAGTATTATACCACTCAAAACAACGAATCAAACAGAGTAATTTACCTACAACGAAAGAGAGAAAGGGTAATTATTCATATTCTAGCGCACAGCAGTTAATTTGAATAATTATACAGAGTCCGAGGGAACAAGAAGAGCTTCATTCGGTTAAACTTGTTTTTTAGGTATCCTTGATTATTGAGTCCCTAAAAATAAAACTGTGTGTGCGTGAATTTGTTTTTGCGTAACAATTTTTATCTTTTTACTCTTGTGGGTAGCTAATACATATATATATATAAAACGAATTCTTTAATGACCAAAAAAATCTTGCTGAGCGTTGGGCGTTTTAAGTTTAAACTAAATGTTGTAAATTCGGGGCTGGGTTCAAAAAAGTTTCCTTTCGTGTGTAACAATTATTTATTAATTTAAGTTAAGTTATACAAAGATAACACACTTGTTGAACAAAAATAATGAGTTAAAAACATGGATAGTTTTTTATAGCGGTCGCATTCTCTACTCACTTGGCCTCTAGTGAAAATGGGGTGTTGATAGAGGACGTTTCTGTTGCTTGAGGCAGTTGGTAATAATTATTACAGCAAGAGCGGTAATAATCTTCAAATATACTGAGAAATGTTCAGAAAAAAATGATTCTAAACTCTATACACATTGAAATAGGAATTTCTTTTGATTGAATTTGGCGTAGTACTTAGTACAATGTTGGTGACAATTGTATAGGAGTTAAAATTAAATACTTTGTTAATAAATTAAACTAAATTCTTAAGGTTTTATTTGTTTTCTTTAAAGTTAACTTTTTGCACCTTTTTATTGAAAATGATCAACTTCGGACTTCACATAGGCCTTAATTCTTTTTGGACAATCATTCATTAAGGCACGCAATAACTCCTTGGGAATTTCCATTCCTGCTTTCGTTTAAAAACTTTTAAGATTGTTCTAAGTGGGATGTCTTTTGGCACACCTTTGGCTCCAGTGTTGACTGCAATGTATATCTAATAGATTTAAATCTAGACGGTTGGAAGGCCAATCTTCCTATTCTATGATGTCCGGCACATTCTTTTTCAATCCCCAATTGGCTTATCAGCAGGAGTAGAGTCCTGTTGAAAAGTAGTAACATTACAATTGAACAAGTTTACGTTCAGAGGCATCATTATATGTTCTAAAATAGTACCTTGATAAATTTTTGCTATGATATTCCTGTCTTTCCAGTAAAAATGAATCTTTGAGACACCTACATAGCTTACACCTCCCAAAACTATTACGCAAGCCGGATGATGAGTTCTCTTTAAATATTTTTCTTCTCTTTAGCTTCGTGGGCAATCTCTGCGTGTGCACGACCATCTTGGTGGTAGATTCTTCCACGTTTGAAAATTTTTTCTTATCGGTAAACAGAATTCGTCTATGGCCGTTATGAGCATGCAGTCGACACAATTATTTTGCTTTAAAGTACCTCTGGAGATTTAATTCCATTGTAAGGATATAGCATGTTATATTTTTCGAGTAAGCTCTCTGTTGTTTGTGCGAAACATTGGTCTTTTTAACACGTTTATTTGTTTAGCGAGAAGTCTTCTTTCGACAAGGATATTGACGAGTTCTCACCCTGACTGTTTTCATGAGAGCTGGTGTTCTCACCAAGCGTAAGCTGTGTCTGGTACGGTCTGTAATGCTGTTGGTCTCAGAAATTATTTTAATTTTTCGATATATGAATAATTTTCTGATGTGTAAATGCTTAAGAGCCTTATAAACCACCGACGTGTTCATTTTTTGTTGCAGAGAAATACAATATCTGTTCAAAAAGTACACCATCTTGAATTTTCCAGCGCTTTGTAGATATTCTAAGGAAGCACCACTGTGCATAGTGGAAGGTGACAGCTTAATGCACATACTTGAATTTCCCCCCTTCGTTTCAGTGTACCAGTTGTTTCCAGCAGGAAGTCGAGTGAGATGTTATACGTGTTCTCGTCAGAGTTTTCTTTCATTAAAGATGATTAAACAACTTGAACAGAGGTTGTACATCACATTTTTTTGTCAAAAGTTTGTTGATTTTTTAAGTATTGATTGATTGATTGATTGAATATTAACGTCGCACTGTTCAGCTACACGAGGGCTTTTGGCGACGGACCACGTAATTTTGAACCATGGTCAAGTGACGTGGACGACACCTGAGCTGGCACCCCCCTCTTCTAACTACCACACCACACCAACGGGAGGACGTTCCAGCTCTCGACAGATTTAACGTGCATCGCTGCCCTACACGGCGGGTCTTTAGTGGTACTGGGCTCGAACCTGTGACAAAGCAAGCCACAGTCCGATACCTATACCACTCGGCTACCGCGGCCACTGATTTTTTAAGTAAAACAACTCTTAAGTTTCATCAAGTATTAGGAGACGATGCTATGGGGGTCACACAAATTGAGGGGTTTAATCGATTCAAAAGGGGCCGCAAGTTGGTAGAGTCTACAAACGTCTCAAAACGCAGATTTTGTTGAAAGGATGGAAACATCTGATAATAAAAATCGTTGTTTGACTGTACGGGAGACAGCTGAACAAGTTGAGATAAGTACAGGTTCTCCTCAATCGGGCGTCTTAAGACTTCTTGAGCCCCTGGACCTTTACTCAAAAGTAGGCCCTGGTCCCCTATAAAAATGTAGCCCTATCCTCTATGATTCTTAAAGGTACTTAAACGTAGACAGTACATAGCATACGGTGCCATACACTAGTACAAACAATAACCCGAAAAAAATGTGCTTGGCTTAGAATCGCACAAACCGGTTTTGTGACGGGCTCGCACGTCTTTTCATTAACATATACTTTTGGGTTCTTTGGGGCCAGAATGAATGGCAACTCTTTTCCAACGAAACCAAGAAATAAAGCGTGAAGGAAAGATGCAAATTAGGAAGCTTTTAAATATCAGAAGTTTAGATTAAGTCTGGTGGCATTTGGGGAATGTTATGATAGTCCGTATTTCAAGTGTGAAGAGGTTTTGAGAAGTTAAGTGACAGCCAACAGAAGTTACCCGTGACAGAGAGCCCTTAGGTCAAGGTGCATACTATTGCACGCCAGTGAACCGCAACTTTAAATAGGATTAGATAGATTGATAAGTTGTTGGACAATAAAGGTAGGAGTGACTATTTAAATATTCGGATCTGTGATCGCATAGGAATTAAGCTTAGGCAAGTTAGTTATTGATAGTGGTCCGAGTTACATTATTTCGGTGTTATACATTGTGTGTTTAGCCACCGTAGATTCTCTCACATATCATATTATTATCTAATCTGTTAAAGGTTTAAGTTAAGATCTTAATAAAGTCATATTGAGATTATGGCAGCTTCCAGTTCATTTATTCCTACACCTCTATCTCTGATAATTAAGGAGAAGGGCACCCGAGGAGGGGGCCCTTACAGTTTGATCAACTGCCACCTTTTGACTGCATGAGTAATGATGGTGTATGGTGGTAGGCTTAAGCCTATACATGGACGATGGTAATCACATGTAGCCAGTTGACATATCGTCTGAAATTCCCCGCCTCCCCCTGTGTTTTGAAGAATACTACCTGAAATAACATTTGACCGCTGAAATAATTCGAATTTTATTTTATTAATGTTGAGTCGAGGCCCTATTATGGCTGAGGTCCGGGCCCAGTTGGCCCCTACCTTAAGACGTCCCTGTCTGAACATGCAATTTTGTGTGATCCTGCTTAGAGCGGTTGTGAAATTTGTTCCCAAGCTTCTGTCGATGAAACAGAAAGAACGCCGTCTTGCAGTTGCACAGGACCTAATGGACACTTAACGCTGAACCTTGCTTCTTGCGGCTTCTGGATGTGTCAGTAAACGAAAATTCCATTGAAAGGAACCAGTTTTCAGAGTAGATACGAGGTAAGGCATAACGCGACGGTGGAGAGGAACACCATTCCAAAAGAAGCATTCCAGAAGTTTTTTCGGCAGTGGAAGGAATGTTGGGCTGAATGTATGAAGGCGCAAGAATTCTACTTTGAATTTGATCAGGATCCTAATCCCGCTAAGTCACTAAGATATTTTTTCTGGCCAAAGGTCAGATCTGCACGCTTCTGTTCAAAATGATAAACCTCTGAGTTGCTTAGAACAAAATGCGTGAAAGACAATAATTATCTGAAACATATTGCCTACGATACCTAACGACAAAATTTTAAATCATCTGCTGCTTTTCAGTCACAGTATTAGATGCTAAATTTTTGTATGAGAAGTTATGGAACAACTAGGTAAATGTCAGACATCTACCGAGATAGTTTAATCTATGATATATTTATTTTTAGTTGAGCTGAAACCTTAGATTTAAAAGTGCTGTATTTCGAAGCAGAATTTAAAAACACAGATACGACTGCATAAGTCAGCATTTTGCTTAACATATCGCAACATTATGCTATAGAAATAAAATATTTATGCTTGAAATATTGTATTTTGAAATGATGTACCATTTTTTTTACTGAAAAAAGTTAGCTCAGCAATAAGTTAAACTGAGTTTTTCTTCACTTCCTTTAAAAATTCCTCGTTGAATTTTTTTTTCTGAAGAAGGCTGTTTTTGAATCACGTCATAAAAATTCATGGGTCAATACAGCTTTAAATCTTTTTTTCCCGAGGTATCCGTTCTTTGTCGATCGGTGAAATTCTCGAGCTCTGGTTTTTTTCAAAGTAAAAAAAAAAGGTCTACGTGATTTTATTGATTCAACACTTATAAGGTGAAAGCTTTTTTGAGCTAGAGATTCAAGTATATATAAAAAAAAGGTTTAAGCCGAAGCCGAGGCATTTGGAGAAAACCTTCTAGGAGAATAAAATTTCAGATTTTATTTGAAAAATTTATTTCTACAAATAAAAGCAATAAAAATCTTTCGTAGTATATATAGTGAATGGGGAACACATTGTATAGAAAATTTATCTTGTAATAATAAATTTGAGTTCCATCAATCAGTATGTAGTAGCCCGGAGGTTGCAGGTTAAATTTGGGTAATTGAAGAAGCAGACATTGTCAAAAGAATAATTTTTTTATTTATGACTAATCAACTTACGATTAATTTCCGTTTAATAACCATGGGAGCTATCTTAATTATATATATATACAGTGACTCCCAAAATTGAGAGTACACTTAATTCCGAATTCACCATCGGATCACCAGGTGTAGAAATTAATACGCTATGTTAACGCACTTTTGTGCATTCAAAAAATATACATACATTACTCTTCCAAATAACATTAAATGTAAGATATGGAAATTGATTGAAACAAAAATATGAAGGTTTGAAAGAAAAACTACAACATTTTAATGTCACAAAATTGAGGGTACACTTCTTTAATCACGATGCAAAACTACCAGTAATTTTTTAAATAGAAATTTGATAATATATCTATGACAAAGAAAGACTTTCAAAGGCTATCTGATAACAAATTTATGTTTGTGACTTGATGTATTGATTAAAATGTAGAATCGGAAGGAAACGACGATCGAAGAGAGAATACTCGTTATTAAACTGTCAAATGAAGGTAAATCCCAGCTGAATATTGCTAAAGTAGTTGGACGAAGTATTAACTGCATCCAAAAAATCCTGCAAAAATTTAAAAAGACTAGCATGCTGGCAAATAACGAAGGAAGAGGGAGAAAGAAAATTATGAACTCTATAACCGAGCGAAGAGTTATACATCAAATGAAGATTGATCCTAAAATTAGTGCGCTCCTAAAAGTGCAGCCAGTACCTCTAATACCTTAGGTCGATCGGTTTCTGCAGAAACGATACGAAGAGTCCTAAGAAAGGCTGGCTATAATGGTAGAGTAGCTCGAAAAAAGCCCTTAATTAGTAAGAGGAATAGAGTCAAGCGATTGAAATTCGCTAAAGAACACATTTTAAAGCCTCAACAGTTTTGAAACGAAGTCATTTTTAGCGATGAGCGTAAGTCAGTGCTTCTCAAACTGTGGGGCGCGCCCCCCTGGGGGGGGGGCGCGATGACCTTACGAGGGGGCGCGAGCATATCGAAAATAAAAGATTTAAAAATAATTAGTTTACTGGAATGAATTAAAACAAAATACTTTCAGACATAATAAAAAATGCACTTTTACTCTGATATAATTTATAGGCGGTATTAAGCCATCAAAAATAAAAACTTCTTCAATACCTAATTAGCTATCTTTGATCCTATAACCAAATAAAAAACTTTTATTTCATTTGCTGTCATCCCGTGATGAGAGATTTTTTATTAAGCTTTTCTTTAACCTAACATACTACTCTTTCAGAGAGAAACCAGATCCCCGGATCCAGAATCGAAAAACTTTAGGAACATAAAAATTTCATCACTGTCATTATTTTTGAAATACTGCACATTATAGCTGTAATCTGTGTTTGACCTTCTAAGTTAAGTTTTATGATATTTGGAAAACCACGGAGAGCACACACAAGCACATGAAGGATTACTTGGCCAAGACATATTTTTATAAATATTCTCAATGTATAAAGCATAACGAAAAACGTTTCACACAATTTTTTAGCAGTAACATACATGTTATCATAATGAATATACTTTTTACCCGGAAGTAGTCGCGCGGGACACACAGATTACGAAATCGTTAATTCTGGCAAAACTGTTTATTTTTTACCAAAGAAAAATTGAAAAGTCTTTGAAGGTAGGTAAGTAAACTTTCTCTTAGCTAACTTATTCACTGGAATCATGATTTGTATCGTGTACAATAAAATAATTTAAAAAAAAGGATTGGGGTGACTCAATAACCCCGACCGTACTGTATAACATCAATTATAAATGCTAATTCTGTGAGGCTTAAAATTACAATTCGCTTAAAACTAATTATAATTTGAGCAACGATTTTAAAAAAATCATTTTACGTTTTTGTAAACATTGTCGAGCACTTGGCTTTGCTTCCCTTACAATTCAGCTATTATTTCAATTATGTTTTATTTTCTTATAAATGAACTCGAGCAAAGAGCGGGCACTTCAGCCGATATACTTTTAATGTATCAGTGCTGCACAGAATATTTTATAACTAATTAATTAATACTAAATTAAGAACAAGTTTAATAAGTATTAATGACGTCCATGAGCTTGTCTTGGAAAGCAAAGTTTTTATAAGGAATGCTTATGATTAGAAATTGACCCTCGGAGTTCTTTTTCTATATTTAGCAGATATCTATAGTTTGTCTTCTAAGCAGCTACCGCATTTTTGTAATATGTTCAATTTAAAAATTAGAGAAAGGAAAAATAACATAATAATTATCCTATTATTTTATTTATTTATTTATTTTGCTTAAAAGTAGTATACAAAATTTTAATACTTATGTTACTAATTTGTATGGTTTATAATTAAGATCGCCTATTGTAATTTTAGCTTCAAAGTGCATTATTATTGCATTCAGTACATTATTAATGTATAAGGGGGCGCGAAAAAATTGTGATCGAAAAGGGGGGCGCCAGTATTGAAAGTTTGAGAAGCACTGGCGTAAGTTCAACATCTTCGGCAGTGACGGTCGTCGTATGGTGTGGGGTAAACCAAATACCTCACACCACCCAAAACACACAATTCCTACTGTGAAGCACGGAGGTGGGTCGGTGATGGTTTGGGGATGTATGGCTGCGTCGGGGGTGGGAAAGCTAGTATTCATTGATGGAATCATGCACAAGATGGCTTATCTTAATATACTGCAAAATAATTTGAAAGGAAGTGCTGATAAATTGGGACTGGGGTCGAATTTCATGTTACAGCAAGACAATGACCCCAAGCACACTGCGTTTGTTCTAAAAGAATGGCTGCATTACCATTGTCGGAATCAACTTAATACACCTCCACAGTCTCCCGACTTAAATGTTATCGAGAATTTGTGGTCCCATCTTGAGAGAGCTGTGCAAAAACATCACATTACAAGCAAGGAATAATTGAAATCGGTATTGCAAGAAGAATGGCTGAATATTGCTCCCGAGACCACTAGACATCTTGTGGAATCGATGCCTCGGCGATTGGAAGCTGTCATATCAGCAAAAGGTTATGCTACTAAATATTAACTCTTTATTATTAATGATTTATGCAGGAAAATAGATGCATGTACTCTCAATTTTGTGGCTATTCATTTCTGTTAATTTTCTTTATAAGTTATTATATGTATGTTTAAACTATCAAATATTTAGTTTTATCATTCAAAATAATGAATTATGACCTAATAAACGCATTTATGCTTAAAGGTTTTAATTATATATTTCCCTCATTTAATATAATTTTTTTATTCTAAACATTGATTCCCGTTTTAAAAGTAGGTGTACCCTCAATTTTGGAAGTAACTGTATATAGTTTCCAAATCTAAGCTTATAAGATTAGTTAATATATACTTATCTCTTGATCTGGTTGTAAATCACTTTTCAGCTCTTTCCTAAAATGCTACTGTCTATTCTTCAAATCATCTCTGTTATTTCCATATATCCGAACTGTAGTTCTAGCTTGAATGATAACTTAAAGATGTCTTCGGCAAAAGTACGAGAGCTTGAACTAAACGAGAAGCACATTTTCAGACAGGAAAATGTTTAAATTTTCATGGAAATTTGGAGAATTATAACTGAGAGACATCGGTTAACAAAATATAGTGTTTTTAAAAATTTCAAAATATTCAATAAACACTCTGTTTTTTGAATCCGTGCATGGATAACTCATTTAACATTACAATATAGGAGATAAAACGCGAAATACATTTTATACCAGAAAAAACGGATCAACTTGGTTAAAAGTTAGATGTATGGTAAAAAATGCTCCTCTCTAAAGAATAGAGAAAGCAAAATACTCTGTACTAATTTTTCATTTCTTTTATATCTGAAAAAAATGTTCCACAAATTCGGGTCCTATAATTTAACATTAACCGAAGACAGCCTTAAGGATAAACGACTTACTACTAATGATTAACGACTAGCTGCTCACAATTCGATTAAAGATCCACGATTCACTTTAACACACCCCTTGCCAGGGCTTAAATAGCATACATTCTCACAGAATTAAGTCATCTCTCTCTCTATGGAAGGGTTTTTAAACTTAAACTGTTAAACAATAATTTCCCCAATAGGATTAGTTGAAGTAACTCGGGTTGAACCAATCACAAGTATAGTATACTTCTTTGTAGATTTACCTTTAAGCTATAAAGAAAAACTCCCCGTGTTCGACGTAAAAGAACTGTCTTTAGACCCATATTTGTTCCAAAAACGAACTCCTTCCACTTTTTAATGCCGAATCATTATAAAAAGTTTTTCGTTCCATAGATACGCAAAAGATGGTTTTTGAAGTGAAATTTATTTTATTATTATTGCTATTATCCCAGTTAATTTTTTATTATTGTTGCGGAAACTTAAGAACTTATTTTTCCCCTGCCTAATCATTATTGCAGATAGAAAGCTGGTTTGCAAGCAAATAGGGAATATTCCTCCAATAATACTAAGTAAGGGTGACTTTGGCGAGGGAGAGAGAGAGACAAATTTGTGGCCACGGTAGCCTAGTAGCCATGGTCGCGGACTTGTGGCTGGCGTGTTATGAGTTCGAGCCTAGTACTGTTGAAGACCTGTCTTGCAGAGGCGGTTGGTGCTCGTTAAATATGTCAAGGATTAAAGTATTCCTATTTGCGTGATGTGGAAGCTCGGAGAGAGAGTGCCGGCTCAGGTGTTGACCATGGTTCAAAATTACAAGATCTTTCGCCAATAGCCCACGGGTTGCTTTATGGTGCGGCGTCACTTCTCACTTAATCACTCAAGTGATGTTAATAAGCCTCATTCACTCACTTGATGACGTATTTAGTTGCCATATGACTGTATTGTTGTTGCTTATCTTATGGAAACTGACGGGGCGAGACAAGGTCCAAAAGACCGTTGACTTTTAAAAAGTCGAGTACAAGGAAGGAATCAACATACATATTTCTCTTCGAGAGGTCCATACAACTGAAGATGTTCTCGGAAAAAGCCTTACGGTTGAAATATAACCAAATTTAGACAAAATAGATGACCCGAGACAAATCTACCAACGTTTAGAAGGATTATTTGATGAGATAACTCTAGAAAAACTTCTATAGTGACTTTCTAACCTAAATAAAGACGAAGAGAATTGATTTGATTGCTTATTAAGATCACGCTTCAGAAACAACACGAAATCAATTGGCGATGACCTTGTAATTCTGAGTCTCTGTAAAGTGACGAGGACGACATTTGACACCCTACTCTCCGAATTTCTACATCCCAGTTATGAACTTTGAGGCTCATCAGATTTAACGTGCATCAATCCCTTTATACGGTGGGTCCTTAGCGGCTTCAGGACTCGAATCCAAGACTCAACAGAAATAACACCAACCCCGAGATCATCCTCATAACCTCTTGGCAAGATGATGCTTAGAACCTCCGGTTCAGCATCTTTTGGAATTTTGTTATTATTTAACAATTTGCGGAAAACCGTCCCACTCCCTGCTTTTCTTCCAAACAAGAATTTATCTTTCATTCTTACTTAAAAATTTTATGCATTAACAATATAATTAGAAGACTTTGTAATTTTTAGGATTTAGGGATAAATTTGATTAATTGGGAAATAGTTTTTTTTTCCTATTTTGACAGGGTCTCGAACTGGAACTGAACTGAAAACTGGAAAAAACCGTTATTTTAATTTAAAAAAAACCAGAATTGAGAACCGAAAAAAAACATAGGTTTATTTCGGTTCGATATATTTTCAGTCATTTCGTTACGGTTCCCAACTTATCTATATTTTTTAAATTTAATATCAACCATATAATTATCATTAATAAATGTATATTACTTCTTGATTTCCTGTTTTGATGTTCAATAGTAGTTTTCTGTGTCAGTTTCGCTTGAAACTAAACTTGTAGAAGGTACATCTAATTCAATTGATTGAACTAGAAGTATAGATGATTTAAGATTAGGGAATATGCACAAAATTAAATTATTCATTCAAACCTGAGCCGAAAACGATTATTTTTGTCGGAACGAAAACAGGAACTGAACCGATTTATATTTTTTAGTGAAACTGGAATGAAAACCGGAACGAAAAAAAATTACGTTTTGAAGCTTTGATTTTAATACTGAAACATTTGACTCAAAGGCCTTTAAAAATATGTGTTGTGTAGATGCATGTTTTTCCAAGATAAAATTATTAAGAAATGATAAAAAAATATTTATTGAAGTAAAATTGGTAAAACACACGTGTACATAAACTCTCAATTTATTAAAGTTACAGTTATTTACTAAGGAAATGAACCCGAATCGACATATTTCTAAGACTGATAGATTTTCACTAAATGCAGTGGCTCACAAACAAATTAGAATACACCTTACTTTTACTTAATTAATTTAGCTTTCAATATAAATATATTATTAAGAAAAACAAGCCTGTTTTTATTTTTACACAAAACAAATGGTTTAATTTAAATTAAAAATAAAGAACAATCAGCGGAAGACTTCCAAAATGAAGTTTCAGAAGCCTCTTAAATAAATATATGTAGATTTTTACCTCAAAAAACTGAGAATACATCAATGAAATTTTTGTTATATCTCGCATACAAAACAAATAATATAAAATTTTTTTTAAGTCTATTAATGTTTAGATCAACAATTTTTTTTATTTTAACTACTTTTTATTAAATAGTTACAATTAATATAAATATGTATATACATAGGTCAGAATCACAACATTAAGTGGTAATTAATTTCTATTAATTATCCTTAAAGTATCGTATTGTCATCCAAAACAATTGTGTATATAAAATTTCAGTTCAACTGAATACTTTAACACTTGAGAAAAAAACCTTTTCAAATTTTGACATTTGTCGCCAAAAGGGTCGCCAACGTTTATTATGACCTCTTAACGTCATGGTACGAATTCAATAAACTTTTTGATAGGTTACCTAAAGCCCGTTCTTTTTTTCAACTCTTGTTTTATATGGATCTTGTTTCTAATTTTGTGTTTTTGAACCGCTGTTTCTAGATTGGCCAACAGAATTTCAACGACATTGAAAATCAGGGATGACTGCTGTTTACAATGAAAATGACACCCTTTTTTGACGTTACGTACCGTGTGTTTGGAATTATTGTCCTGCTGGAAAAGCAAATTTCCATCTGTGTCGGGGCTTTACGGAGTTTTCTATTAATCCCCCAGGGAATCTTTGGGGCCATCAATTGAGTTATTTCACAGCCATCCCTCCCAAGAAGAAACCTTGATAGGTAGATTAACTAGTATATATATAGTGGTTGTTTAGTAATCGACGAGAAGGAGGAAAGGAAGCTGAGTTGCTGAACGCAGTGCGGTAACGGTAAGGATCTGAATTTAGACGCGTGATTATGGAACGGGCTTTAGCTTTTTAAATAAATTAAGGAAGTTAGGATTCATAGGATAACTTTAAATAAAGTTAAGCGTTTAGGATTTCATGCGCTTATTCACATAAGGATTTAAGTTATAGTATATCACTCTTGATTTTCCCTCTATAGTAAGCTTGTCTTTGATTGTTATATTTGATAATAATAAATTAGATTTCTCTTGGCTAACTTGGATTATCAATCTTTATCCTCTACAAATTTAGGTCTAGTAGATGAAGAGATGGCTTCCCCAGGTGGGAGGCTATCACACATCTAAACCCAAATTTTTAACACTTTCTTTAGATTGTTGTGAAGTATATCCATGTAAACCATATGGCTCATAATACCATATATAAAAACTAAATTTTCTATTCCAGAGGAAGCCGTACAAAGCCAAAACATGAAGGAGACACCACCATGTTCAACCACAGGATATAAAATGCTTGTATCCAAAGCGGTATTGAGCTTTCTCCACACGGTGCGATGACCATCACTGCCAAAAATGTGTGTTGAATTTACTTCTATACTAAATATAGCTTACTTCCAAAAGTTGTTGCTCTTCAATTGATGAGTTTTTGAACTCATCAAACGCTTTTTCTGATTTTGCAAGTTGATAAACTCTGTTTCTTTCTAACAATTCGACTTTTATATCCAACTTGTCTCATTACATTTCGCACAGTTTCAGAACTTACACTTCAGTCTATGATTTGAGAAGTTTCTGCACAAAATTTCACAACACTTACCTCAGGATCAATCATGATTTCTTTCAAAATTTTACCTTTTGCGATGTCACTTAGAATACCTTTCCTTCCTGTTCCAC
Source organism: Trichonephila clavipes (assembly GCA_019973935.1). NCBI lineage: Eukaryota > Metazoa > Arthropoda > Arachnida > Araneae > Nephilidae > Trichonephila > Trichonephila clavipes. The sequence continues at coordinate 1,258,209 of BMAU01019618.1, forward strand.
ATTTATTTTCACTCAATCCATCATTTAAAATTTTTTAAATAATTTTCTGGACACAAATGAGTCTGCTTCCAATAATTTCAATTTCTTTACAACAATACTGGTTTCTCTTCGAGGAGCCATTTTTCAGTTTAAAGTTTGGATTTAAGTTCATTCAACTAGCTTAAGGTATCCGACTACGTTCGGAACCGTGATTTAAAAAAAAGCGGATAAATGGGTATATTTCGTGATATTTAGTGTCACTTAGATTAGAATACATGTATAAAATTGCTCTACAGACATTTTGACAAAAAGACATTATTTAAGTACAATATTTCGGCAAAAATTAACTTAGAATAAATTTTTTCCAAAATGTTCTCCTTTTCTGAAATGCTTCTATTATAATAATATTTTGCCTGTATATAGCTCAGACCTCTGTACAGAGGTTCAACTATGATGTTTGAAAAATTCACATTAGTTTCAGAGTTACAACCAATTGAATCAATTATCGGCGTTTTTTTCTTAACATTTCTCCCCTCTGTTGTCGTAAAAAACATGGATAAATCCACTTCTATGCTATATATTTCAAAAATTCTAGTTGAGCCTCTGTACAGAGGTTTGAGCTATATACAGGCAAAATATTATTATAATAGAAGCATTTTTCACAAAAAAAGGAGAATATTTTGAGAATTGCTCATTCTACGTTCATTTTTTTGTCAAAATAGTGTACTTAAGTAATTTTTTTATTGTAATACTATTCTTAAAACACTTTTATGTACATTTTCTAATCTAAGTGACTCTAAATATCATAAATATTATCCATTTATATGCTTTTGCAAAATCACGCTTCCGAACGTAGTCGGATACCTTAATCACTCTAAAATGATCATTGGAAAGGTTTAAGATAATATTACGTTAAATTAGATTAAAATAGCAGTCATGTGTGTTAAGTAGAGAGAAAATATTTAGTGGTAATTAAATATATTTTGCATAAGTGTATTCTCAATTTTTTGAGACAAAAATGTGCATATGTTTATTTAAAATGCTTCTGAAACTTTTCAATTTAGTAGTTTCTCGCGTTGATTGTTCTTTATTTTTACTTTGAATAAAATTATTTATTATGTTTAAAAATAAGAGCATGTGTGTGTTTGCACTTCTCGGTAGTATATTATTTATATTGAAAGTTAAATTTATGTATCAAGTAAAAGTAAGGTATATATTTTCAATTGTTTGTGCTATTGTATTTTTGACGAGAACAAGAAAATATTTTGTGGAATACAAATATATACGATAATCAGGAATTGAGAAATCTTAACCATTGTGTCTACAATAATTAATTTATTTAATAGTTAATGATCAGTTGAAATTAAAGAAATGAACCGCAATAGCTAGTCTATCCGCCCATCCGGTATAGTGGTTCGTGACGCTAAATGCGGTGCCGTAAGATCTGGGTTCGAATCCCGGGTAAGGCATGGATGTTCGTGTTGTAGTCCTTCTCTTCTTTGTGCTTCGCGCTTACTTCTATGTTAGCCCCCGTGTGATACTTTGTGTTGCACGGGGTTATAAATGTTCTCAAGAAAAAAAAATAGCTAGTCTATATCTGTTTTCGAGAACTCTTGTGTTTCCTAGAGATTATGACAGGTAATGCTCAAATTTTTCGGTAAAAATCTTTTATATGCAATAATAAAGTGAGGTTTTCTCATTAAATGCCGGGCTGCGGTAGCCCAGTGGTTAAGGTATCCAACCATGGCAGGCATGTCATGAGTTAGATCCCAGTACCACTAAAGACCCGCCGTGTAGGGCAGCGATGCACGTTAAATCTGTCGAGAGCTGAAACGTCCTCCCGTTGGTGTGGTGTGGTAGTTAGGAGAGGGGGTGCCAGCTCAGGTGTCGTCCACGTCACTTGACCATGGTTCAAAATTACGTGGTCCGTCGCCAAAAGCCCTCGTGTAGCTGAACAGTGCGACGTTAATATTAACTAACTCACTCACTCTCATTAAATGCCATCGAGTCTACAAGTAATAACATAATATATTGAAGGAGGAAAAAAGTATTAGAGTTAAATTATTACCATCATGTGGACCTGGTTAAAAATTACAAAATTTGTCTGTACCATTCATAAAGTTTCTCATACAATACTAATTTGAACAAATTATCCTATCAATAATATCCTAATAGATGGCTGGGTAGTGTAGCTGGTTTGGCGCTGGCCCTGTAAGCCCAAGTTTGCGGGTTCAACCCCAGCCCAAGTCGGTGAATTTTCCTAAAGAAGAGAATCGACAGCGTCCATACTGTATGATTATGCAACATGTAAAAGATTCATTGAGTGCTCTGAGCAAAATTAAATTCCAAAGCACTGTTTCGCATCGTCAGAGCTGAGGTGACCTCTTCTGGGGAGGAAACTGGATGTTAATACCGGGCCACCTATATGATGTCGCACTAAAAAAGATCACAGCTCCCGGGGAATGTACTAAATATATGTAATGGTAAAAAAATATTAACCCACTGTCCCTTTTGTAAAAAAATAATAGCTTAGTAATGACCAAATTACAATGTACCATAAATGTGAAGTATTTATTCAAATAAAATAAATTTTTTTCATTCAGAGCTTTTTTTTGCGTGTTAAAGGACTTAGTATTTATGATTTTGTTATGATTACACTCAATTTCCTTGAAATGTTTTATTTTTGTTCTTAAAAATCTTTTTGCGATTTAAGGCTTTTTATTCCCACAGAAAAGCATTTTATAGTATGTATTTTTTACTGCTCAGTAAAATATCACATTGATTATTTGAATATTTTATTTATAAATTTCCCTACTGAGAGAGAAAATTAATTTTTTCCAACTCTCCACCCCTCTTCGAAGCTTAAATTAATACCTCTCTCTGTTAGTGGTTCATTAAAAACCGATTTATCAAATAATCCCTCTATTAGAAGTCTAGAGATCATAAGAGGAGTAAAATTCATTATAATTCTTATTTAATGGTGTTGGGTTAAATTAAGCACCCCACATATTTATATTTGATACTTTTCATTCAAGGATTGGAGCAGTTGGTTGAAGTTTAAGAGTCGTGTCTGTTACTAATAATAAAACACGTCCATCGCAACTGAAAAAAAAGATTAAAAATTTTAACGTTTTTATTCCCTTGTTCACTTCATTCTGGTGAAGAGACACGGTCACGGACTTGTAGCTAGCGCAGTGGCGTATCGTACACCCCCGCACCACGGGGGGCCCAAAGCTTGATGTTATGGCTTTACAATCTTTTGTAAGATCCAGTTTGAGGCTCAAAATCTAACTTTGTAGGGGGGCTTAATATTTTCCGTTACGCCATTGAGCTAGCGTGTTGTAAGTCTAAGACCTAGCGCCACAGAAGACCCGCCGTGTATAGGGGCTAATGCACGCTAAATATGTGTGGAAGTTCGTCTTCGTAGCTTGACCATGGGTGAAAAGTACGAGATCCGTCACCAATAGCCCTAGTGTTGCTTTATAGTACGGCATTAATAAACACGTACTTCCTTACTTAAGGTTGTTTTTCTGTATTGTAAAGGAATAGAACCTAAAATCATAAATTATTTCAGTTATAAAAGTATGATTTTTTTCAGACATAAGCTTTAACCACTTAACTGGTTTGCCCGTACGCCGTACGAGCTACCAAAATTTGACCGCAATTGTATTGCCCGTACGCTATACGGGCAATGATATTTTGTTCTTTTTATCTTTGAATTGCACGCTTTTTAAATTCTTATAGGGAAATTATCATTGTCAGTATTTTTAAGAGATACAGTTAGTCCATGGTACTGAAATGCTTCTCATCCGGGGTTTTCTTTGTGGTGAAGGCGGGAATTTTTCCTTTGAAGTCAAGACTTTAGATCAGCGATGCGGTCCATGGGTCGCATGTGGCCCACCGAGTCTTTTTAAGTGGCCTGGTCAGTGACCATTACTCTGAAAAATTCACTTATTTAAGAACAATGTATAACAAATTTGGTGTCAAGAAATCAAATCTATCACTTTTGCTATTTGCTATCGATGTCGTACGAGTGCGAATTGATGTTCTTTTTCTATTTGGAATGGTTACGGTTAGTGATAACAGACAACAGTGAAGTAGCAGCATTTTATGGGTGGAACAAATTTTTAGCTATCTTTCATATCTTGCAAGCGAAAAATATTCGAAGAAAATATATCGTTTCAAGACGATTGGAAGATTTACTAATTTGTAGTGAAAAACGGACATGGATCAGTAATATTTGACACCAATATACCAATAAACAGGAATCATTCAATGACACTTTGCCTCGAAGATCTCTTTCAAGAGTAATAAACAGACTTAAAAAATCTTTGTGACAGCAACAAAGCGTTTTGTCAGTGGTAATGTCACAGTAGTAACAAATACATCTTATGAAGTTTGTTATAGTATTGGTAATCATATGAAACCGTTTATACTGATGCAGAAATTGTGAAGGAGTGTTTCTCAAATACTTCTAATTCAGTGTTAGTGACAAAAATTAAAAATACTATTTAAAAAAAGCAAAAAAATAGGGGTTAAAATATTTTTTAATCAATTTTCCACATTTTACCCCCCTCCCCCGCTTTATCTTCATGATGCGGCCCGTGTGAAATGACTGACATATGCATGCGGCCCAGCAGAAAAAAAGTCGAAAACCCCTGCTTTTTAGATTCTTGAAAATTTTCGATGAAGAGCAGGGATCGGCAAGACAATGTTCACTTTGTTGTTTGAGAAGAAATGAAAATAGAATGATTATCCAAAAAAAAAAAAGTTGATATATTTCTGTCCTAATTGCAATGTAAGAATTAGAATTACACCATTCTTCAGTGACCGTGGTAGCCCTGTGGTCAAGTTAAAGGACTCGTGGCCGGCGAAGACCACTGAGTCACGAGTACCGCTGAAGACCCACCATGTATGGGGGGCGTTGGACGTTAAATCTGTCGAAGTTCATATGTCTTCCTATTGGTGTGGTGAGGAAGTTAGGAGAGGGAGGTGCCAGCTGAAGTATCGTTCTCGTCATTTGCTCGTGGTTGACAATTACGAGGTCCTTCGCTAAAAGCTTTCGAGTTGCCGTATAGGGTGACGTTAATATTCACTCACATACACCATGCTTCAAATTGTGTATGAGTGTATGTATGTGTACACACACAATATCCTCAACCGTTTGAAAATGAGGTACGAACATAAATTTTATTTGTAAGTATGAGAGAAATTATCTTTATATATGTGTAACAATCTTCATAGCTTGTAGAGCGTACCTATAACAAGTAATGTAAAAAAAAATTTTTAAGTCACTTTCTACTTAGATCAAGAAAGGAAAATTTTATTTTAGCTACTTTTTTTTTAAATAGTTACAATTAATATAAATATGTATTCATAGGACAGAATCACAACATTAAGTGGTAATTAATTTTTATTAATTATCATTAAAGTATCGTATTATCATCCGAAACAATCGTGTATCTAAAATTTCAGTTCAACTGTACGCTTTAAAATATGAGAAAAAAAACATTTTCAAGTTTTGACACAAGTCGCCAAAAGGGTCCCTAAGTCGCCAAAATTGATGACAACGTGGCTGTATTTGTAATTCTTTAAATAATTAGTTTTAATCAATTAATTTTTATTAATTATAATTAAACTATTGTATTGTCATCCAAAATAATTCTGTATACAAAATTTCAGTTCAATTGAGCGCTTTAAAATGTATTTTATTAACAATTGAAAATTCCACCAAGATAAATAAATAAATACATAGAGAGTGTGAGCTAATGGTGTAGGAATTGAAAAAGCAAATGCTTAGGGGTTTTGTGTTCTCTATTTATGAAACAGAAAATAGTATGAAAACTTTAAAATTGAAAATTAAAATAAAATTCTTTCATTTAATTATTCTATTATTATTTTTAATTATATGCAATAAAAATTGTGCCTTCTTTTTGAAGCATTTTGGGCAAACATATTGACCGCTTAAGGGGTTAACTATACATTCCTATAAAAAGAGTAATGGATTTTATTAAACTAATCATTTGTATCCAAGTTTTGATACATTTCTTTGTTTCAAATTTCGTCTCCTAAACCGTAATACTAAATGCCTTTTTCACTTAACATTGTAAAGGGAAATTTTGTGCTTATTTACGGAATGTTTTTATATTTTAAAACATTATAGGATCATTACTGAGAGAGAGAGAGTGAGTGAGTGAAGATTAACGTCGCGCTGTTCAGCTACACGAGGGCTTTTGGCGACGGACCACGTAATTTTGAACCATGGTCAAGTGACGTGGACGACACCTGAGCTTGCACCCCCTTCTCCTAACTACCACACCACACCAACGGGAGGACGTTTCAGCTCTCGACAGATTTAGCGTGCATCGCTGCCCTACACGGCGGGTCTTTAGTGGTACTGGGCTCGAACTCGTGACAAAGCCAGCCACGATCCGATGCCCATACCACTCGGCTACCGCGGCCACCTGAGAGAGAGAGAGATAGAGAGAGAGAGAGAGATGTATGAGCTATAACATTGCGAATTTGCATGAAAATAGAGACATGATTCTCTCAGAAAATGTGTTGCGCATTGAGTTCAGATTCATATTTGACAAAGGCATTCTAAATGATAGAATGGCTCCAAATTCTCGGAATATGTTTGATGTATGCCAAATGTGGCTTTTTATGCTGTGAATTCTACTTTTTTTTTTAACATAATTAGTTTTATCATAATCAATCATACACGGTGCTAATTTGATATAGGAGTGCTACGCGCCAAGTTGTTGTTTATGTTCGACAATATGGGAGATAACATTACATTATGGTTACCTTGATATTTTTATTGTGTGGTAATGTGGTTGTGTGTGCCATGTTGATAATGTTAATTAGAGTTAACTTTTATTGGTTTATTTCAGCTCTGTAACCCTATTAACTTCAGACGATTTTTAATTCTATTTCTTTAAAAATTTAACCATTTCCATTGCATTTGTTCTTCAAGCTACTATTTCAGTCTTCTGTTGCATTTTGTGTTATTTTCGAATATGGATATTTCCACTGACATTGGTTGAGTACCAGGATATTTTTTTAAGAGAATGAGTGCTGTGATTTTAATTACTGCAATAAATTGCACATTTACGCTTTATTTTACTTTTTAATAATGCATTTTTGAACGTTCCTTGTTCGACGAATTTCATTGAAGGAACTCGTAGTTTTTGGAACATTGCAAATTATCCGCACTTATTAATTAATATATTCATTATTAATTTAAATATATATTATGTAATTATTTTATTTATAATATGATAAAAAACAATTATTATACATATAATATTTATTATATTATATTTATTTATAATTGTTATTATATGCTATTTATAATAATTATATTATATGAGCATTATTATGTGTGTATAATAATTATATTATATTACTTTATAATAATTTTTTATTTTATTAATTTATAAATATTACAAATGTTACTTTTTTATAATTATTATTGTTTTATTATATATTATGTGAGCATTATTATGCATAATAATTCCATTATATTATAAAACTCAAACTCAGTGGCACAACAGCCCACGAGGGCCGGAGCCTACTGCGCCCATCTCAGTGTACGTGACCATTGGGCGCTGAGGTGTATGAGCAGATGTCCCGATCCGAGGGTAAGTCTGAAGCGAGAATATTATATTATATGAATATTATATATAATTACTATTAAATTTTACAATTACTATTAAATTATACAATTACTATTAAATTACACAAGTACTATTAAATTATACAACTACTATAAAATTATACAATTACTATTAAATTATACTACATGATAATAATATATTACATAATACAGTCATTAGTATATATCATTTTTATTATATTATATTGGTATTCCTTATTGATTGATTTTAGTTATTTTTAATCTATTCCTGTATTCTTTATTTGAAATATATTTCAAAACACTTCTTTACAGTTATTTTCCTGATGATTTCTTGCCGGAAGGCCGCCATCTTGGATTCCATGTAACTCGACAACAAGGGCTGCTTGACGCGATTCCTTAATCGTGCCTAACAGCGCTAGGCTAATAGCACTCCTATATCAAATTAGTTCCTCATGCACAAACAGAAACTAACTATTTTATAATCTACTAGGGAAGGTTTTATAAGATGCTTTTTGAACAAAACGTGGCATTGAAACATTCTTAGATGTGACGTTATGCAGCATAAATGAGAACGGTAATCAATAATTTGCCTTCAATACACATACTTTTTTCCACATCTTCATTCATCATCCGAAAATTGATTTCTAATATCCATTTTGAAAATAGGTTTAGGGAGAATTCGTAGAGTTTCTTAATGGAAACGATTTCGTTGAACTTTATTTTTCTTTTCTTTTTTTATATATTACGAAAATAAAGCCTTGTATCTAAAACAAAACAACTGATTTTTCCGGTATAGAAGAAAATAACCAATAAATCAAGAGTTTGCTTTTTTAACAAATAGATATTTGTGAAACATGTTAAAAGGTCTTTTTGGAAATTACCGGAATTATCTGAAAATAATTCTACCTTATTAACAATAATTAATAAACAAGAGTAAATTTCAAAAAGAGAAATAAAACAAATTCATGGAAAGATAGAATCTAGCATTCTAAAAATTGAATAACTTCTTTAATGCATCAAAATTACGAGAGAAAGGGTGTAATTTATTTTGAATTCATATATTAAACTGGAAAAAAAGAAAAGTCCTAAATTTGTGTATATTAAAACAGTGGCGTAACGGAGAAAAACACATTCGTGTTCAGCATTTCCTGTCTATTTCTGTACAATTTAGAAGATTCACTTGGCACATTCAAAGTATGTCATGAAACTTAGAAACCAATTCTGATGACGGAATCTGTATCTGAGTCAACAACCCACTCAACAGATCAACATAAAAGGTGATTTAAAAAAAATCTTGTAAACGTAATGCCTTGTCACTAAAGCTCCACGCCTTGTTTGAATAATTTTAACATACTACTTTAAATTTATGATCAGCCGCCTTGGTAGCAGAGTGGTCATGGTGGCGAGTTCGTGGCCAGTGTTGTAACAATCATGTTGTCTATTCTTGATGTCACTGAAGAATAACAGAGCATAAGGGCTGATGAACATTGCTTCATTCAAGATTCAAAGTCCTCGTGTTGATAGAGTGTGGAAGTTGGAGAGAGTAGTGCCAGCTCAGATGTCAACTCCATCACTTGACCGAGGTTCATAGTTAAGAGGTCTGTCTCTAATAACTTTCAAGGAGATTCAAAGTGTGATGTTAATCAAATCAATATCTACCACATAACTTTAAAACTTGGTCAGTGAGTGATTGATTGAATATTAACGTTGCTCTGTTCAGCTACACGAGGGCTTTTGGCGACGGACCACGTAATTTTGAACCATGGTCAAGTGACGTGGACGACACCTGAGCTGGCACCCCCTCTCCTAACTACCACACCACACCAACGGGAGGAAGTTTCAGCTCTCGACAGATTTAACGTGCATCGCTGCCCTACACGGCGGGTCTTTAGTGGTACTGGGATCGAACTCATGACATGCCTGCCATGGTTGGATACCTTAACCACTGGGCTACCGCAGCCCCTAAAACTTGGTCAGATAACGGAATCTATATCTGAGTTGAAAGCACAATCAACAGATCCACATAGATTGTAGCAACAAAAACAATCACGTAAGCGTAATGTGTTGCTACAGACACTTTGTGTGCTGCTTTAATAATCATGATTGAATGGTAACGTCGCACTGTTCAGCTACACGAGGGCGTTTGGTGACAGATCTCGAAATTTTGAACCATAGACAAGTGACGCGGACAATATACTTGAGCTGGCACCCCCTCTCCTTACTACCACACTACACCAACGGGAGGATATTTGAGCTCTCGACAGATTAAACGTTCGCCGCTCCCGTACATGGCCTTAAATAATCATACCACACTACTTTGTATTTATCATCAGCCGCTTCGATAGCTGAGTGGTCATGTTCTCCTGCTCGTGGCTGGTGCTGCTCAGTGGCATAACAGAGAATATTAGGGCACCCCTTTCTCTGCAAAGCCAATTTTTGGGCAACAAGCACAAATATGTACTTGGAGTCAGTTAAGTTCCCCCCTCCCGCAACGCGAGGGTTATAGGGTTGTACGTTACGTCACTGTATTTAAATCATATCTGAGAATTGTTGAGAACATGACAGGAAATATTTAAATTAACTTTCATTGCAACTTTTTCGTTTTTGAAAAATATATACAAAAAGTACGAGATTTTTTGTTAAAGATATGAATTATAATCATTCTTATATACGAGGGAAAGTCAAAAAGTAAAGGGACTTCTGCAATTTCTCTTTCGAAGGTTTGGCAGCAGCGCTAATATCCTTTGCGGAATGAGGGGTAGTCGACAACACTTCTCTACAACGTGTCACTAGTCTTCCCTTATAGTCGTTGGAATGTAGCAGACCGTTCAACACGGCAGCTCCATTGTCGATCCCTACTAAGGAGGATAGTGATTCACTTTTGGTTTGCGGAGGATGTAATACCTGTCTGGATACTAGCCTTCCCTTCCATCCCTAAACCCTCAACGACGAGGAACCTCAGTGGTTGACGTCGATGGACTGTCCGATCTTTCGTCATCACATAAAGAAGTTCTTCCTTGTTTGAAGCACTCTATCCATTCGTAGATCTTGATTCGCAATAAACAACCGTCACCAGCGATGTAACGTACCCCCCACATTGTGGGTGTTAAAATTCAAGTTCAATATCAAATAATGTTCAAATTCGTAGTTCATTCGTTATCGTATTTCAAAATTTAATTCAATTTCGTTTCGTACAAAAAATGGAATAATTAACTCTTACCTGTCAGAAGTTGAGGCGACTAAAAACACTCAACCAGTTGGAGTGAGGGACAAAAGTTTATTTACAAACAAACAAGACAGACAGGAATACTATATACACTTGAAACAAGCGACTGCAGCGCCGCTGAACTAGTGTTACAACATGGGGGAGCCCCGGACTCTAGAAGGCCCAAAGTCTGACTGATGGCAAGTACGTAATCCTTTGTAAGATCTGGCTTAGGGTACAAAACCTGACTTTGCAGGGGGCCCTAATATTCTCCATTACACCACTGGCTGTCACCCTACTGTGCGACGAATAATTTCCGCAGGTTTCCCACCTTCCGCACCCCTCAGGTCACGGGTGTCACAATCCCTAGTGATCTTTTCCCAAGGGGTTTACTATCTTTGGTAAACACGGGTCTCGCGAACCTGGGGTACCCTAGTGATCCTTCTCTATTTTCGACCCTCCTTCTTGTCATTAAATTTATCCTTTCTTTCTTTTTCCGTCTAGATTACAGATTTACACAAATGTTTGGCGCAGTATAGCCAGATTTGGCTCTTGCGCCATTAAATCTCACATTCACTCACTGTCTCACCCACCTTCTGCAAAAAAAAAAAAAAAAAAAAGATCGAATCACTGTCTTCCTTTCCTTCTTGGGGCAGAGCGACTACGGAGCTTCCACGATGAACGGTCGGCTGCACTCCAACGACTACGAGGGAAGACGATTGGCACGATGCATAGAAGCATTGACCACTACCCCTCATTTAGAGCTGGATACTAGCGCTATGTCGAAACCTTGGGAAGGGAAATTGCTAAAGTCATTTCAATTTTTGACTTTCCCTCGTAAATGATACAATCACTTACTATTAATTATGACAATTTAACTTTAAAAATAATTAATATATTTATTTTTATTAACAGAAATTCATAAATATTTATAATTTAAAGAAAATGCTTTTATCATTATTTATCGTATACCTATTATTCATCAAATACATTTCAAGTGTAATAATGTGTGGAAAGAACAAGTGTACAAGTGTACACGAACAATTTTTCACGAGCTTCAACTCTATTTTAATGCAAACTTAGTGAGGCATTTTGTTACTGGATGGATCGCTTTTAAAATGCAGGAAAGGACCCCGCAATTTATTAGCAGGTATTTTCGGACTAAATCACAATTTACTGTACAATTTTCTAGAGATAACTGTAGATTTACTTTAAACAAAAACCGTACCATAATGCCCCAGATTCATACAAATATAGATCATGATAATATCAATTTGTGTTTGGAGAAATAAAATGAAACGCACGACTATTATCAAACTCGAAAACGCCAATCCATAACGGTAACGGTTATACATTTACATGGAACCTTAGATAAAGCTCTATTATCTACTCATCATAAGTTGAACAGAGAATAATTTGTTGAAGTTACATATAAAAATAGATAGCAGTCCACATTGAGTGCAGCACAACTAAGCTGGTGGAGGGGTGAGTGAGAAACCACTCTCTAAGTTGATTTAGTTTCTGTTTCGCTTTCACAGGAAAACGAAGAGAAAATGACGTCACATCTCCATGACAACAAAGCCCGTCTTTCAACTGTCTGCCGCATCTCGACGGAACGAAGAGAGAAGAGATACATTTATTCAACAACAAGGATTAAGAGAATATTATTTTTAAGTCCGTTATTCGTTACCTCTTAAATAACTACGTGCGTTTATTGAAAGGAAATTTTAAATAACCACTTGGAAGAAAGTAAGGAAAGGTAGAGGAGTTTGAAATAAGATAATGAGGGGTGAAGTTGCCACACTAAACGCGATCAAAAACTTGCATGGCACGAACCCCAATCTGTGTTTTCTCCCTGTATTGCTTTTATATAGGGTGTGGAGCCATTTCAGAAGCATCTAGAGCAATGTCATAACGAAAATTTTTGTCACCCAGTGCAAACCCTAAATTTTCCACCCCTTTGCCTATTTTCAAAATTAAGCACACAAATCTCCAATGCTCTATCGCTATTTCAAATGGATTGAAGATAAAGCGTGTTTTTTAAATCAAAATTTTATTCTAAGTGTTTTTTTCAATGCAAACTCTTTAATGCATTCGTCAATATTAATTTGTATCGCTTGTTCGATTGCCAGAATAGCTGGATTTATTAATCTCACCATGGACTTTGTAGATTTTAAATAATTGTTAATCATTTTTAGCTTGAGGGACTTTTCTCATCTTCTCTTATTTAAAGAATTTTAAATGGAAATGATAATTTTAATTCACTACACAACAGTGCATCTCAAACTTTCCATACTTTCCATAGAATTTTCAATCATAATTTTTACGCCCCCTCCCCCATTCAAACAATAACAATGTTTGAATTCAATAATAATGTACTTTGACGTAAATCTACAATTCGAATTTCATTACCAACCGTACAAATTATCAAGATAAGTATTCACATTTTTTTATATCATTTTATATATGACAAGCCCATGGGGTCACTGGTAACTTGTTCTTAACTTGGTATTGTTAAATTAATTATGAAATACAGTGTGTGCAGTACTGATACATTTATAAATAAACTTATATCAGTGTAAATGCGTATTTTATTTTTTAATTATGTCAGAAAGTATTTTGTTTTGTTTCCTTTCAGTAAATTAATAATATTCTAAAATAATGTTTTATTTTCGACTTTTGGATATGTTCGCGCCTCCCTCGTTGGGTTATCACGCCCCCTAGGGGAGCGTGCACCATAGTTTGAGAAACGCTGCAGTACGACATTCAAAATCCTATAGTTTTAAAATAGGACAGTAACAAAGTTAAAAATAAAATACAGTGATAAAAATTAAGAAAATTTTCAGATATGCTCGATTACCTTTAGAACTTTTGGACAGATTTTTATGAAATTTGGTATGCAAATGAGGCTGATATAATGCAAGAAAAACATTCAGAAGTTATAATACACACGCATGAACGTGCGCAACACTTATCGGAGTTAAAAGGTAGGATAAAGTGGTTGCAGAACAGAAAAAAATGGTTATTATGGTTATAGTTCCTGCTTACAGATATACAGGCCCCTCACCGGGATTATATACTGGAAATAAGGGAACTTATCAAGTTCCTGCTGCAATTAATCCCACTCGTTTAGCAAATCTGTTTTCAGGCCTTGGATGGTGTTCGGAGGGGGATTGCGAGTTTCAATTGCCCTCCTCAAAACGCTCCATACATGCTCTATAAGGATGTGGTCTGGAGATCTGACTGGTCAATCCATCCGGTTAATACCCTAACTTTCTAGAAATTCGTCGACAGGATGAATCTATGGGGTCTAGAGTTGTCAACCATCAAAATAAAATCAGGGCGAACTGCACGCGTGAAAAAGGCAAACATAGGGTTCCAAGAGCATCTCTAACGTCACTTGACCATGGTTCAAAATTACGTGGTCCGTCGCCAAAAGCCCTCGTGTAGCTGAACAGTGCGACGTTAATATTCAATCAATCAATCAATCAATCAAGAGCATCTCTATTCGTCACAGTGCCTGTTGCAAAGACATAGAAGTGTGTACGACCATCCAAAGAGAGCCTGGTCAGACCATCATACATCCACTGTCGTGATGGTCAATTTCTCGAATATTAGAGAGTAGGTAGTGGATCCTTGGCACTCTCCATATGAGAAACACTGGTTAAATTGAAACAGGACTCATCACTCGGTGAAGAGAACAGTCACTCATTGATTTGTGGCTGCATGAACTGAAGCAAACTAATTTAACTGTTTATTTCTTTGTTGTCGTTTGGCAACACTTATTATCATTCCATATTGTTTACCTTTCTGTAGAACATCGTGTTACAATGTATCTCGTATTTTATCTAGTAACAAACAACATTAAAATTCATTTACTATTTTATGAGATGTGCAACATTGTTTAGATTAAAATCAACAACATTCTGAACACGCATCATTGATACTTAATGTCTTTCTGAACAAGCATCATCGATACTTAAATGTCTTTCTGAACAAGCATCATTGATACCTAATGTAATCCACCTATCTCACTATTACCAAAGATCCATGCTCCAATCTCTATGCTATCTGTGCCTATTTGAATGAACTTTCCTGTTTGCAGAGCTGAGAAAGATGCAAACAATAAGCCTTCTTACAAACAGATCTCTCTCATGAAGTCTTCTGGAAACAGTCCCCCTTAAAACTCGGGTTCCTGTGGCCGCATCCAATTCATGAGTGAGCTAAGAAGCAGTAATATCCCTGTTATGCCTCACTGTAATGGACAAATGGCTATCTTCACGGGTCGTCGTGGCACTTACAAGACTTTGCCGAAACTTCCTCTTAACGGATGGGGTATGCTGAAACTGATGGGGTTAAATTGAATTTTCTACAAAGCTGGATTTGAGCCTGGCCTGCTTCTAGCTTAGCAACAATCCACAGCCTCATTTCCTCATCTTAACATTGGTGGTTACTCATTTTTACTGTTTAAATTTTAATTTAAACCAGCGTTTCTCAAACTATGGGACGTGCTTCCTAGAGGGGCGTGATAACTCTACGAGTGGGGCGAGAGCATATTGAAAAGTCGAAAATAAAATATTATTTAAGAAAATTATTCATTTATGGAAAGCGAACACACAAAATACATTCTAGCATAACAAAAAATAAAAAACATACACTCAGGAACATTAAAAATAGCGACCCAAGAAGGAAGCTAAGTACAATCGCGAAATTTTGCAAATAAGTACAGCGTAATGTGATATGCAAATGATCCAAGTTTTGTGCCAATACGCATGCTCATACACACGAGGTGGCGCTACAATCAGAAAGAGGGTGCTATATAAGCCAGCGCAAATTCGAAGATTCATAAACGTGACGATTACCCGCCGATTGTAGGAAGACTTTGGTAAGCGAAACATGTCAGGTAAACGTTCTAGAATACATTTCTCACAGTTAAGCGAATTTGAGAGAGGCCTGATCATCGGGATGAAAACTGCAGGCTAGTCGACGCGCCGTGTTGCTGGCCAGGTGGATCGATCAGAGTGTGCCGTTAGAAATTGTTGGGAGCAGTGGACACAAGAAGGTGTCCACGCGCGGAAAACCGAGTCTGGAGCGACCAGGAAGACCACGAGGAGAGAGGATCGTGCGGCAAGCACTTGTGGACCCCACAGTGACTCGTCCAACGATACGAGCAGACGTAGGCGTAGCAATTGTTCCACAAACAATTTCCAGACACCTTGCAAAAGCAAATCTTAAATCCAAGCGCCCTTTCCCTGCACTCCCTTTAACACCGAAACATCGGCAACTGCGTCTACAGTGGTGCCAAGCCAGATCAATGTGGAATGTCACAGATTGGCAAAAGGTTGTGTTTAGTGATGAATCCCGGTTTGTTTTGGGGACAGATGATAACCGTGTAGGGTTGTGGAGGTGCCCTGGTGAGTGGTACAATTTCCCTCACACTGTTCTACGTCACACTGCCCGCACAGCTGGTGTAATGGTCTGGGGGTCATAGCCTATGATAGCCGGTCCACTTTAATTGTGATGCGTGGAATCTTACGGGCCAACGTTACGTTGATGATATTCTTCGACCCCATGTAGGACCTTTCCTAAATGGTCTTCCAGAGGCAATTTTCCAGCAAGATAATGCTCGTCCACATACAGCAAGAGTTGCTCAAGGCTTCCTACGTCATTTTCAGACTCTTCCATGACCGTCCCGCTCCCCCGATTTGTCCCCTGCAGAGCACGTGTGGGATCAGCTAAAACGGTAGATGCCATCGTGTCACTCTGTACATGATGTAGAGTTGGCTGTTCAAGATTTGTGGGCCCATCTGCTTCAGGACAACATTAGGTGTCTAATCAATTCAATGCCGGACCGTGTGGCGGCATGTATTGCAGCTGGGGGTGGTCCAACGCGCTTTTGAAGTTGCCCATTATTTGTGTCGTTGCACACCCTGTATTAGTTTAATTGTTTTGTTTTTGAGATCAAGTGAATTTCTCATCTGTGTCATTATGTGTATTAAATTTCATTTCAATCCGATGCTTTCTTTTTGGGTCGCTATTTTCAATGTTCCTGAGTGTATTTACACTGATATAATACACGTATAAATGTATCAGTACTGCACCATGTATTTTATAATTAATTTAACAATATAAGTTAAGAACAAGTTTAAAAATTACCAATGACCACAATGGGTTTGTCATACAAAAAATTAAATACAAAAGTTAACACTTATCTTGATAATTTGTACGGTTTGTAATTAATCTTTTAACTGCCGGTTAAAAGTTCCTCAAATCCTTCCCCAATGCCACCGTTTTCCACGTTCACACGCGTATGTGATATTTTTTTTGGGGAGGGGGAAGAAAAGGAATAAATAAGCAAATCCCATGAAATAAGTAAATCCTTCGCAAACACCGTCAATGTCTTTTTAATACATTCCAAAGCCATCAGAATAATTTTATGGATAGCAGTGCACAGAAAAGATCGTTCTTCAGAAAGACGTATATGTACGTCAAGGGCAATAGCAGTTTTGGTTGAGCGAGACTTTTACATACGTATGTGGCACTTGAGATTGAAGTCGTGTTGTAGCCTTAGAGTCAAAGTATAGTGTTATAGAATTCAATACATTTTTATTGTATGGACGGGGGTTGTGGTGAAAATTATGATTGAATATTGGGTCGCAAACAATGAAAGTTTGAGAAGCACTGATTTAACTGATGGCTTCAAAAAAGCAAACAAACAAACAAAAGAATTCTATGAGATGTGCTGGTGGATTTTAGCACTGGATAGCATTTGGATTTTAGCTCTTGCGCTTATAAAATCTGTTCCTCTACTAGCTCTGCTCCCATAGATGTATACGCTTGCGTACTCGACAAGATATCCATTTTTTCGAAGAAGTTTTATACATTTCGTTCACATCTTTTCATGAAATTTGACAAAATAAGTAAATTTTCTTGAATTTTGTAGATTGAAGGTGGTTGAAGATGGTGGCGTTAAAACTGCCTTGGAATTCTCAAAAATTTGCTAATCTCATTTCATTTCTGGTACTTTTTTTATTCAAATTAAGGCAACATATCAAGATACAGTATTCAGATTGCTTAGTTTGCATGTGTCTCTTTAATTTTATTCGAGGTAGAACATCAAAAGGAATTTTTCGTTGTTATAGTAATTTTTTTATGAAATTTAAATTCATTATTGGTAAAAGTTCTCAAGTTATAAAGTATGAATTTGCAATATGAAAATAGTTGTGTCGCAGTATATGCGATGGATGAAGTTAAAATAGAAAAGACTAATTTAAACACGAATAAAAAAAATGACGGTATTATAATTATCTTAAAATATTCTGGATAATCTGCTTTCATTTTAAATAACTTCAAGGTTTTCTGATTTGTTACAACTTAAAACAATACATCAAAGTAGATAATTAATTATTTTAATTTAATATAGCAACAATTTTAAGAGAGTTTTTCATTTTTATAACGTATATTCCATGACTAAATTCGAGACTGGTTAAAACCGGGTATAAGCAAAGAAGCAAATATATGTGAACTTGTAATATCTATTTTACGTATTTTAATCATATTTTTCGTGGTAAAAGTGCGCGTTATATACGTAGGATTACAAGATATTTCATTTTCTAAGTATGATTTTAGTGTTTTCTCTGTATCAATTATTTTTTCCAGTTGCCAATGTTATTCATAGGAATTATTTATGCAAATATACAAATAATGTAAAACAAAGAAAAAACTGTTCAGTCTGTTAGTGTAATCCTACAACATTTGAAAAAGTGTCTTACAGTAATGCTTCTCAAACTGTCAATATTTGCGACCCAATTTTCAATCATAATTTTCATCGTGCCATCCCTCCATACAATAGTAACGTATTGAATTTCTTAGTAATATACTACTTTGACGCTAAAGCTACAATACGACTTTAATTATTAACAGAACAAATTATTAAATGTACTAAATTTTGTATATAATATTATATATGACAAGCCCATGGAGTCACTGGTAATTATCAAACTTGTTCTTAACGTAGTATTACTATACATGAATTATCAAATATATTATACAGTACTGATGCATTTATAAGTGTATTATATCAGTGTGTATGTGTATTTATTTTTTATTTTGCTTCCTGTCAGTAAATTGATAATTTTTTTGAAAATAATATTTCGTTTCCGACTTTTTGATATGCTCGCGTCCCCCATCTAGGGTTATCACGCCCCCTAGGGGGATGTGTTCCACAGTTGGGAAACGCTGCCTAACAGACATGAAGAAATCTAAACATTTGATTAGATTGATTGATTGTAAAAATAGTGCAAGCATCTATTTATCATTAGAAACAAAATTTAATCAAGCAAAACAATTTCTCAGAAATCAGTTGCCATTTTTTTTGAGCGAAGATGTTTTGTGTGTTCTGAAAATAAATAGTTTTAAAGTTCAATATGCTCTAAGCGAGATTTATGTTTATTTTTGAAAGTCACGACATCTCAAATCTATTTTTTATTGCATATTAAGAATCAAACACGTGGGTTTTGTTCTTTTCATAATTTTGTTTAAAATTTTCTTAAGTGGAAAAAAAAATATTTTAACTGCAAAGTTTTCAGAAACCTTTGTCCTCTTTTCTCATCATTACTCTATAATGCCAATTGGATCGTTTTAAAAATCATTATTTTCCTTTCTTGTTTTTATACAGGGAGGGACAGAAGATTCTATGGAAGCATTCTCCAACAGCTGATAGAATTGCCCCGGCTTGCCGAGGTCAGGCGAAACGGATCATCCAACGATATGTCATCTGCTCTCCACCGCTGGCGCGCGTGTTCCCGGCCAAGCTGCGCCGTGGTCGCTGCGCCCCATCCGGAGCAGCCCCTGGAAAACGATGGGAGGTACGGTCTGCGATTTTTTGTTCCAAGGGAGGCAGAGTGCTGCTGTTTGGGGAGCTCGAGGGGCTATGTGAGATCGTTTGGCGATGGTCATTGTCGTCTGAGATTAACCGGACCACCCCCCTTTCATCTTCGCCGGCGATTAAAAAGGTAAGTTGATTTCCATTCCGATGGATTTACGGTGTGGGGTGGGGTGGGGGGGGCGTAACCGACATCAAAGTGAAGCCCCCACTTGTTTTGACAGAAGAGAACGTTTTGGTGGATGTGGAGTGAAATATGTGTGTGTTCTGTTCCCAGAATCATCCGACGTGAGGGTTGAGGGGGTTAAGACAGACGATGTTTTAAGAATAGAGGTAGGCTACATTTGAAATAGCTCAGACGATATGGTTAATATTGTGGAGTTATAAATCAAACGATTCATTCTTTTTTGTTATTAGATACATTAAGAAATGTTTTAATTTTACAGCCGGCTTTAATAAATGGGATTAATGAATTTTTTATGTACCTCTGTTTCCATTGGGAAAAAAAACTCGTTTAAGGATTGAGTGTGTTAATTTATATTATATTGAAAATTTGTATAAGTAGTAACTAAATAAATTAAATATACTTAATAAAACACTTGGAGTATTTGTTTTTATATATCATGAGATTTTTTTAATTCTATAAATTTTTAAGAAAATGCTAACTTAATATTCTGAAATATTGTTTCTCTTTTCATAATTGTTATTTATTTATGTTTTATTTATTTATGGTATAGAATTTATAAAAGCATTTTTGAAGGAAATAATTTGTGATTGGCTTTATGTTACGAAATCTGAAATGCTTTATTCGAGTTCTAGCTGCATGTTTTCCCATTTCTCACTCTCATAACATATTTAAAAATTTACTCTTGTATATAAATATAACTGTATGGAAGTAAAGCTAGATTTTTGATTAAGAAATGAATGAAATTTTTTTAAAGATGCTTATGAAAATTAAATAATTAACCCTTTGCTTTTACTTGAAGTTCATTTTAATATACATCAAAGACGAAATATTTTTGTAACTTAAAATATAATTTTGCTGATAATTTATCTATGATGTGTATTATTTTTGTAGAATGTTTGCCTACATAGAATTTATAGTATTTGTTTCTCGAACTGTATAGTTTTACTCAAAAGTGATGTTTAAATTTAGACTTAATTTTATTTATTGGTGTATCAGATAATAGTGTATTGTATTTTTATGGTATTTCAAAATTTCTCACAATGCTCTTGAAAGAATAACTTTGATGAATTGAATTTATTTTATTTTAAAATTTTAAAGTAAATAAAGAGTGATTAGTATTTATTAATTACTAACAATTGATGATGAGAAAAGATGTTCCCGAAATAGCTTTCAATAGTGATTACGATAGTTATCACTATTATTTTATGAATTATCTTGCATCGATTCTGTGATTTTCCTGATTATTAATATTACTGATTGAATTTTTAATGTCTTTATAATTTTAAGTTTCACGGTTTTAGTTATTTGGGTTCAATTCAAAATCTTGTTTTTACTAATGTATCATAAGTCAGTGTTATAGTATTTATAAAAAAAGTATTACAACTGACCTTTCTAAACTTAACCTTCAACCTTTAAAATGTGATAAACAATATCGAATCTGAGACTTTAAGTGATCCTAATAAACTAATATCTCCTAAGGTTAAGATATTATTGTATTTAAAAATTTACGAAAAATATGGATATTTTTAAAAAAGTTTATTTTGACAAATATAATTCGACAAGTTACAATTCCTCAAACAACCTGTCGGTTGATTTAAATAATTTATATTACCCATTATAAAATTTCTTTTTAAGTAATAATTAACTATTTACAAATCCTTAGTTTATAAATGTAGCCGCGTTTAGGTTTCTAGATTTATTTTAGACTAGCATTATTACTCAAAAAAAAAAAAAAAATGTAACCACCTTTTTTCAGATTTTTGCTATATATTTAATAGAATATTTAAAAAATGCAAAAGGATTTACTTCTTATTCTTATTTGTATAGTTATAAAAATGATAAATATTCAAAACAGTAATTGTATTTGCTATTGTAAATAAACTTAATCATGAAACGGTTCTAAGAATATGTGAACATTTTTCATATAAATATGGGAAAGAAATAATTATTAATCAACTAACTGCCGTTATCCAGAAGTTTACTTGTAATTTGATTGGAAAAATATTCATGTATTGAAATTGTTAACAATTTTTTTCCTTATTAGTAGATTTGTTTTTTGGAGAAATAAAGCATTACAAGACAATAACAATTAATTACAAGCTTCAGATGAAGTTTTGGTTATTTTTTAAAATGAAATTTTTTGAAATTGTGATGAAATTAAGCAATCTCCAAAAAAATCAGTTTTTACATGAAAAGGGAAAAAAGTAGGCATAAAAAATCTCATAGATGGTTATATTGTGTATTTCATTAACAAAATAGATAACATTTGAGATGAAGAAAGAAGGCATCGATCATTTATAAGTTGAAGATTCTGAAGATTTTAACGTAGTAAAACATTTTATTTAATCTTTTAAGCTTAGCTCGGAGTTTTTTTTGCTTAAAACCAGTTCAGAATTAGTTGCACTGAAAATTAGAAAATAAATTATTCCTTCCAATTTTACAATTATTTTCAGGATTTAAATGCCATTCTTACTCTCTAATACATGGCACGGAAGTAAATAAAAAAAGACACTTTTCATTTATTGTTGACTAATTTTATATGAAAAAATATTTTTTTTAATCAACTACTTTGAAATTAAAAGTATTATAATAGATTAATTTTCATAACTTTTATTGTATTAACATTACAGATTTAGTTAAATTTATCTACATTGGATGTAAATTATTAAAAGAAAAACTCCTCTTTTTTTATTAATTTAAATAGGTCTGGTTTATGCTTTCTAAAAGTTTTTAGTCATTCATTGATCAACATAAGGATGCATTTTTGCAAATGAATCATTAAAAATGTATAAGAAAAATTCTCTTTCACAGTTCATATTTTTTAATATAACTATAATTAACAGTTTTTATAATGAAATTATATTTAATAAAAGTAGTTTCACTAGCACTTAAATAAAATATATATGATAAAAAGTAGTTTACAGAAAATTCTCAGTATGAATTAAAATGTTAATAATTCTTTCGTTCTAAAGAACTTATGGTATTTTATGTATTATAATTTTTTTTGTATTGAGAAATAATTTAAGAAAAAAAAGTATATTCTCCAACTATTAAGCATATTTATATACAAGAAAATTTTAAGAAAAAGTTGTTTTTCTTTTATAAAAAAATGTCTTATATATATATATTTAATTGCTGGAACAGAAATACTATAATAAATTTGGAATTTTTTGATGCACAGTTAAAGGACTTATTTTACATTTAAATCTGCATATTTTGAATATTTAGCGAATTGAAAGTTTTCAACGTTCACTTTGGTAAACATGTGGCGACTTACGCGTCTTTTCTTTAACAAGTCCTTTGGGTTCTTTCGGCCAGAATTAATGGCAACTCTTTTCCAACCAAATCCAAGAAACGAGAAGTGATGAGATGCAAATAATATAGGATAAATATAGGATCTTAGAGTAAGCGTAATGGCAATAAGGGCTATGATGGCAATGTAAAGGAATGTTAGACAATTGACGTGCGTTGTGGCAGTTGAGGATTATTGCAGTTCGTGGTTCAAGATTTAAGTTCTACGTGTCGTGGATAAACTTATTGGTTTTTGACTAGAAGTTAGTCGTCAAGCTGCATACCATTGCAGATAAAGACAAGCAGCATTACAGAATAATATAAGGTAGGATTGATTACTTACTATAAATCTCTATTTGAAGATTAGGCGGTTCAATTATTGATATAGGTCTGTATTATATTGTGTGTTGCGCATTGTGTCAAAGTAGATTCTCCCATTAAGTAGTTATATTATATTTGTTCAAAGTTTAAGTTGAATATCTTAATAAAGTCATATTAAGATAATGTTTGAGTCTAGTTCTTACGTTGATCCTACACCTCTAGCTCACGCTGATACTTCAAGGGATGTACTTCCAAGGGGAGGTACATCACAAACATTTCTGTTTTTACAATTTAATTAAGATACTTATTTCATTGAAATTCCTATAATAATTCATTCATTTTTTGTTATTTAAATAACTAAAAAAACCAGCCAAATAATCAATTCGACCGCATCTGAGTATGTTTTTCTCAACATAAAATTTTTTCGGTTTTCTTTGAAATTTTCATTTTTTCCATTCACTTATAAAAAACAAGGGATTTTTAATATAATAATTTCTTCGAACTGATATACATTTTTAAGGCTGTCTTCGGTAAAAGTACTGGAGCTTGAACTAAACGCGAACCACATTTTCAGAGAGAAAAAATGCCTGAATTTTTATGGAAATTTGCAGTATTATAACTCGTACCTCTGTTAACAATATAATGTTTTTAAGAATGCCAAAATATTCCGTGAATACTTTCTTTTTGTTATAATACGTGAAGGCATAGCCCATTTAACATTACGGTATAGAAGAAAAAACGCGAAACACATTTCATACCAGAAAAAATGGATCAACTCGGTTAAAAACGGGAAGTATGATGAAAGACCTCTGCTCTCTAAAAGACAGTGAAGTGAGAATATTATATTAATTTTTCTTTTCTTTTATATATGAAAAAAATGTTCCAAATTCGGATCCTATTCTTTAACATTAACCAAAGACAGCCTTAAAAAATTTCTCCAAACTGCGAAAAGAATTTCGCGAGATTATCTTTTGAGAGAGAAAGAAGGAGAGGAAGGAAACAAGAAAATAAAATAAATTTTAGACATTTTCAATTTAGATTTTAAAAAAGAAATTTTCATTTCCCAATTTCAAAAGAGAGGCAAGAGAGTCCTTAGCCATAAACTTCACTACAGAAGAGCAATTGATCCGAAAAGTGAGACGGCTTTCAGACAACCATTAGCCACGGGCAATAACATCCTAACACATACAATTGCAGAGTTGTTTATGTTGTTACGCAACAACTTTGGTTACTTAAAAAAGGGGGGTTAAATCATACTACACAATACTACGTATTTTTTATAACAACATTAAACATTTTATCTCCATAATTTAATATATAGTTCTTTTTAGCAAGCTCTTTCTACAAAAACCTCAGAAAAATTTACATATAATTATATTATTGTTGTCTGATACTTGGTTTACTTTTGCCAAATAAGGATGATAAAATTTAAGTTTATTTATCGTGTGTTTATTTTTCTGGTATTTATTAACACTTAAAGAAATTCTAAATTTACTAAAGCTTATTTTGTATTTCTCTATTTGGAGGAATTTATGGAAATAAAGGAATTTAAATAAAAAAGTATCTAATGTGTATATAAAACGAAACTATGGAGCAATTTTTGTTTTAATGGCGTTTATAAAGGGTGTTTTTTTAGAGGTATAGAACTTTAAATTGCAATAAAACAACGATGTATTATTCGATTGACATGAATTTTTTTTTATTCGAAAGATAATCTTGTGGCATTACATTTTAAATAGGATTTCTGGCATAGGACTGCCACGGCTGGCTCGGATGTAGTCCAATCTGGACGTCCAATTTTCGATGACTTTTTCCAACATTTGTGGCCGTATATCGGCAATAACACGGCGAATGTTGTCTTCCAAATGGGCAAGCATTTGTGGCTTATCCGCATAGACCAATGACTTTACATAGCTCCACAGAAAAAAGTCTAGCGGTGTTAAATCACAAGATCTTGGAGGCCAATTCACAGGTCCAAAATTTGAAATTAGGCGGTCACCAAACGTGTCTTTCAATGAATCGATTGTGGCACGAGCTGTGTGACATGTTGCGCCGTCTTGTTGGAACCACAGCTCCTGGACATCATGAATGTTCAATTCAGGAATGAAAAAGTTAGTAATCATGGCTCTATACCGATCACCATTGACTGTAACGTTGTGGCCTTCATCGTTTTTAAAGAAGATGATTCCACCAGCCCATAAAGCGCACCAAACAGTCAGTTTTTCTGGATGCATCGGTGTTTCTACATACACTTGTGGATTAGCTTCACTCCAAATGCGGCAGTTTTGTTTGTTGACGTAGCCATTCAACCAGAAGTGCGCTTCATCGCTAAACAAAATTCGCTTATGAAAATCGGGAACAACGGCAATCTCGTTTTGGGCCCATTCGACGTATCTACGCCTTGCTTGATGATCGTTTTGATGAATTGCCAAACCAAACTGAGAATAAATCACTTGCCAGCTGTTAAATTGGTCGCCATCTTGGAAAGAAATGCCAACTTAAACTTCAATACCTGGGAAAAAACACTCTTTATAAGATGATATATGGTTAAAAATGATATTTTGTAAGTTGTGTAGATAAAGATAGCTCTGGTTTTGAATGAAAAAAAAACCCAATCTAATTTTTTTTATAAAAGGCTGAAATAAACAAAATTTCTACAGATAATCAGTTAATGTAAATTTAATTGGATCAGTCCTCTCTGTACGCGAGGAATTTATGGGAAAAAGAAATCGGTGTTTTGTATTAAATGCTTGGAAAAGAAATAGTATATATGTTTAATAAACAAGGTTTTTTTTTTCCAAACAAAAAACTGTAAAATTCTAGATTACTTGATACATCTAAGTTTTTTATTTGTACGGAAAGTATTCAGATGAAATGTTATAATGAACCTCACCAACAATATTGTTGTAAATTTATTATTAATTTATTTAATTTCAGTTAATGTATATAGTGTTTTATGGCAACATATTTAAAAAAAATTATACTGTAGCAATATAAGAAGATTTTAGTGTGGGACGTTAAAGATTAAACTAGAAGTGGTGAATTCGGGACTGCGCAAGAAGTGTTTTTTTAATGTTACAGTTATTTTCTTAATTTAGGTTAGATTTCACACAAAGATAACCCATTTCAAAAGAGTAAAAGCAATCGGCAGCAAACAAGGATGAGTTTACATAGCGATCAAATTTTTGCCTCACCTAGCCTCTGTTGAGCTTGGTGATAGCTAGAGGGCGCATAGTCCGTTACAGTGATTATAGTAAGAGCGGTTTCAAGACTTCAATTCTCTGACAAACAGTTTTGTATAAAAATTATTTTTAATTCAAAATTATCAAAATGGCATACGTCATTAAGTTTATTTTTCATGAGAATTCTGAGGAGTAATTCTGATAGCTAAGAAAATGGTTAGTTAACAAAACAACAACAAAACCAACAAAAAAATACAAAAGTTTTTTTTAAATTTAAATATATGAATTCATTTCTTTTAATACCTGTGTTGATATCTTCATAAGCCAGTAACAGCCTCCGGACAGGGGTGATCACTTTTGTCTAATCGTTATGTTACGCGTCTACTGACCCGAACGTCCCGGACTCTGTCTTCAGATATGCATCTCCACATACCCAAAGCTCTCAAATACATATTTTGAGCTACCTATATTCAATTTTCACAGAAAATTGAGTGAAACGGAAACTAAATTCGTTTATTTTAATTCGTTTTTTGTTGCTTTTTACAGCACTTTCAGCAATAATGTTGCTTATGTATTCATCTGGAAAAATTAAATAAAAAACAATGGAGATAAAATCAAAATCTGCAATACGTGAATATGTGGGAATGGGCTCAATATATGTGACATCATAGTCACATGATAGTGAAAACCACGAGATTATAACCAATTAGTTCAAAAACTCGCGTGACGGCACAGCCGATAAAAGTTATTTTGTATTTCCAGCTAATCAGTTCCCGCGCTTCGTTGTTGCCAACTTTTGCTCTTTTTAGAAACTTACTCTTAAAAAGTACATATGTATACAAAATACCTTTTGTTTAATACATGCATAAAATAAGAGTTTTTTCTTTTTTTTAATTAAAAAAAATTTTTGTGAAGAAATTATTTTCATAAAATTTAAGCATGTATCCAATTATAAAATTTTAAATTTTTTAAAACAAATTCAAATTTATGAAATTTAAAATTTTGCAAAAAGAACAAGTACAATTCGTTTAATGTTTGTTTTAAATTCAATGGAGAAAAAAAAACACGTGTTTGTTTCTATCATGTGACAAGCATGAATTGAGCCCATTAAGGCATTTATTTTGTTGCTGTGTACCGTTATCTTTTAACTCTACTTTTGGGTTGTAATAAGAAAGAGCCTTATCAAAATATGGAGCACGTTTTCAAATAAAGAAGTATTTCAATTTTCATATGATTCCATGACATTACGACGCAAACACCTGTAAAATATTCTTACAATTTAAGAACTTTCCAAATTACTCAGTTTTTTGCTTTAACATTTACTACAAAAAATTTCATAATTTATTAGTCAAGGCATGAAATTTTTTAAACTTTTTTATTTCTTAAGTATTTTAATGGGATTTAAAAATAAGAGTAACTATTTATTTTAATGTTGCTCTTTTTATTTATTACAAGAAATATGTAAGTTTTTGAAAAAAAAGAGCTCCCAAAAAATTCTTTTACTTATTTCACCTTACATTCACTTCGAAGACTAACGTTCAGAAATTTTGAACGTATCAGGGAAATAAATCTATCCTTATGTCTTCTATCTATGATGAATTTCATCTTTCATCTCGACCAACTAATCCATCAAATTCCAAGTCCATCTCCTAAGATATTGCTGCTTCTTTCTTCAAATATTATATTGATTTAATCTTTCTCTTTGATCTCCCCTTCCCATTCTTCTTCCAAACAAGACACAGAAGTGTATTAGAAATGACGCGCGGTATCGCCACTAGGAGATAACTTGGTAAAAATTCTTTCACTCATTTTGGAGAGTTCGTATTGTTTTATGGTCCATATTCAATTTAAACAGTTGATTTGGAAGAGGCATGTGTTGTGAAAGACACAATCATCTACTTTTGCGATAGGAAATCTTTAGAGCGAGATATAAGTATTGGTGAACAACCAGAAAATTCCTTTGAAGTTGTATATTTTTTTATACTTCGGATATACTAGACGTTAACCGCTCGCTTCGCTGAGTATTTCATGATGTTGTAAGACTATATATACTGTTTATAAGATATTGATATCTAAATATTTACATGAAGTTTCCAAAAGTATTGAGAAGCATTCTTATGCTCCCCCCTCTTGATTTAAAAAGAGCGAGACTTGTATTTTTAAAACTGAAGTCAATTTATTTTTTTACGCCACCACAACCTCGCTTGGGAGTTGATTCCAGCAATTTCTGTTCTTAGCATATCCCTACTTAAAAAAGAAATACGCTAGCCAAATTTCAAGTCTGTAGGGGAAATAGTTAAAAAAAAGCGGATTTTTTAAAATTCATAACATTCTGCAACCTTTCTTGTGAGTTTACATTTACAAAACCCATTCTTATCATATCACTATTGAACAAAAACATTTCTGCCAAATTTCAAGTATAAGGGCGTAATAATACAGAAACGAGATTTTTTAATATACATATGCCCCCGGAATTCTGCATTTGAGTCGATTTTTGTTGCCTATTTCGTGAATCTTTACCGAACAAAAATACACTTGCAAAATTTCAAGCCTGTAGGTTTTTCATTGTTCAGAAACGGGAACTTTTATGTATATATTATATATATACGCATAATAGTCCCGATAGCCGAGTTGGCAGAGCGTTGGACTAATTCAGGTCTCTCAACAACCCATGGGATTTTGTTCTCGTTTTTAATGATTTCTCTAGGTTCAAAAATCATTCTTTAGAGTGCATACTGGGTATTTCTCGAATCTTTGTGGGGATGATCTGTACTCAACAAATGAATCATGCTTACCGAATATAAAGTCTGTATGTCTAATACTCCAAAAACTGAATTCAGAAACTGAAACAGTTCTAGTGCTCAAAATACTACAAAAGGTTTACCATTTAGCACCTTTAAAGAAGAGGTTTTAAAATTTATGAAGATATTTATAAATTCATCTCTTCACATATAATAATTGACGTACATACATGAAATTTGATTTACAAACACGTCAAGCTACGCGTAACAAAAATTGATATAAGTTTTGTGCTAGCATGGTTGATATTTGTAAAATACCTTTATTATGAATGCTTATTGAAAATTCCTTAAAAAATGTGTAAATTCTAAATTCAACTATTTTTTTTTAAAAAATAAGTATTGCTTTGATTCAGAAACATGCTAATAGTAATAGGTAAAATATTTTAAAAATATTTGGCACAATAGAAAAAAAAGCGTTAGCATTTTGAAAGATGGTAAATGAGCTACTTTTTCTTTTTAAGATAAATTCGCTTAAAGCTTTTATTTGCCATTGGGATGTAAATGAAAACGAACATAAAAGTCATCCTAACTCTGAATTTTTTTAACTTAGAGCTTCCAAATTTTGTGAGATTATACAATTATATAAAAAAATAACTCAGGATAAGAACATTTATTTGAATTTTGGATCATACTGTGACCTCTTAAGATGATAATAAAATCTAGAAAAATTCATTTGTTTAAACGTTCTAAATTTAGCCAAGAAATTCAGAAATTCCAACCAAATGCCAAGAAATTCAGCTATTTTATTATTTATATTGGTAATGTAAATTAGTCCTATTTTTCATAGTTTTTCAGTTTTTTGTAAATATCTATGTAATAATTCCACACACACACACACACACACACACACACACACACACACACACACACACACACACACACACACACACACACACACACACACACACACACACACACACACACACACACACACACACACACACACACACACACACACACACACACACACACACACACACACACACACACACACACACACACACACACACACACACACACACACACACACACACACACACACACACACACACACACACACACACACACACACACACACACACACACACACACACACACACACACACACACACACACACACACACACACACACACACACACACACACACACACACACACACACACACACACACACACACACACACACACACACACACACACACACACACACACACACACACACACACACACACACACACACACACACACACACACACACACACACACGCACGCACATTTTCTTTCAAGAGATTTTCTTTAATGTATGATATCTTTCAATAATTTATTTATGAGAGATTGTCTTGAACCCTCCAAGACAATCATAAATGAAACGATTGACTGTGATAGTTAGTTCTTTTATTTTACGCGCCTAAGAGGAAGTAAAATTTCAATCACAACTTTATCTTCTCAGAATTGCCAAGTTGGCACATTTCACAGAAAGATTATGCAATATTGCATCAGCTCCACTGATTCTGATCAGTCACAGTATTAAATAACGGAAATCATATGATTATTAAAACTTCCTGTAGGGAAAGGTATAAAAGCTGAGCTCTGAGACATGTAGAAAAAGAACGCCTTTGTCCATTGGCTAATGTCTGTTGTAACGTTTGGGAAAATTAATGGGTAACGTGAGAGTTAAGATATTAAATAATTGGTTTATTACGTCCACAGCTATTAGTTACAATATATACATTTGGTTACAAGTTATTCAACTTATTGACTATTTCAATTCTACAGAACTTATTTGTGAATGAGGAGCCAAACACAGCTTCTCTTTCGAGTGTTTCAAAACGGACTGTCTCTCCACTCTCTTGGAGTGGGGATGGTCGCGCCTTACACCTTGAATTACACTCATGGATTCGTACTCCAGCCGTTGGTTTTCTCACGACCATAGGTTGTCGGTGCCAGATGAAAGGACTCCGCAATATTTTAGGGGTACACGTGTGGATATGAACTGCATAAGGATGCCGATCTTGCAGCTGCTAGGCAGGAAAACGTTACACCGAAAGTATTCGTGTCGCTTTTCACTTTTTGTTTTATGTTCCTAAGCAAAATGTGGAACTAAAGTAATCAAACGTCTCTTGCATTAAAAGACTTCAAAACCAGATAAAAATGTCTCAGTAACATGTTTAATTCCAGGGAGATATAGTTACACAACTTTCAATATTACATTAAGGTATCAGACTACCCTAAAATCATGAATTTGCTTAAAATTGACAAATTTTTTTATGACTTTATTTTATAGACCATTTTATTAGCTTTATAAAAGAACCAAACTTTTGGTTTCCATTCACTAGAACAAAAACCATAGGTTTTTTAGTAAAAGCAGATGCCACTACTTTAAGCAAGAAGTCATACTTTAAAATGCGTTTTGCTCGAAATGTGTTTTTTTAAATGCTCAAACGGGGACAGCGATTGCTCAAAAAATTTGGAAAATAATTAATTGAAATTTTTTGTGTATGCGCTGTGTAATAGTAGAAATGTTTTAACCTAGGATTTATCAGTTATTGTTTTATTATAATATTTACTGTCCCTTATGTGAATATAATAACTGTTTTTAAAGCAATTTCATATATTAACTAAGATAAAGTACTCTAGTTTTTGTAAAAATTAAAATATCTTATATCCTGAAGGTCATTTCAGAACTGAATAGCAAAGCAACATATAAAAATTGAAAATTTGTTCATAAACTTTTTGTATAGAATGGGCCCAGTTTATGTAATTTTTTGTAAATTTTTACCCATTTTTTTCCTATTTAAGTAATAACAATTTCTTTTTCTCTCCTTAATTTTAGCTTTTTTTCCCCTTAAAATATACTAAATAAATCTAAAGACCACAAAAAAATTCCCATATCTCCCTTTTTTTTTAAAAACAAACAAACAAAACAAAAGTTGTTGCAAGTAGTTGGATATTTTAATAGGTAGATAAAAAAAAAATGCTTAAATTTTCTTTGAAGTTCAAGTTAACGCAGTAAAAAAAACTTTTGTTTAAAAAGAAAGTTTAAATTTTCTTTTAGAAACTTAACTTTTTATTCGCTAGGGATCGTTAACAATTATGACGAATAAAAGTATTACTGAGCTCTAACCTCTTCTAAACATAAAAACTTAAATATATGTTTTGTTAATCATACTATTATTATTTTTCGTTTCCTTTTTAAACAAAATAAAAGAAGTGCTGGTACTTGCGAATATACGAATGAATTATCCGCCATTAATGATTTATACCATTATCTTACATTTCCATTTGCACGAAAAAATTCGAATATTCCCTGACATTATTGTTCATATCATATAGACTACACAAAACATTCATATTTCTATCCTGCATTGACATACAAAACATGCTATTACTGTGGGTCATTTCGCTTCTTCTGCCAGAGGAAATCGCAAGATATTCGTTCTGTCCAGTTAAGGAAGATGAAAGAAAAGTGCATCTGCTGCTGCATCCATCAATTTGGGTATTTTCTTCGGCGAATAACGACAAATAATTTATCAAGTCCAGAGGCACCTATGTCTTTCCAGAAGTCTGTTTTGTTTCGGGAGATATTTGACGAGCCTTTTATTTCCCTTTATTTCCCATGCTTTGAACATGAAACATTTTCCCGGGAAAAAAGACCAAATATATAAAATATTCGAGTATGATGATTCTTTGAATGTTACATTTGCGAATAAAATACAGTCGAACCTCTATATTGCGAACTTTTTCCTGGAACCTTGAACATTTCACGATTTTTTTCCTGAAATAATCTCTCTATAGCGAAGTGCATTTTCTATATAACAAATTTTTCTTTGTGATTTATTCTCTCTTTAACACATTTTATGGTGGTCATAAATCTCTTAGATCCAAACTCGCCGAGAGCAATGGAGCTGTGGACGTTTCATCCAAGAAGTGCAACCTTTAACCCCCATTGCCCAGTTCACTAGAAACATCTTCGATATCCTCTTTTACCCTTAGTTGAGCTCTCCCGTGTCCCCGTGTTCTAATTATAAAATAATGTATATTTAATATTACTTGTATGCTTTAAATTATAAAATGTCGTTATAAAATGCATTAATTTTAGTATAAATTAATTCCTTAATATTGAAAATACAGTGAATTCTTTGACATTTTTTTTCTTGTTTTCCATACAGTTTTTCTTTCTTTCTTTTTTTTTGATGTGTAAGATTTCTAAAACAAACATATATCAATTTAAAAAAAGTGTGAATAATTACTTTTTTTAATATATAGTGTTTAAAAATTTGAAATTTGTTTTATGTGGTTTATAAAGTTATTCATGTGAAAATTTCAAGTAAATTTAAATTTCCTCCTTATTTATACGTGTTTACCTAGTTTATTGTATTGAATAAGAGCGTTTTGATTCGTTGAAGCTATGTTAACTGTAAATTGTGTGGGGGACTTCTATAAAAAAAGCTAGACTGGAAAAGGATTACATGAATAATTTTTATTATATTCCATTCTATAAAAAATGTCAACGTTTTCTTGTTTTTGCCTCAACACAGCTTAGAAAATGTGTTTTACATTTAGTGCGGTTTTATGAATTCTAAATAATACTAATAAAAAAAGAAGAAAAAATATTTAGATGAAGCAAAAAGGCAAAAAAACTAAAAAAATCCTTTTATTTTAGTTTTGAAAAAGAAAAAAAAAGATGTGCATGTATATTTTTCTCCTTTCAGTTATTATTATTATACAATATAAAAAAGTATCTAAAGAAACACAATTCATCTTAGAAAGATTTGAAATAAAAGTTTGCCCCCCCCTTGTTTGATGCCCAAGAGCTTCTTTTAGCTCATTATTATTCTAGAGGATTATGTCGAAGAACACAGATATTTAAATAAAGAATTAAATGGAAGTTTAGAGAAATTATTCATTCTTTTTAATCTGTATCGAATGAAAGATTGTTCGTCTTAAAATGTTAGATAAAATTATGATAGCAAAAAATGAGTCAAAACAGTAGTAAATACAATAATTCGTTTTCTTAATTAAACGCATTGTGTTTTATAAAGCAAAAAGATTTTAAGTTGTTTTTGCAGTGTATTGTTTTATTTCGGACTTTTTTCGTAGTCAT
This sequence comes from Trichonephila clavipes, assembly GCA_019973935.1. Classification (NCBI taxonomy): domain Eukaryota; kingdom Metazoa; phylum Arthropoda; class Arachnida; order Araneae; family Nephilidae; genus Trichonephila; species Trichonephila clavipes. The sequence continues at coordinate 1,292,802 of BMAU01019618.1, forward strand.
TAGTATTCGAAAAACATTTAAGTTTTTTAAAAAAAGGCTTAATATTTCTTATATTAATTCTGATTTTGACTTAATTGGCCGTAGAAGAAAATGTACTTTAATGTATTTTAGTAATTTATGGAATATATGAAACTGAAAATTTATGTGAGGAAAAATATAGTATGAGAATTTATGTTTATGTTAAAGGATTTAGGTAAGTTCCAACCATTTATGGTCTTTCTTAACACTTATTCAGTATTCATTTTTTTAAAAAAAATATTTGAGGTTAAAAATTTTACTAAACCGAGATAATAGTTCCAGTACATCGGCTTTGTTTTTAACCCTTACCACTGCGTTTAATTAAAGGAACCAAAAAGAAAGCGTTAGTTAAAAAAAAGTTTAGAAAACACCTTCGGTAAAAAATATAAATTTGATTAGTAAATAACATCTGTAAATTGATAATTGTTATATCTAATTAATTCTATGGCTTTCTCTTAGTTTAAACTATTTCAAGTATTTTAATCAAAACTCCAAATGAATTAATTAGTTTAATCCATTGATGCGAGAATTCCAAAAAATTTTCTTTTTAGTATATCGTTATCATCAAAGAAAAAACAAGCTGGTTTTTATACCGACTATAAATTTTAATTAAACTCTTAAGATAAAAACGTCAATTTTCAGAAGACATACTTAATGACGCGATATTAAAATGTTTTGCTTGATATATATTCTAATTGTTCTAATAATCAGGTCGAATATTTTTTTTTATTTAAAAAAAACCAGAGTCATTGTTTTTTGATCAGCCACTAAGCATAATATGCATAATATTTTTTTTATTTAAGTGATATATTCTTTTAATACTGTACAATAATTACAAAAACAATATTATTTATTAAACTTAATTAATTCTGATACTACGTCAATAATTGTGTTGAAATTGTTTACATAAATTATAGAATAAATATAAAAGAAAAACCGTTTTATTAATGGTTATATTTTTGAAGAGTATTTACTTTAGTGCATACAGTTTTTCATTCTAAACTCTTCTGCACTTCGCAAAATAAATTTCTGTTTTAGGAAATTGAATTCAATTTCAAGCTGTTCAAAATTTTTCATCAGTTCTAAAACTAAATGCTTTTTATCATTTTATACCAACTCATTTTTGCGTCTGCGAAATTTTAAAGTAAATATTTGTGAATAAACGCAGTTAAAAACATCCAAAATAAGAACAAGTCTTTAATGAATTCATTCGTCGAATGTAAGCAACACAGCGAAAACCTTTAAGCATTTTGGATTTTCTCTGCTTCTAAACACTGAAAGGAATTGCTTTTATTTCAGAAATTGCAAAAATTATGCTTTAAAGCTGTTTTTACCATATATTATTTAGAATTTCTAATTTATATAAAGACAGATAAATGTGAAAATCCCCTTATTCTTCTTGCAACAAACACACATTTCTAGAGAGAGTTAATGTGGGATAAGTATAACGTCATGGCGAGTAGATGGTAGGTTAACGAACGAAAGGATAGGACGTGGCCATTGGAAGTGATTTATTAATATTGGATTCATTTTTAATTACTCTTGATGTTGCTTACTAATGAGATTGACGAGGCAGTCTTGTGATTAACTAAATCCGTTTTATTCCACATCTAGAAACACTAAGCATATTAAACATAGAACATGAAATGGACGATACAATACAGAACAAAGCCAACGAATACACAACGCGCTGCTGCTGTATTACATGGTGAAATGACAGACAGAAGAGAGAAGAGGGCAGGAATTTCCAGGGTCTTGCTAACATGGAATGTTATATACATGTATGTATAAACAAAATTGTTACAATATTAATTCAATGCAATTGTGCTTTTTTTAAATTTTAAATTACCAGACTTGGAAATACATTTGAAGGATAGTTGCATTCATCATAGCACTAGATGTATTGGACATGATGAGAATTAACTTTAACAAGTAAAATGATAAAATATGGTTGCAAAAAGATGAATTTAATTTAGTCAAATTTGATTTCTAGAAATTTGAATTTGTTTTCCAAAACAACTTTAAGCAGCTTTTTAACACCCTTTTATAAGCTTCACTTATACGTAACGGAATCTTTGAACTCAATTTTTACCCACTTTAAATGGTAAGATTAATTTGAAATCTTGCACATTTGTCCAGGACCGATGACAATACAATGATTTCATAATTTTGTTCCATTGTCCTGATCAGGATAATCAGAATTAACGATTTCCCCGTTTTCAAATCCCATCCCACATCTGGCGACTAATTTCAGATCCCATTTCCAGATTTGGCGACCAAAAGATTAAGTTACAACTTAGTTTAATTAACGATAAAAGGGTGTTTTTTAGTTTTTTTAAACTGTAATTTAATCCTTTTTATTGTTTGTAAAAAATGGAATCTGATTTCCTTAAGATTAAAATTGATTTTTAAATTCTATGTATTGCACATAAAGTTCTATACATCGAATAAAAATTCCACCACTAAACATACATGTCGCCTATTGAAGAATGAACAGCAGCAAATATATCAGTAGACACAAACATCTTTTCAAAGGCTAAATTTGAAAATTTTCATAATATATCTTTTCTAAGAGTAGCACATTTGACAGAATCTACACTATAATAACATGAATAATAGATGACTTTTTCACAAAATATTTCCTTTACTATTTCTTTGATATTTGAAAGATATTGTCGAGAGTAATTTAAAAGATAAATTTATATGAGATGCGTGCGCGCGCATTAAAAAGCGTCTGGTGAGAGTAAATGAAAGATGATGACGATAAATGATTTTAATATTGATTAATCGTAGTTGAGATTTTTCAAATTTATGAAAGTTTTCATTGCATTTATTGTTTTCAATGAACACTTTTACCAGAAAACATTTGCAATCTCTGGAAATAATGGGCAAGAATTTTATGAAAAAATAACACTAATTCGTATTTGTAGACCTTTTTTTGAAAAATGTTCCCAATGAAAAATTATTATCCTTTTTTATTTATTTGGTTTTAAAAGTCTATATTAATATAAACAATTTGGATAAACAATAAATTACATTCATTTATTGTGCAAAAAAATATCACAATTTAAGGGATCATGCATACATTTTTTATTTCGAATAATTCCACTGTAGATGATTGAAAGTATAAATGCTTCGGCCTGCATTAAATTTACATTAAATCTTTTAAACAAGCTGATATTTACGTATAAAAGCAGATTCCTCAAAAAACTTCAAAAATTTATTTTTAAAAGCAAATTTTAATGAATGTTTGAAGACTTAAATATTAATTTGTAAGAAAAGAAGCTATTTCTGAAAAGATGTTTAACTGTTTTCATATAAGATGTCTGACATATTTTTTATTGATTTTATTCCGTCAAAGTTTATGAGAAAAATAATAGTGTTTACACTGTTCCAGTATATTATCATTTCTTATCATATTAATGAGAATAGATTATAATAAACGTGAATATCAGAAAAAAATTTCCAGATGATTAAGGAAAGTAAACCAAGTGTTAAATCATATTTATCGATAAAGTAGATATATGAAAAACTTCGGTGTTTTTTTTATCTTAAGCTACTTTAAACGGAATGGATAATATTAGCGCTAATATGTAAGACTCTTTGGACGTTTCTTTCTTGTTTCATAACAAAAAAATTAATTTATGCATGTGTCCATACTGGTTATCTTAAAGCACAGCGCCAGATTACTTTACTATAAAGTAGTGGTCTTCAAACATTTTTTGACTCACAAAATCCGTAGAGTTTTAAGATGTTTTAAGGAACCCCATTCTACACTCTTAGAATATATCTTAAAATAATACCTTAAGTAAATCAAAATTTTATGAGCCTTTTATGTAGACAATAATTCAAAACTATTGTACACTCCTATCCATAAATTAAGGATAATTCAGAACCACACAGAAATTGAACTCTAATATAAAAATTTCACCTTTAGAATTATCACACACATCTTGAAGAAGAATATGCAAATTACAGGAAACCACCAGATGGCGCGGATAGTATGTCACAATGACGTGAGTGTAAGAGAGAGGTATATAAGGAATGGTGGCAAAGAAATAAAATTGTTCACAAGCGCTTTAAAAGCCTTTCAGTGCAATAACCGCATAGTTATGGCACAAAGGAAGCATTTGGATGATTTTTTACGTGGTAGAATTATTGGACGACTGGAATGTGGACGTACCCAGGTGGAAGTATCCGAGAAACTTGGAATCGCCCAGAGTGTCATCTCCAGGCTTTGGAAACGATTCCAAGATGATAGTTATGTGAGTAGATGTTACAGCACAGGTCACCCTCGAGTTACAACGCCGAATGAGGACCGGTATATTTGGCAGTTACTGCCAAAAGAAACAGACGAAGCAGAGCATCAGACCTGTCTCGTCAGCTCTCTTCAGCTACCGGTACAACAGTTTCAAGGCAGACATTGTACAGACGCTTAGGGCACATTGGTCTATATGCTCGTAGGCCTGTCAGATGTGTTCCACTTACCGCAACTCACTGTCGCCTGCGATTAACCTGGAGTAGAGAGCATGCATTGTGGACATCACAACAGGGGTCTTGTGTGATGTTTTACGACGAGTCCAGGTTTAGTTTGCAGTCTGATTCTCGCCGGACTTCAATATGGAGAGCGACAGGTACCCGTTACCATCAATAGAACACCCTTGAACGACACCGTTACGGTGATACAGGATGGCTCATTTGGGGAGGAATTATTCTCGGTTCCAGAACTGACCTGCATGTTCAGTGTGTAACGATGACCGGCCATATCTATCGGGATGTCATTCTGGAACAACATGTACATTTGTTTTGGGGCGCCATGGGTGCTGAATTTCTGTTTATGGATGACAACGCCCGTCCTCAACACGCAAACATTGTAGATGAATGCCTTCAATCGGAGGATATCACCCGTATGGATTGGCCAGCATACTCACCGGACTTGAATCCAATAGAGCATGTGTGGGATATGCTTGGCCGACGAATTGCAGCCCGTCAACCCCCTCCCACTTGTCTACCGGAACTTCGGAGCTCATTGCTTGATGAGTGGTGTAATATTCCCCAAGATCAGATTGATAATTTGATACTCAGCATGCCTGGGCGTTGTAAGGCCTGTATTGCATCGTCCGGGAGACATACTCCGTATTAACCATTATACTAACCATGTTATACTTTTTGTAAATAGGTTCTTTTTTGAAATTTGCTCCAGGGAGTAAAAATCGCAATTTTTATTAATTATGTCAAACATATAGCATCTTTTTTGCTCTTTACCTTTTGTTTAATAAATAGACTTTACAAATAAGTAAAATTTGTTTTGCTTCTGTCTCTTTCTTTGCCTGAACTTCATTATCCTTAATTTATGGACGTGAGTGTATTTGTTACTAAAAATATGTAATATAATGTTAAACCTGTTTACTCAATAATAATATTAATTTGTGCTCCAGGTATTATCTAATCATACATTACATTATATTGAGTAAGTGGGATGTGCTTACATTTTTTTTGCACAAACTCTGGAAGACTAGCATTTTGGAAGTTAACTGCAGCCGCATTTCATATTCCGTGCTTTTAATTTTCTTCCGTGCTTTAATTTTTGAGAAGTCTAGCGTATTCTGTAGGAATTTACAAAATAAATTTAAGGAGCTAGTTTTGCTTAAATTTAGATTGTAACATCCAATCTGTTGTGATACGTATGTCGATAAGTTGTTTTCTTTCTATCATTAGCAAACCATCTTTATGATGTATTGTAGTAGTCACAAATGGATTTTTATTTATTCATGCTTGGTTTTTTTTCCTCTTCTCCTATAGAAAATTTTTCCCCACAAATAAAAAAAAAAGACAATTTCCATTAGAAATTTATTATATTCGCAAGACATTGCAATAACGAATATAAACTTATTTCGTGGAACCCGGGATCTTAAACAAGATAATATTCACAATCTAGTACAGTAAATTTAAAGAAAATATATATATATATATATATGTAACGGTTATCTTATGCCATTACTGGGTAAACCAAAATAATGGATAAGATCTCGGGGTAATTTAAAATAGTTTTAATGACACAAAACAACACAGTTACAAAGGACAGACATTTAGACATAATACAGATTAAACATTTAGAGGAAATATATTAAATATAATACATAGTTCAGGATTAGACAGCGAAACCCAGTAAAGTTCACAAGTTCACTCGTTCTGTTCCCAACTTTATCTGGCGGTACTCCAGAGCTTCGGTCGGTAATGCTTCCGTTACAAGTACCGCCATCTACATTTTGGTCTTCGAATTAAACCGTGTGTTACACACACACACACACACACACACACACACACACACACACACACACACACACACACACACACACACACACACACACACACACACACACACACACACACACACACACACACACACACACACACACACACACACACACACACACACACACACACACACACACACACACACACACACACACACACACACACACACACACACACACACACACACACACACACACCACACACACACACACACGTATATATATATATTTATATAAACTTATGTTTTGTTTAATTAATTATTTATCTTTGTGGTTAGTTTAATTGCAAAATAACTATCCAGATGCCACCACGGGTTTTTCCTTCTGTGTGTTGGTGTTTCAATCTCTTACGCCATTTCATGTATTGTATCAATCTCATTGCAGTAGGTTGTGTTTTTGAGTTCAGGATTTTTGTTTTAGAAGAGTAAGTTTTCCTAATATTTTCTACATAAATTTTTTTTATTTTTCCTCTCCATGAGAGATTCATTATTGTTCTCTTTTCTCAATTTCTTACGATTTTATTAGCTTCTTCATCCACGAGTTGTACTAGGCTTAACCTTTCAACTTGGCTTTTTTTCTATTATGTCGAAAAGTTCTGCTGTACGGGGAAGGTAGGATCCACAAAGCATTGCTTAACCCTAATTCGCTAGCCTAATTCAGCGAGAGCTTTATAAATCATAATAGGTCTCCAGTTTAGTCCAATGACTTTTTTGTATCTACATTTGTTGGGTTTGCTGAATTCCAATTTCTTACTTCTTTAGCACTGTAGGTTCTAGTACTTCTTCACTTTTATTTTATTATACTATATATATATTTAAAGTAAGGTCCATTTCCCTAGTTCGCGCGTGCGCCACAACGAGTCTGCTTCACAGGCCAACATCTTTACGAACACACATGTGCCATTTTCAGCTCTGTAGCAGTAGTGTAAGATTAACTGTGCGTCCTTAAAATGTTTGAGGTGATTGAACCTCCCGCCAATTGTGAGATAAAGTTTGTTATCCGTTTTTTTACTACAAGAAACATGTCGGCTGCAGACATTCATCTCCAGATAACGGAAGTTTATGGCACAGAAGCAATGAGTAATAGCAAAACTCGAAAATGGGCCAGGAAGTTTAAAGATGGGCGAACAAACGTCCATGACGAAGAACGCTCAGGCCGACCCTCTGCAATCACTGATAATTTGATGCACACATTTGAAACAAAAATTCGTGAGAACAGGAGATTCACGATAACCAGTCTTTCGTTGGAATTTCCCGACGTTTCTCGACCAGTGGTGTACAAAATTGTGGTTGAAGACTTCAACTTTAAGAAATTGTGTTCTAGGCGGGGGAAGGGGTAGTGTTCTGGGACAGGCATGGTGTTTTACTGGTGGACTTTACGCCGCGAGGAACAACGATCAACTCAGGTGCCTACTGCACAACTCTACGGAAGCTTTGAAGAGCATTGTAAAACAAACGGTGCGGCATGCTGTCAAAAGGTGTTTTGCTCCTCCACGATAACGCAAGATCTCACGCTTCTCGAATGACTCGGGAGTTATTCGAATCTTTTGGCTGGGAGGCTTTGAACCATACACCATACTTCGACCTTACTCCAAGCGATTTCCACCTTTTCCGGTACCTCAAACAAAGTCTTGGCGGGAAGTGCTTCAGTGACAACGAAGAAGCGAACGCCACCGTGAATTCTTAGTTGTACAACGAGGCAGCAGACTTCTTTGAAGAGAGTTTTCAAAACTTAATTCTAAGGTATAACAAGTACATCAATAAACTCGGCAACTATGTAGAAAAGTAGGCAAAAGTAAACTGCGAGAGAACGTAAATGCGGAGGTGAGATATGTAAATGGTTACAATTTCAGCGCAGACACGCATCACGGTCTCCTGTGGCGCCACGCCAAAGCGCTATTTAAGTCTTGGAGATTTCAACGATTTCAAGTTCGGCAACTGTGTTTTTCTTGTGGTTTTTTCAAAAAACGATCAGTTATGTCTCATAGAAAACAGCGATCAGCTTTTGATCAAGTATCCGAGATCGACAGAGGAAGGATAGTGAACTACCGAGATTGTGGATTATCTTCCAGGGAAATCGGTAGTCCTGTTGGACGAAACCAAACAACTGTAAAGTTGATATGTGACCGTTGGATGCAGGAGAGTACGACGTATCCACCTCAGTGCACCACTTCACGTGAGGACAAGAAAATTTTGCGCATGGCAATGACGGATCACTCAGTCACATCATGAACCGTAGCACAGAACATTGAGTCTGTAACGCATCATTCAGGGTCTACGCGTACCATTCGACACCGTTTACAACAGAGTGGTCTGTCCGCAAGACGTCCATTGCTTGGTCTATCCTTGACGCAAAACCACAGACGTCTCCGCCGCCAACGGTGTGATGAAAGAAGGATGTGGATGGCAGAATGGCATGAAGTTGTCTTTACTGTTGAGTCACGCATCTGTCTGCAACACCACGATGGTCGGATTCGAGTCTGGAGTCACAGTGGAGAGAGGATGCTGAACAGCTGCTTTATGCACCGTCACATTGTTCCTGCCCCAGGTATTATGGTATGGGGCAGTATTGGATATCACTTTAGCCCTCCTTTTGTACGCATTGACAGTACTACATATCCGAGGTGTTGGAGCCAGTTGTCCTTCCTTACCGTCAGGGGTTGGCCACAGCCATATTTCAACAGGATAATGCGCGACCACACGTGGAACGCATTGTCCAAAGGTTCGTCGTCAATCACCAGATTCAATTGCTTCCCTGGCCGGCTCGCTATCCGGATCTTTCACCGATAGAAAACATGTGACCCATGGTTGCTCAACGATTGACCCAGATTACACCCCCAGCTGATCAACTTTGGCAACGTGTGGAAGCTGCTTTGTCTGCTGTACCCCCAAGAACACATCCAAAGTCTCTTTGAATCAATGCTGAAGCGTGCGGCAGCTGTGATCCCCAACAATGCCGGCTACTCAGGCTACTGATTCTGGCAAGGTCCACACTTTACAGGAGTCTATAAATTTAATCATTTGAATCTTTTTTGGTCAACATGTTATCTACAAAATAAATTTTGTTGTGCTATCTCTTGTCTTTCTTGGTGTTGCATTTACGGTTTCCAGCAGTGTATATATAATCCCAAATTAAAGTATTTTTGAAACAAAATATTGTCGCTATTTTTTTAAACAAACGGACCTTACTTAAAAACAGCCCTCGTAGATACTCCTTCTAGTATAAATTCCCTAGAGAATGTTATTTCATTTTGCATGTATACACATTCATAATTTTATTTTTCGAATTTTTATTTTGACTCGTGGAACCCCTGGGTGTGGCTTGTTGAACCCCAAGGTTCTGTGGAACACAATTTGAAGATCACTGTTATAAAGTAACGCAGAAAATTTAAGTTGAGTTTCTTTAAGCCCTTAACACTAGTTGCACGTCTGATTTAGGGTCAACATTTTTGTAATTGGACAATCGAATGACATAGTGTACTATTTTCATATAGAGGAATGATGGTCGAGGATGGATGTGACAGGTGTGTCACTTGCCAACCAATATCATCGAGCATCATAGCAATCTCACAGCTCGCTTCATAGCTTTGGGTGGTATGTTCACACAGCGGACCTCCATTCTGCACATTATCGCTGTTTTAATACCAGGTCATTTCGTTACACTTGTTATTTCGTATATGGATTAGTCAGTTGTGCCAGCCGTCCTTGTCACGTTATTCTAGTAGGACGATGTCTAGCATGACATAAGATGAATTTTTAGTAGCCTAAATGGAACTGATATATTTTCTAGGACGACAGCCTCACTTGATCTCTCTCCCATTGAAGAGATCCATCCCCTAAGAATTCCATTGAGGAATGTCCTGTTCTTGGCCTGACATTTATAGTTTTCAGATCTTTTTCTAGGTAATCTATGTGGCCGTAGTAGCCTAGTGGTCAAGATATCGGATCGTGGCTGACATGTCATGTGTTCGAGCCCAGTACCACTAGAGAACCACCGTGTAGGGGAGTGATGCCCATTGAATCTGTCGAGATCTCAAATGTCCTCCTGTTGGTGTGGTAGTTAGGAGCTTATGTGTCGTCCTCGTCACTTAACCATGGTTCAAAATTATGAGGTCCGTCGCCAAAAGCCCTCGTGTAGCTGAACAGTGTGACGTTGATATTCACTCACTCCCATTGAACATGCGTGGGCGAACATACATTCTAGCAGAAGAATAACCATTTTTTTAAATAAATCAGCAACTATTTTCAATTTAATAATCTAGCATTCCATTAGGATATCGAGGAGTGTCATTGGAATCACAGAGTCAAATTCTAATATCATTGTCTAGCGGGGCTGATACAAGTGAAACATGTCGAGACGCAAAATCCTGACGTTGCCGAGGTGTGGAAATTATGGGAGGAAAAATACGGTATTACAATAGACAAAAGTAGCTTCAGTTTTTTCTCACAGTAACTTCTCACTAAAAAAAAGGAAAACATTGTTATGTTTTTATACATTATAACGAAACAAAATAAACAAGGTTAATTAAAATATTATTTTAAAAAATCGAGCAATTTTTATCTACTGGAATTTATGGAGTGTCAAAAAAATTGATCATATTTTATCCTGTTAAAAGTTTTTTCCTTACCTTGATCTCTGATGTAACGTAGTATGTGCTTTACTTCACGCTAAAAATATAAATTAACCTTTTTTTTTAAGAAAAAAATTTAATACCTAATAAACTTAACGTAAATGCCAAGCTCTTTACTGTTTTTTTTTATTTTTGAGAAAAAAAAAATCAAACTGCGTTTTTTTTCTAAGCCGAGCGCCTGAAGATTTTTTAAATTTATTTCGCCGTGAGAGTTTTAGCATTATCTTTCCACTTTTTAAAACAAAAAAAGGCTTTTTTCAGAGCTTTAAATACATTTTAACAAATGCCAATTGAATGTGTTTGCCAATACACAGTAAGAGTTTGGAAAGTTAAAAAAATTAAAAGACCAAGTCATTACTACTATAAAGATAAATTTTATTCCGTTTTATAAAAAAGTACACTTTTTAAAACAATTCCCAGAGAACCAAAAGCATTTTATAGTTTCGCCAAAAGAGCCCACATTATGAACGAAACGGTTAAACAACACTGTAAATGGTACACTTTCTATGTTTTCTGAAATAACAGAGAACAAACGTCTCATGACTTTGGAGATCACATTAGAGAACCAGAATGTAAATAAGATAAAAATATTCCACAATATTCCTTTTAAGAAAAACAACTTAAAAGAAATAAAAATTCCAGGAAAGCAATATGGCGCAAAATGTTCTTTATTCCTTAAAAAAAGAAAAGAATAAGCCAATAAAATTTTCATTCGCTTGTATTTTACTAAATTCAATAAAGCTCTTATTCAATGACACTTTTATGATATATCATGTTATATATTTCATAAAAGAGAACAAAAAATGGTGATTCCAAAACGTGACTGAATTTTATAAGGTCTACTATTGATCATATTGTTGAAAGTTGCTTATTTATAACTTATTATTTTTGCAGCTTGAAAGTAAAAAGCATCAAGAATGAATGCTAAATTTCAAAAAACTGTCTTAGAAATTTATAGAATTGATTATAATTGTAGGTATAAGCCAAAAAAGAGACTTGGCCTAATTCCTTTAGTAATACCTAAAACTGCACTTTGGGATATTGGTAATGGATTTTGGTTTTATAAGCTACGGCTGGAGGTGAGAAGGGTTAGAAGGTAACTTAGGGGTTGATTTGGTAACTTATTCTCTTACCCCTTATTCTTTGTACTATATCTTAGCAACGAGAAATAACGCCACTATTTCCTCTAATGGGGTCCCTAAAGAATCAGAATGTTTCAAACAGAAAAATTTTATAACTATTCTTAGCACTTAGGGAATATATATGTAATAATTCCCTTTAATTTAATCCTGAATACCTTTTAATTTGTAATGGTCCTGACCTTCAGGACTCACGCGGAAGTAATAAATAGCTTACCCACATAACGGGAATAATTGTAACTGTCTCTTGGAAAATTAATTGCTTGGATTTTTAAAAGTACGATTACTTCAGGAACTATCGTGCTTGCGCGCACGAACGATAGCTTTCCACCAATCATAGTCTCCATCCACTGAAATCACACGGATTTGCAAGGCTTCCTCTGTTGCTGCTGCTTTATATAAATAGCCAGGATTCTCAAACTCTTGATCTTTCTTTGTCTCTCTCACACACGCCCGCTATGGCCGCGGTAGCCGAGTGGTATAGGTATTGGATCGTGGTTTGCCTTGTCACGAGTTCGAGCCCAGTACCACTAAAGACCCGCCGTGTAGGGCAGCGATGCACGTTAAATTTGTCAAGAGCTGAAACGTTCTACCGTTGGTTTGGTGTATCATCCAATCTGCAACATTAGAAGTCACACTAATGTTACTTTAATTCGAATTACAAGTATAACTAAAACATTTACAACTATACAGTGCAAAAGGTATTTTTCCGTAGTAAATAACGAGTTTTGACCATTTATTGCGTCAAAATTATTTGACGGCACATCTATACCTCATTAAGCCCTTCTTCAGAAAAAATGGCACGTTGATTCGTTAAGGTTCGCCTCTCCTGGTGTAGGGCATCAGTTAATTAGGACGAAACAAGTTTTGGCTCACACGGGAAATATTTAAAAAGCCAGACATTATTATATGTATAAAAATATAGAGCAGGGAGGGGGTTGTCAGATTTTTCCAAGGTGCGGGCTGCTTCTAACACTTTCAAGGTGTTCTAGTCCACCCAGTCTCCAGTCAGACTGTGTGACCGCGGTAGCCGAGTGGTATAGGTATCGGATCGCGGCTGGCTTTCTCACGAGTTTGAACCTAGTACCACTAAAGATCCGCCGTGTAGAGGCACGATGCACGCTAAATCTATCGAGAGCTGAAACGTCCTCCCGTTGGTGTGGTAGTTAGGAGTGTGGGTGCCAGCTCAGGTATTGTCCACGTTACTTGACCATGGTTCAAAATTACGTGGTCTGTCGCCAAGAGCCCTCGTGTAGAGCTGAACAGTGTGACGTTAATATTCACTCACTCACTCACTCCAGTCTGACTGTCATCGCGGTTCCTCAAATATGTTTCTTTTAGTATGCGCGTCTTAAGTTTTCAGTAAAGGTGGTCCTCCCAGAAAGTCTTCCTGGTCCACCTGTCCATCACGATCGACTTAATACCCAACCCTGATACAGAGGATTAAATAGACAGTACACTTAATAAGATAAAATAACAAACACACACACACAGACAACTAAAAATATCTTCTTGGCTAAGCCATTTAGTTCCCAAAAAAGGGGATTAGTAGAATTACTTAGGAAAAACTTAGCAAGATTGACTGCCCGAAAAAAAACTTAAAATGGATTGTGACCGATTGGGAAAACTTCACCAAGAGCTGGACAGTATAAAATGGAATTTTGAAGAAGGCCACAACCAATCCGGGGCAGCCACGTCAATGAAGAGTAGTTAGTGAGAGTTATGTTAATGTCGCACTATAATGCAACATGGCTATTGGCGACGGATCTTGTAATTTTGAACATGGTCAAGTGTTGAAGACGACACTTGAAGTGGGACCCCTTTCTTAACTTCCACACCAACCGGAGGACGTTTGAGCCTCGACAGATTTAACGCGCATCGGCTTCCCCTACACGGCGGGTGTTTAGCAGTACTAGGTTCGAATTCATGACACGCCGGCCACGAATCTAGGAGTTTGACCACTAGTCTACCGTGATCAAACGCTAGTGAAAGAGAAACTTTAGAAATAATTTTTTGCAAACTATTCATTATGTCTAGAACTCCATTAAATTAAAAAAAATAAATTTTCATAATTTTATTTATCTTTATACTTACGTTCACCGACAAAATTATCGTCAAAAAGTATCTAATGAAGTATTAACAGGAGATGTTAAATGTAAATACGTTCAACGCGATTTTAAAAGAGATAAAAAAAAGGCGAAAAAATATTTAAAAACAGAATTGTGGGAAAAAAAATACAATTTTTGCGACAGTGCTTTTAAATTAAACGTGATTCCTCTCTCTGCTCTCTGTTATGGAAACCTGTTTCCATTCGAGTGGAAAAAAAAACTGTCGAAATAAAAGTAGAATGTAAATGCATCTGTACTTAGCAAAGAGAAGCGTTTTCGTAATTGAAAAGAAATTCCATTTAACCACGAGAGTGTTAAAAATGTCCGACAATAAAAGAAATGTTCTTTTGGGTTTCAGTTACTACATTTGAATATATTCATACGAGGAATAAATAAGTCAGGTAGCGCTTTTCCCCCCACTAAATTAACATTTTTTCCCTACCCTAAGGTATGTGGGAAAAAAAATGCTTCGTTATATGCGTTAAACGAGGAATTTGAGAAGAAACACAATTAAAGCCTGAGATTAAGTTTTTGGGGAAAATTATATGGTGATTTATGCATTAAGAGATATTTTGCCTCGCATGTTTGATGTTTTTTCCTCTCCTCCACTGTTATACTTTTCGATTTTGGATGTTGAGTTGAATCTGTGGTTATTATTCTATGGCGGAATAAAGCCTGGAGGTATTCAGTTTCGTCAAATAAAATATTCATAAGATTATCGTGTTGGTAACATGGATGTTATACTGGAACAACTTCACATGTGCGTATTAATTTGAATCGCAGCCAAAATGATATATAGTGTGAGAACTGGCGCATTACTGATAAATAATGATTTGTTCGTGGTACAAAGCAGATGAAAATAAACGGATTTAGTTAAGGTATCCGAACACGTTCAGAGTAATTTTTTTTTAAATAAAATATCATACTTAACACTATAAATACTTTTTTAGGGATCAATACTAATAAATATTAATACTTTTAACAAACTTAAAAAATTTTTACTAAATTGAACTACATGCATTTATCTAAAGAACGTACTAAAATTTTATTGCTTTATTCAAGTATAAAAGTTATTGAGCTGATCGAATAAATATTGTTACGAATTTTGTATAAAATAGTGTAAATAATTTGTATTTCGATGTGTAAAGATTTATCTTACTCTATGTTATATTTATTTCATGTTAAAATTGTAATGTTCGCTGTCTCTTACGTTATAATGGTGATTCAATGGGAACATGGTGAAATCTTGGCATCATTTTTGACGATCAAGTTGGTGATTTGGCGACCATTTTGGCGACTTTGCGACCATGCTGGTGACCATTTTTATTCTTAGAAGACCCTAAGGATACTTCTAGAAATTAGTAGAGAAATACACTAATTTCACGGTCTATCACAAAAGCGGATCTTTCTCAAATGATCCGCGACGACTATAAATAGGGAGAAATAGCTCGGTGAAACTGAGCTAGTCTTGTTTTGACAACGATTAGTTATTCTTATTTTGACTAGCTATTAGTTAGTCTGGTTTTGACTAGCGATTAGTTAGTCTGGTTTTGACTAGCGATTAGTTAGTCTGGCTTTGAATAGCGATAGCTCGGCTGTTGAGTAGGACGAGCGGAGCTTATGAATAATCTTTTGCGCACGTGTATTTTAGGCTCTGATTATTGTGTCTAAGCACTGTAGAGGGAGGGTGGGAAGACCTTCTGATATTTATTCTGCTAATTTTGCTGCTGAATCCTGTATTTTAAGGATTGATTTTCGTTAGTAAAATCTCATCTTAAAGAACTTTTTGTTCTTTGCGACTGATTTGCAAAAGTTCTTGAACCTAGATCAACGTAATAATATTATATTATAAAAAATTTGACATATTTATGAGGCTGTTATTGAAAAAGCAAGACACAATTCAACAAGTATAATAAAAAAAAATTAAGTCAATTCCTACTTAGATCAACAGAGAAAATTTTTATTTTAGCTACTTTTTATTAAATAGTTACAATTAATATAAACATGTATATACATATGATATAATCACAACATTAAGTGGTCATTAATTTTTATTAATTATCATTAAAGTATCGTATTGTCATCCAAAGCAATCGTGTATATAAAATTTCAGTTCAACTGAATGCTTTAAAACGTGAAAAAAAAACGTTTTCAAGTTTTGACACAAGTCGCCTAAATGGTCGCTAAGTCACCAAAAATGATGCCAACGTGGAATTCTATAAATAATTCGTTTTAATCAATTAATTTTTATTAATTATAATTAAATTATTGTACTGTCATTAAAAATAATCATGTATATAAAATTTCAGCTCAATTGGGCGCTTTAAAATGTATCTTATTAACGATAGAAAATTCCACCAAGATAAATAAATAAATAAATATATAGAGATCGTGAGCTAATAGTAGGAATTGAAAAACTATTCATACGGTACAAATTATTTTTCTTCAGCCGCTAGAAAATAATATAAATAACAGGTTCAAGAAGTTTCATAGAAAAATACATTGATATTATTTTGAGTTATCTGATTCACTATAATAGATTTTGAACAGTCTAAATGCCCACTTCTGATTGGTTGAAGACACACTTATTTTTTTTAAAATTTCATTTATTTTATTCCAATCAGCCTCTATGTAACGCGTAATAACAAAATATATGTCTTGTAAAGCCTTAACATTGCTCAATTCAATTTGATTGGTCATTTCAACGTGTTCCGGATACCTTAAATGATAATTTTATTTAATATAATACATGATTTGTGTGTTTCTTTAGACTTTATTAAGCATTCAGTAAAATAATTTTTTCTTATATTATTGAAAAATGTTCAATAGTTTCTACTGATTTAGAATATATGAATATTTTCACTGTATAAATTTTTGGCTGGTTGCATTTAAAGTCAAATAGCTTGATCCAAACTCGAACATATTTTCAGGCAGATAAAAGAGATTACACTATTTATATATATTCGTAACGGTCTACAACGCATATCTCGATTTATTATATAGTATTTGTGAAAGTTAAAAAAATTCCAAGCGTACGAAAATTTACACTTAAATACTTAATAAAATATTTTCGCGCTCATAAGAGCACAAATATTTCGCTCCCCACCCTGTTGGAAATATTCTTTCCTACCTTTTTTAGATTAATTTGAATTTTTTTTTCATTTCTCTTGAGAAGATCCCCTTGGATCTCACTCTGAGGACGAGAATAAATTTGAGTCAAAGAACCAGTAGCCATTTTTATGAATAACTTTCTTTATTTGGTTATCTTTCCCAAATAGAATCAAAGACTTTTAATAACAAATAATTCAAATAGCTTTATGAGGTTTAAATGGGACTTTCCTTTATATTAACTTAAATATTTACTGATCCAATTAATTAACAATTAGAATATCGATCACGCAGAGATTACCGCAATAAGAGATCCCAGAATTATATTCAATAATGTTCCTATTGAACATTTAACTTTAATATCACTCCTAAAATAAAACTTTAATGAGACTTTAATTATAAATCAATATTTACCACACTGAATCTCAGCTCTTCCTGAGCCTAATTTATCCACCTAGAAATCTTTAATAATAAATCTCTAACTTCACTATTATAACTTCCTGCTTCAATCTCTCTCTCCTACTGCCTCTCACTTTACTATTCCGTTTGACTTAAATTCTTTATCTAATCTGCATAACACGGAATCCCTGTCCTCTTTTTGGAGCTGATTGGAAATAGGTAGGGAATTAAATTTCCCTAAAAAAGATGTCTCAGAAGGTTAAGGGGATAAAGTTCCGTATAGATTTGCCGCACTCTCAGAGAGCTAAAATGTAAGTATGTAATGCATAAATGCATTATCTTTTCTTATTCAATTCCTACTACTAACTCATTCTTTCAATATATTTATTTATCTTCGCGGAATTTTCAATCGTTAATAAAATACATTTTAAAGTGCTCAATTGAGCTGAAATTTTATATACATGATTATTTTGGACGACAATACAGTAGTTTAAATATAATTAATAAAAATTAATTGATTACAGTACAGCCACGTCGACATAATTTTTGGCGACTTGTGTCAAAACATGAAAAGATTTTTTCTCACATTTTAAAGCTCTCGTTTGAGCTGAAATTTTCTATACACTATTCTTTTGGGTAAAAATACGATAATTTAATTATAATTAATAGAAATTAAATACCACTTAACGTTGTAATTCTGTCATGTGTATATACATGTTTATATTAATTGTAACTATTTAATAAAAAGTAGCTAAAATAAAAATTTTCTTTGTTGATCTAAGTAGGAATTGACTTAAATTTTTTTTATATTACTTGTGTGTGTGTTTTTTTTATAGTTCTTTACTTTTTAAGGGGAAAACTGAGAAATAGTCCTACGAATACATATGATCTAATTATGAATACACTTTTCATTTTAGTAAAAAATCAATCCAAAGTGATTCGACAAACTGCCTTTTAAAAATTTCAAGGTATTTTTTAATCCCTTTATCACATTAAATCAGTTTTTAACTTAGGTATTAAACAAAATTTTCTTTTAAGGTATTAAAACGAGATTTAGTAAAAAAAGGAGTTGAGTTTTTAAAGTAAAAAATCTTATTTCAGCATCTTAAAATATAAGAAACTGATAAAATTAATAAGCCTTTTTTTTAATAAATATAGGTTAAGTGTATAATTTGTAAAGGTTTTAACAGCATCTTAAATGTTTTCAGGAAAAACTTTACTTATATTTACGATATTTGCAAATTAATTTTAGAAGAATAATACACAAAAGCCTGTAAAATGGCTGTTTGCTAAATTATGAATTATACAAAATAGGATCTTTTTGTGATGAAAACTATTATATATTTTTTTGTTATATTTTAATATCGAACATTAGATACAACAGCAATCCTCTTGCTGGAAAATAGCAAATGAATCATATAAATGCTAAACTCATTTTTGATTTGGAAACGTGTTTGAATATATGAGATAAATTCTAACGCATGTTTTAATGTTATTATTTTTTGCAGACCTTAGGAAAAAGTAATTACTTTTTCAAAAAAATAGCTGGTGCAAAAGGTGTTGTTATTTTCTGCTTAAATAAATAAAAGTTTTTTTTATTTCGGAAAAAAGTATTTCGCTCTTTCTATACATTTATTTATCACTGTAAAGGAGAAACATGTATTTAAAAATGTGTTTTCGCAAGTTTCACGCTAAAATTTTTCTATAACAAAGCCAATAATATTCATTCTGAATGCTGATATTTGCAAGCATGTTCTTAAAAGTTAGAAAGTATTCTTTTGTTTTAAATTTGTGATACTTTAGCTATAACATTGTTTTCAATGTGTACTTTTGAACATTGTTTTTAATTATTTTTAATCAATATCTTAGAAAAATGGCTAAATATAGAATAAGTACTAAACATGAAATTTCTGCATGTAGAGACATAACGAGGATTAAAAATTGCTCCAA
This sequence comes from Trichonephila clavipes, assembly GCA_019973935.1. Classification (NCBI taxonomy): domain Eukaryota; kingdom Metazoa; phylum Arthropoda; class Arachnida; order Araneae; family Nephilidae; genus Trichonephila; species Trichonephila clavipes. The sequence goes on from BMAU01019618.1 coordinate 1,312,471, forward strand.
GTAAAAAAACTGTATTAAGTTAACAATTTAACTTATTTTCCATAATAATTAATTGCTCAATTCTCTCGATGCAGATTTTTGAAGCATTCGTAGCTACATTTATTCTCTTAGTAAAAATATGAAAGCTATTTTCTACAGATTCATTGCATATATGTTATCATTTTTAAACTATTTAGAAATTTGAAATAATTTTGATTTTTTTTTGTATTTCAATTCCTACTATTAGTTCATACTCTCTATGTATGAATTTATTTATCTTCGTGGAATTTTCAATCGTTAATTAAATACATTTTAAAGCGCTCAATTGAGCTGAAATTTTATGCACATGATTATTTTGGATGACAATAAAGTAATTTAATTGTAATTAATAAAAATTAATTGATTAAAAATAATTATTCAAAGAGTTACAAATACATCCACATTGGCATCATTTTTGGTGACTTAGCGACCATTTTAGCGACTTGTGTCAAAACATAAAAATGTTTTTTTCTCACATTTTAAAGCGCTCATTTGAGCTGCAATTTTCTATACACTATTGTTTGGGTAAAAATACGATAATTTAATTATAATTAATTGAATGAAATTAATTATTTAAAAAATTACATATACATCCACGTTCGTTCCATTTTTAATGATTTGGGGGGTGAAAACTTTAAAAGATTTTTTTTTCTCACGTTTTAAAGCATTCAGTTGAACTGAAATTTTATCACACGATTTTTTTGGATGAGAATACGATTCTTTAATGATAATTAATAAAAATGAATTACCACTTAATGTTGTGATTCTGTCATATGCATTTACATATTTATATTAATTGTAACTATTTAATAAAAAGTAGCTAAAATAAAATTTTTCTTTGGTAGATATAAGTAAGAATTGACTTAATTTTTTTGTTACTTGTTTTCTTTGTTCAATGTAACGGAAAATCGCATATCTGTTTCGACTTCTCTATTTTATTTGCGCTTAGAGTTTCAATCATTCGATTAAAAAAATTAGGAATCTTTTAAATATTATTCACATTCTCTTTTTCGCAAAAAGTTGCATAGTTAATAAATTGATTTCATTAATTTTCCTGACAGCTATTTTTCCTCAGAAAAATAATGATTAGCTTATTGCAGAGTTGAGGAACTATTTTGGCTCAAGGGCCACATTGTGAAAGTGAAAGATATAGGAGGGCCACAAGTTTTTAAAATTTAATTCATTAGTTAACTTTGCATCTCAAAAAAGATATTGTTAAGAATCTTGCGTAAAGAATACTTGAAGCAGTGAAAATAGTTTATATCTGGATGTATAATACGTTTATGTTGTCTATGTTGTATTTATTTTATGTTAATTTGTAATGTTCGCAAGCAACGCTGTTCCTAAAACTAACTAAAATTAGATGATCGCGGGCGCCGGCGCCGTAGGCACCTATTCCCAGAAGGATGGGAGAAAAAGAGAAACAATGACTGAAATTGTATACAAATACCGAATACTCCCACAAAAAGCGGGGAGGGATGACGTACCCCAAAGCACGAGCGTTCTAACGAAGCAGAGTGCCGGCGGGGGACCGTTCCTAATATAATAGCGATTCAATGTAAATTTGGCGAAAGCTTGGCGATAGAGCCAAGTTGACATCATTGTCGGCGACCATTTTTGGCAAATTCGTGACCCTAGGCATTCTTCTGGAAATTAGCAGAGAAATCTACTGATATCGAGGTCTATGACGCAATATATGTATACACTTATCGCGATCTATGACGCAAACGGATTTTTCTCGAAATATCCGTGAGACCTATATATAGGAAGTCACTTACCGGAACTGAGCTAATCTTGTTTTGACCGTTGAAGAGTAGTATTACTTTCACCGTGAAGAGTCGACCAGCGATTAGTAATTACTTTGACTGTTGTGTAGGACGAGCGAGTGCTTATGAATGATCGTTTACATACTTGTATTTTAGACACTTATACCGGGTCGGCAAAAAGTCCATAAAAATTTTAAAAATTCCTAAAATTCGGAGAAATGAACGAAAAAAAAACTGTTTGTAGGATCAGCATTAGTATGTCACGGGATTTTTTTAAGCTAGAAAAAAAATAATTCGAAAATCATCCGGTAGGTGGCGCTGATGTACGCAAACCAAAGAAACAAAGCGTAAATAATGAACAGAAAACTTTCACAACTTTATTACACCAGAATATGTTCCACATGACCACCACCACAGGGGAGAAGATATTCCAGACGAGTGACAAATCCAGCAAGGGCAGAGTGCAACATGTCCGGATGTATGGAGGATACTTCTCTGCGGATCGCATCTTTCAGTTCCGGCAGACTTGATGGACCGGATAGATACACGTGAGATTTCAAATATCCCCACAACCAGAAGTCTGCCGGTGTTAAATCTGGAGACCGAGGAGGCCATGGGTACCTGCTGCGCCTGCTAACGATTCTGTCTTCCCCGAACGTCTGTATCAGGAATGTCTTAACCGTGTTAGCAGTGTGACTGGTTTCTCCATCCTGCATGAACGTGACTTTCGAAATCTGACCTCGTTGAATTAAACATGGCACGACAGTCTCCCGAAGAAGCGTTAGATAACTCTGAGCATTTACCATTTCCGTTATCCATCCATTTACTGGGCACTGCGTTTCAAAGAAGAAGGGTCCTATGATAAATGAACCCGTGAAACCGCACCATGCTGTCACTTTTAGGGAATGCAATGGCTTTTGTGTGTACTCACGTGGATTAGAGGTTGCTCAAATGCGACAGTTATGGTTGTTAACGTCACCATGAAGCGAGAAATGAGCTTCATCTGTCCACAAGATGTTAAAAACCCAGGTGGGATCCTGTTCCATTTTAGAGAAGGCCCACTTCGCAAATGCTTCCCTGTGTGCGGTATCTGCTGGCAAAAGTTCATGGCACGATTGCAATTTTTATGGATACAGCTGGAGGAGTCGACGAAGAATATTGCGGACAGATGATGTTGGTAAGCCCAATCGTCTGGCAGCTTCACGAGCACTGCTGGTCCCTGAAGCTGCTTCGGACGCAGTCGCTTCCATTTCGACATCAATCCAGGGTGCACGTGCTTCTTTCAAGCATGGGCGTCCGGCTTGTGCTCGATCCTACAACTTTCCAGTTTCCTCAAAACGTTTAACAAGCTGTAAGAGACCTGCAGGTGTTAAAGGGCCTTTTCCACTCTTCATATTTTTCTGAACTCGGAATTTACGCAAGGCCATGGTCGCTGATTCCTCGTTCATGTAAAATAATTTCACCAACAAAGCTTTATCCGGCGCACTGAGCATCCTTGTTCACATTCACTGTTTGTAATGTTGAAATGAATGTGGATTCATTGAGAGCAAAGGTTTTTACAGCCGTCTAATTTGCATATTTCCACCACAGACGCTTGCAACAGCGCCACCTACTGGATGATTTTCGAATTTTTTTTATAGCTTAAAAAAAATCCAGTGACATACTAATGCTGATCCTGCAAACAGTTTTTTTTTCGCTCATTTCTCCGGATTTTATGAATTTTTAAAGTTTTTACGGACTTTTTGCCCACCCTGTATTTGTGTCTGAATGTCGTAGAAGGCATGAAGGCCTGCTGAGATTTTCTCAGCGAATTTGTGAAGGCGTGGGAGAATTGGAAGGAGGACTAGTCATATTCAAAGTCACTCAGTTTATTCACAGCACAAGTTCAATCAACCCAAAGCTAAGGGATGCACCCAATTATTAAATATGAAGACAAATAACGAGGTACGCGAGATATGAGAAGAATTTAATTTCTTAGAGCACTTAAAGTCAATTCAATCACTCAGATTGCTTATCTACCAAATCTAGATTAAATCTTAAGTGACAGATTATCAACTTGCATATAACAATTATCAACTTCAAATTGATTAATCATTGCTCCGCTAGCAGTCTATCCTAACCTTCTCTTTCTAACCTGAAAGCCTAGACTTTATATAGCACTCTTAATTTGCATGCTCATGTTTTCTTCTTTGGGAGGAAGTTTTATTATAAACTAATTTTTAAAGGCCAAAAATTCCCCAAGAGGACTATTAGTAAGAAGATCATGGATAGAGCCACCACAAATTGGAGTACTGTATCCCGTATTTCAAAGATTATTTTTTCGACAATAAATTCCCATTGCTCCTGAAGAACTGTGTTGCTGTTTTTGTGACTAATTGCATAAAATCTTTGAATCCCGATCTACGCAACAATATAAATTATATACCGTAAAAATCAATATGTATAAGTTAAAAAGGATAGTGGCAGTTTTTTTTCGTTGAATTTACTTATCACTGTAATTTAAAAAAAATTGCAAGTACATTCAATTTTAGAATTAGTTTGATGAGACAAATGTAATGACAAATGACAATGTTTGATGTCACACTTTTCAACATTTTTTTTTTTTGAAATCATATTGCTTGTTGAAATTCTCATCACAGCTTTCAAGTTAATGTTTACCAACTTGCATCTGCATTTACTTTTGTTGATCTTTATGTAAAAACAATAATAAAATAAAACTGTTTAAATATAAGTTGACCTAAATATAAGGAACATTTTTTGTTTATTTGGATTTCTGACTGTTTTGGAGAGTCGAAAAAGAAAAGAAAAAAAACTTTTTGAAAGCCGCATGTGTGGTCCACCGGTCACAATTTGCTTCCCGCGTGGCTTATTGTATAAAATATTTGAAAAATTAATTTTCCTACCAGTTTATACCCCCGTATACTTATAATCATTTTCAAATCATGCCCATTTCTTTTTTTTTCTTCTAAACTTGAATTCTGTACGTAAAAGAAAAAACTTTTGTTACAAAATAAACTATGAAAAATAGAATAAAAACTGTTTACGTGGTTTTTTTAATCATTGTTTATAATTTTAGCTCTCGCACAAAAAGCACGAAGTGCTATATATATAAAGAGAGAGAGAGAGAGAGACGAGGCTTTTGTCTGAAAATGAATCTTTCTAATCTTTTTATTTCCTGTAAATATTTTTTAATCCTAGTTACTTCCATAATAATGATTTTGCTACCTCTTTTCAACTGTCCAGAATTATTGTATAAAATAAAACTAATTCAAAACACAAGATTACTTTCAGAAATATTTTTTTTCACGTATAGTACACTTTTTACACTCAAAATGAATCAACAATATTCAAAAAGAAATATTCTACTCTTCTGATTTTGTATAATTTTGTATCGAGATGTGTTGTTCATAGTATTTGAGATACTTGTTATGTGCAAGGTGTGACACACACGCACACGCCCCGCACACAAACACGCACACAAACACACACTCCACACACAGACTAAGTGTGCAGCTTGAAAAAAGATTGGAGTTGGCAACAACTGTTTTGGTGAAGCCATCTTACACACCTCCTTTGTCCATGTGGCCAGTTTCGTATCAATCGATCAGCCAGTTGGGAGTACTGAGTCATTGAGTGAACACATGCAGCTCCATTCTTCCGGAAAAACGTCGATTCAACATCAAGTTTCTTGTGAAACTTAATAAATCAGCCACGAAAACGTTTTAAATATTAACTGAAATTTATGGAGATAAAATTCTGTTTCGTGTGTGCTCATGTGTTCGAATGGTATGAGATTTTCAAGGGGAGAGTCAGTGTGGAAGATCATGAACTTGCTGGGAGCCAAGTTCAGCGATTACAGATCAAAACATTGCCAAAATTCGTGATATGAGTAGGTTCCCACTCCCATCAATGGTCAGACTGTTAATCAACACTACTACATTGAAATACTAAAAAGACGTCGAGAAGAAATTAGGAAAAGCAAGGCCAGAATTGGGGAGGGATGGATGTTGCACCAAGACAATGCACCCGCTCTCACGACTCTATTTGTCAAGCAGTTTCTGACCAGCAAAAATATTATTGTGATGGGGCGTCCTCCTTATTCGCCTTATTTGTCCCCATGCGCCTTTTTTATTTCTTATAGTTAATTCTTTCTGAAAGGGAACCAATTTTACCTCAGTTGAAGAGGTTTAGGTGAAATCTCCTGAAGGGACTTCCAAAAACCTCGTTCCAGAACTATTATCAACAGTGACAGCACCGAATGCAGAAGCATGCAAATGCTGAAGGGAACTACATTGAAGGTGATACTGAGACGGAGAACTCTCTCTGATTCTGTATGTACTATGATTTATTGGACCAGTCTTGTTGTTTGTGTCACACCTAGTATATACTGAAGAACCATTACATTACGACTACTGCAGTGGTTCTCAAACTTTAACTACTGCAGTCCTAATTTTTATCACGCCCCCCCAAAAATAATAATGTATTGAATGCAATAATAATGCACTTTGGGGGGGGGGTGCTAAAGCTACAATACGATCATAATTATAAACCGTACAAATTAACAAGATAAGTATTAAATTTTGTATATGTTACTTTTAAGTAATATATATTTTTATTTTTTTTACTTTTTTGTTCGATTCACTATAAAAGCCGGGTTTTTTTAGTTTGTTTTTAAACTATATAATTTATTTTATATTTATTTTTAATATTCACAATAAAAATCACAATTCCAGTGAATAATTTAATTAAGAGAAATTACACTTACCTACTTTCAAGGACTTTTCAATTTTTCTTTGATTTTTTGAGAAAAATCTAATAAAACTAATGAAAACGTTTAAAATCTGCGTGCCCTTAATAAAGGACATAAAGCATGTTGATAGAAAATATTTCTGAATAAAAGTGGTCGCGCAGGGAACTCTATCAAAACTAGTAACTTGATTGTAAAAAAAACGTTTGCAACTCCCCCCCAAAAAAGAGGGCGAAATGTGATAAATTCATTGTAGTTCCCATTAGGACTGTCTTATTGGAGGATACTCTGTCAGGGTTATTGGTAACAAATAAACAGTTTTCCCAGAATTAACGATTTTGTGAACATCAGATGACTCTGCGCATCGTTCGACCGATCCCGTGTTTAAAGTGTATTCAATAAAACATACGGATATTAGTTCTAAAAAAGAATTGCGTAAAAAGTTTTCCGGTATGCATTGTATTTTGGCCAAATAATCCTTCAAAATACTCAATATGCTTATCCATATATCATATAACTCATTCACATGGTAAAAAAGCAACAGAAAAATATTATTTACAACTTTCCTAAAACAAAAACAGATGGAGTGAAAGTAAGTTTGAAGGTCAAATGTATGATAGCCAAAAGTAGTATTTTAGGGGCTAAAAGAAACGTAATAAAAAAATCTCTCATCGTGTGATTACAGTAAAGCAAACAAAATGACTTTTTTTTTATTTCGTTAAAGGATCAAAAATAGCTAATGAACGTTTGAAGTGGAATGTTTTATTTTTGATGATCACCAGATGATATATATAAATTATATCAGCGTAAATGTGCATTTTTTATTAAGTCAGAAAGCATTTTGTTTTTCTTCATTCCAAAAAGTTATTTTTTTAAGCCTTTTATGTTCAATATGCTCGCTCCCCCCTCGCATGAATACCGCGCCCCCCAGGGGCGCACCCCACAGTTTGATAAACACTGGACTACTGTTTAATATGAAATAAAACCATCTTTTGCCCTCAAAGCCACCAACACCTGGCATCTCCATTAACTCGACAATCTTTCTTTTTTTAATCAAAGATAGATAGAGAAAAATATTAGTGCCCGTACAACGTACGGGCAAACTGGTTGGGGCCAGCTTTCGGAAGCCCATACGGTGTTCGGGGAAACCAGTTAAGGGGTTAAACACATTCTCAGATTATTTTCTATCTTAATTACGGGAGCAAATCTTTTTCGAGCATTCTATTGTTTTAAAAGCAAATGTTTTTCGTGACAATAAACCTTTAATCTTTTAAAGATTACAAGGATTTTAATTTAGAACAATAGCAGAGAAAAATTATAAAATAAATAAACTGTGCTTTCTGAAGCATGCAGAAATGAAAAGAGTTTGAAATAATTAAAACTTTTTCAACAAAATACATTTGCCAGGAATAGAAAATCATGATAAAAAAAAATCGGTGTTCAATTTAATCTTTTTTTAGTTCAAAATTGCAATCCATTAGGATGTTTTAACCTTTAAATAAGAAAATAACATTTTTTAAATTTTTTTAATTAGGAGATGTGGATAAAAAAGTAAATCCCTAAATAATTTTTTGTCTGAAAATATCTGAAGGCATCAAATAAAAGCAATAAACTATTATGCTTTGTTTGTAAAAATAAATATAAAAAGTATTTTTTAAAACAAAATCTTTCTTTAGTCTTTTAATTTATTTCCTTAGGTTATAATCTGGCAATTTTTATAAAAATAAATATATAAAAAAATAATATATTTATAAACTAGAAATCTCTGAAAAATATAATTAACTTTGCCCCCTCATATTTAAAAAATATACGTAAGGTATTAGATAACCAATTTAAATGTCCTTCATAAATTCGTTTAAATATAACTTACAAAAGAATAGAGCATTAGGATGGATTAAAAATTTTTTTAAAGAATTTTTAAAATCTACTTTTCAGAAAAAATATTCTCTGGTATATAGATGAAGGGGGGATAAAATAAAAAAAATTATTGATTTATTTTAAGTATTGCCCCCCAAGGGAATGATGTTTAGGTATTTGAGCTATTTTTTGTGGTAATAAGTCAAATAATTTTTACTAAAGAAAAATATGTAGTATAGTACTTTTTTTAGCATTTTCTATGAGAAGACACTACTAAATAATTACAAGAAAAAAGTATCAGGTACATTTAATAGCTTCTTTGCTATTAAATTTTTATAAAAAGACCTACTATCGAAATTGCACTGAATGATAGAACGGAAGATGGAAAAAAGCTTAGATCGAACCGATTGGACAGTGCGGGGGGAAAGAGCTAGAGCTGTAAAATGTTGCAACGTACATTGTATTACACACTGCTAAGTACTCATTTATCAATTATCATCATTTTTGATTATTTTATTGTAGAAAAATAATTTTATTTTGAGTCTAACATCCTCTAACCAAAATTGAGTCTTTTTCCATCTTTCATCTTTCCATCAACTTCAATCTTTTTGTGGCAATATTAAATTTTGAAATATTATTATGCTTCAATTCCTACTATCTTAGTTTACATTCCCCCTGTGTATATGTATGTATGTGTGTGTGTGTACGTGCGTATGTGTATATGTATGTGTATATGTATGTGTGTATGTATGTATGTGTATGTATGTATGCATGTATATGTATGTATGTGTATGTATGTATGTATGTGTATGTATGTTTTTTGCATGTATGTATATATATATGTGGGAGTCCGAATAAATCTTCTAAAAATAAAAATCAGACTCTTCAGAAGGCGGGATTTTAGATTGGCGTAGGTGGTTTGTCTAGGGGTAAGTATTTAAGGGTGAGTGATGAATTAAATGAATCTAAGTCATTAAAACACGAATACTTCTTTTAAGTAAAAGAGAGAATTTATTTAAAGTTAAAGGAAAATATTTACAAAAAAAAGATAATTACAAATAGAAAGAAATGCAGGAATTAAGTTAATTAAAAGTTGAGTAATACTTTTAGAAGACGGGGAAATGAACCTTTCTCATTATTGGACGTTAGGACTGGCGGTGCCGCGTTGGGCGCGGAAATGCGGTAGACGCGATGTGTTGATCAAGCAGTAGTTAGTTGGCCTCTGCCGAAAAATTATTCAAGCCGGAGCTACGAAAGCTCACTAGGTGGCGCTGCTTCGGAATGCAGTAATAAATCAAATTGAGATTTATGGTCTTCTGAAAAGGATATCACTCAACCTTTTTACAAATGTTTCAAAGGGAAAATCCTACAGAATCACCCTCTCCTGACAGAGCTGGTCTCTCAGCTCTTACAAAATGTTGAGAGCTTAAGTACTTTAAATACAAATTATTTTTAGTTACAACTATAAATTGGATGATTATTGGAATGTGGACGCAATAAAGACAAATAATACGATTCTTAAAGATAATAAAATAATATATTACAGATGAAAAGATGTATACCTAATGTTCACAATTCCGGACCTAAAATAAAGCATATAAAAACAAAATATTCCATGTTGTGATCTACAATTAACTAAACCATAAAAATGCTTCGCATCAATAGAAAGATAATGAATAATACGAAAATATAATAAATATTACAAGCGAATATAAAATGATTAATGGAAACGAATGTGTTACCATAGAACATCTATTAATTTCTCAAGAGAGATATGAGAAAAATTAAAAATAATAACTAATATAAAAAATTCAATTAAGCATAAAAAGTTTCATCAAATCAGCAGAGGTGGTGGTTGAGTTCGGTCCATCGTGCTGACCAACCTTTTCCACTTCATACCTATCCTTGGAATTAACTTTTGTTACTTTGTAAGGGCCTAAGAACTTTGGTCTTATATTCAGTCCAGCTCCAAATTGGGTTCTTTGGATGGCTACTAAATCACCTTCTTTGTATAACGAAGCTTTCTTTCTTCTTCTGTTATACGTCTTTCTATTTTCAGACTGTAGGTTTCGATGTTCTTTTTGCATCGTTTCTTAAAAAATTCACGTTGTTCTAGTAATTCTTTCGCCATTTCTTCTAGAAGTAAGTCTTTGATTAGGATGTCTTCCTTGTTACGCATTTTGATTCCCACTAATAGTTCGAATGGTGTCCATTTTGTACTGCGACTTATAGTACTATTCAGTACTCTCTGTAATCTGTCGACGTATTTGTACCATTTCGTTGAGTCGTCTAATGATAGTTTGGTGAGAACTGGAATCATAGTTCGATGAATTCGTTCAACTTGTCCGTTTCCTCGAGGAACACCTGTTGCTATTTGTAGATGTTGAATGTTCTCTTCATCACAGTAGTCGTTGAATAATTTTGAAGTGAACGCTGAACCTCTATCAGAGATAATTCTGATGGGATTACCAAAGGTCTTCTGCTGTTGTTTTAATTTTTCGAGGGCACTTTCAGCAGATACAGTTTTGACGGGATATAGCCAAGTAAATTTGGTAAATGCGTCTACTACGGTGAAAATGTGTTGATAGCTTTTGTTTGTGGAGGGTAAAGGACCAATGAAGTCAACATGGTACGTACTTAAAGGAATGCTTTCCTTAGAAATAGGATTCAAAACCCTTCCTTTTTGCCAGTTTTCTTATTAGCTAAGATACATGGAACACAATTAATTATTACTTTTTTAACGACGTTGGATAAATTTGGGATAAAAAATTCCTGTTTCACAATTTCTTCTGTTTTTCCTACTGAGAAATGACCATTTTCGTGAATCAATTTTATTAGTTCAGCTTGCATTGCTTTAGGTGTTACAATTAATTCTCGACCATTTAAGTACTTGTAGAGTATACCATTTCGCTCAAAAATTCTTCTGATTCTTGCTTCTCTATAAGTGATTTCAATGTTTGGATGTTGTCATCTTCCTCTTGTGCGTTTTTAAGCTTTGAAGTTAATGTATCATTGCATACCATCATTACGGGATATCGGCTAAGAGCATCGACGTGCTTCATACGACTTCCAGCTCTGTGCTCTATTTCATAATCGAATTCTTCTAATTGAAGCGCCCATCTGGCTATGCGAGTAATTAGCTCCTTTTTTGCATAGTCTTCTGAAATGCTGAACAGTCAGTTACTATTTTAAAGTGTTGTCCTAAAAGATAAACACGAAATTTCTTTAATGCGTTGATAATTGCTAGTACCTCTAATTCGTAGCTGTCATACTTTTCTTCTGCTGTATTTGTTTTTTTCGACATGTAGTAAACGGGATGTAACTTTCCATCTTCTGCTTCTTGTAACAAAATTGCGCCGTACCCTTGTTTACAGGCGTCTGTATGCAGTTCTGTTTTTCTTCCATACTTGTAGAGGTGCAAGATTGGGCCTTCTGACATGATTTTCTTCAATTTTTCAAATGCTTCTTTTTGTTGAATCCCGAAAACAAAGAGGTTTTCTTTTCTTGTTAAATCGCTAAGTGTTTTAGCTATCTTTGAATAATCCTTGATGTACTTGCGGAAATATCCAGTTAAACCAAGAAAACTTTGTACTTGTTTTATTGTTGTTGGTTCTGGAAATTTTCGGACAGCTAGTGTCTTCGTGGGAGATGGTTTAATAGTTCCGCTTTCTACAATGTGACCTAGAAATTCAATTTTCTTTTTTAAGAATTGGCACTTCTTGAACTTAATTTCTAATCCGTATTTCTTTGCGACTTCAAAAATAATTTTAAGTTTTTCGAGACCTTCCTGTTCGTTTTTCGCTGGAATGACGAGATCATCTAAATAACTGATTACAATTCCTTTCCGAGTAAGATCTCTAAATATACTTGATACGTAGCGTTGGAAAACTCCTGGACTTGTGCTTAGTCCGAAAGGAACTTTGTTGAATTCAAATTGTCCATCTGGGACGATAAAGGATGTATACTTTCTGCAATCTTCGTCAACATCGACGTGGAAGAAACCATTGCGTAAATCTAATGTAGAATATACCTTTGCTTCTTGCAAAGTGTCTAAAACATCTTCGATGACAGGTAACGGAAATTTATCTTTCACAAGCTTCTGATTCAATTTTCTGTAGTCAATGCACATTCTCGAAGATCCATCTTTCTTTTTTACCATTACGATTGGACTTGCATATTCCGCAGAACTCGGACGTATAATGCCTTCGTTGAGCCATTCTTCTATCTGTTTGTTTACTTGTCTTTCTGTGAAAGCTAGTCGACGAGGAGGTTGACAGACTGGTTCTTCGTCTTTTAAAATAATTCTCATTGTGACGTCAGTAGATGCTGTTTTTTCTGGCTTGTAGTCTTGAATTAACTTTTCAAGTTCCTTCTTGATTTGACGATTTTCAACATGACGTAGGTCTAGTTCTTCTTGAAGATTTTCAGCAGATATTTGCATAAGCTGTGCATGATTCTCATATTTGTTGAATTTAACTCCTTCTTTAGTAAAACTTATCGATGCTTGTTCCAAAAGATCTGATCCAATAACTGCTTCGAATTTTAATTTATCAGTCGGTACAACATGCCAAGTTAACGAGTAATTTTCATCATCTATTTTGAACTCATGTTCAAAGGAACCGATAGTTGTCACTTGTGCTTCACCAATACCTGTGAGAAGCATCTTGTTCTTCGATAATTTCGTTGGATCCATTATTCTTCTGCTTGTGTTTTCTCGAAGCAAACTCACGGTACTACCACTGTCTATCAGCGCCGTGATTTTCACCTTTCCAAAAAATCTCTTTAGTACGTAAACCTTCCTTAACGATGAGTGTGCAAGTTTCTTTTGGAGGTTCTTTGAATTTCTGTGATTTTGAATAGTTTGTTTGAGCATGCTTGGAAGCATTGTGATTTGAGTGTTTCTCGTAATTTTTTTTGTTGTAATACCCTTTCTGCGCGCTGTCTTGATATCTTTGAACAGATTCGTACTTGGTGACAGGGCTTCGTAATGTTTGTTGTAATTCGTTGACGCTGGAAACTTCTTATCTTTCTTGTTATACTCGAATTTTCCTGGTGATTCATATCTGCGATTCTTTTCTGTGAATCTGAATTCTTGTTTCTTCACATTTGGACCACTCGATTTTTGTTTCAGAGTCCTTTTAAAGTCTTCGAATTCTTCTAGTTTTTCTGCTAATTGAACAGGGGAGTTCATATTTGCCCATTCATCAAGATAGTATTCTTTAAATTCAAAAGGAGTTTTTCGTTTGAGTTGATCTGTTATGATTAGATCTGATAACTTGTTGAAAGTATCTATCTTCAATCCATCTATCCATCCGTTGAAGTAAGTGTTTAACTCATGGTAAAAATCAATCCATGTTCTTTCAGATGCTTTTTGATGAGTGACAAATAGTTGTCGAAACTTTTCTGGAGTTAGTTTAAAGCGTTTCAGCAGTAAATCTTTAACGTGTTCGTAAGAGTTAGCTTTATCGTCAGGCTCTCTCGCTATGATGTGAGATACTTCCGTCGGTAACAAGCCTAACAGATGAGAAACCCAGTTTTCTTGATCAATATTCAATCTCTGCGCTTGACGTTCAAATAATTTTAAATAAAGACTGATGTCTTCTTTCAAATCAAAACGATGTATAAACTTTGAAACTTCTTTGACGAGAAATTTAGTATCACTTTCTTTGGATGTATCAGCGCCTAACTTGGATTGTGTTTGGATTCTTAACTTTTCCAACTCAAACTCATCTTTGCGTTTTTGCTCATCTAACCTCAATTGTTCGAAGCGTAATTTTTCTTCTCGTTCTTCAATGCGTAATTTTTCTTTTGCTCTTCAATGCGTAAATTTTCTTCTCTGGCTTTGCGATCCTCAACAATCGTTGAATGTATGTTTTTGGTCAGTTCTTCGTCATAATCTTCACTACTAATAATTAGATCTTTAAGTGTGGCGATGGTCATTGATTTATCGAATTTTAAATTTAATTCCGTGGCTAAGACAAATAAATCTTCGCGTCGACCTTTGCCAAGATACGCCATTTTAAAATTTAAATATAAGTTTAGATAGTAACCAAAGGAATAAACAAAATTTTTACGCGTTCAAACAAAAACAATGATGTTGCTATTAGCAATTCTCGTTTGCATTTACAAAAATTCTCAAGTTAAAATGATATTGCATCAAAATACACTAAATATACATTGAAATATTCAAATTCTATTCATTTAGAAATATTTTAAACCAGTAACGTATAAAGACAACAGTGCGAGCTAAAATACGTAATGCTTAATTTAAAAAGTAGTCAAATCATTAATTTCAACTAAAAACAAAACCTTTTTTTTTAAACCATTTGATATATTAGTTCTCTGATTTCGTTATAATAAATGCAAAAGAATTTGAAAGAAAAAATAAATTAATATAAATCTTGTTTAGAAACTGTAATTAAATTTGTTGTGATATGAAGATTTAATCATTTAAAAGTTCTTTGCTGAAAAAAGCACAAATAATTAGAAGTTAGTTACTTAAGAAAAATCTCATATATATTTTTTATTACACCAATAAAAATAAAATCTTTTAGTATCTCTTCAGAACATTCTAAGGATAAACACGTGTTTCAGCATAATAATTCTGTCAAAAATGAACTCAAAATACTTATATATTGAATGATATTATGCATCATTTAAAATAAGATTATACATGATCTTTCATCAATTCTAAAAAACATAGCATATTCTTTCAAAATATATTTCTCGAATACTCGTAAAAAATAATTAATTACTAAACAGCTGCGGAAAAAAGAAATGTTACACTATATGAGTAATCTAAATTGTTAAATGTTTAGGAATGGAAAACATTAATCTCTTAGTTCAAGGTCGATGACGCACTTTTCGTACACATGAAATGCAATTCGTTAATAAATGAGATAGCAATTCCTTATTAAATGAGATACAAACTTGAATATTGCGTACGACTTTCTTAATATTTTAAAAGATATACTTGTAGAAAATTTTAATTGATACAATTTCTATACACAAATAGAAAAGTAGTATTTCAGAAAAACACACATGATATTTAAAAATATAAATTATTCCATGAAATCGACTACAACAATTTTTTCATAATCAAATTAACGGTGACTCACGTATTCTTTTAGATTTTTTTCCTTTTGAAGAACAATATAAAAAGTACCTGATACAGTTGACGACGTGTGATTAATTACTTGAAAACAAACTTCAAAGGCTCCTGGATGTGTTCACTGGACTCGTGAAACTCTTGTAGTTGTACACGGCAGAAAATAACTTGAAGCACGTAAATGTTAGTATGTTATGAGAGGCAATCCGCATTTTCGATTCAGTCCGTTTATAAATTAGGCGTGCAGCCAAAAATGGGGGTTTTTTTTAAAGAAGAAGAGAGAAGGTTATCAACTTATTATTTAGAGAAGATTTTCGAAATCAAATCCCAGGCGATCCCCCAATTATTTCTGTGGGAGTCCGAATAAATCTTCTAATAAAAATCAGACTCTTCAGAAGGCGGGATTTTAGATTGGCGTAGGTGGTTTGTCTAGGGGTAAGTATTTAAGGGTGAGTGATGAATTAAATGAATCTAGGGTGAGTGATGAATTAAATGAATCTAAGTCATTAAAACACGAATACTTCTTTTAAGTAAAAGAGAGAATTTATTTAAAGTTAAAGGAAAATATTTACAAAAAAAAAAGATAATTACAAATAGAAAGAAATGCAGGAATTAAGTTAATTAAAAGTTGAGTAATACCTTTAGAAGACGGGGAAATGAACCTTTCTCATTATTGGACGTTAGGACTGGCGGTGCCGCGTTGGGCGCGGAAATGCTGTAGACGCGATGTGTTGATCAAGCAGTAGTTAGTTGGCCTCTGCCGAAAAATTATTCAAGCCGGAGCTACGAAAGCTCACTAGGTGGCGCTGCTTCGGAATGCAGTAATAAATCAAATTGAGATTTATGGTCCTCTGAAAAGGATATCACTCAACCTTTTTACAAATGTTTCAAAGGGAAAATCCTACATATATATATATATATATATATATATATATATATATATATATATATATATATATATATATATGTATATATATTTCTTGTTCAAATTTACAATCGTTACTAAAATATTTTTTATTTATCCACTCAAGTTCAAAAACATTTTTTAAAATTTGTACTGGATGAAACTTGATGTTTATATATACAGTTTTTTTCAAATATTAATTCAATAATTAAATTAAAAATGAATAAATAGTAACAAACAAAAATAATAGTCCACCACCATGTATAAAAAAGAAAAGCGTTCGTTGTTTCCCTGTAGCTCAATGGATAGCGCGTTGGACTTCTAATCGAAAGGTCGTGCATTCGAATCCCACCTGGTATGGCCTAATTTCTGAGATTGTGATTTCTTTTTACTATACTATTTTAAAAGAATAATTAAATTTAATGAATGAATAAATAGTAATAAAAAAACAACAAAAATAATAGTCCAACACCCTATATAGAAAAGAAAATGGAAAATGGCAAGAATTGTAATTTTGCCACTTAATATTGTGATTCTGTCATATGTATATACAGATTTATATTAATTGTAACTATTTAATAAAAAGTAATTAAAATAAAATTTTCTTTGTTGACCTAAGTAGAAATTGACTTAAATTTTTTTTATATTACTTTTTTAATTATTTTTTTCTAATCTCCTTATCATAGAATATGTTTTCGGTGTAGGTAAGTTCAGATTAATATTAATTTTTTTAGCCTTAGAGCCACAATACACCTTACTGAGCAGGCTATATTTATTTCAATCAGCAGCCATTTTAAATGGCATTGCCCCGTAAAGAAATAATGCAATGTCAACGACCCTTAACAAAACATTATAAGAAAACCTTTTTCACACCCTTCCAAATACATGTCTTTTATTTCCCAGCCGAAAAGCATCGATTAATACGAAACAAACGCTTCGTACTTAATACTTTATACAATACAGTTATCCTCAAGGCGCAAATAACTTCAACAAAATCAACAAGAAAAAGCGGACTGCTTTATTGTATGGCGTGGTTGCAGGAAATGTTGAAAAGGAAAGCACAAAAGAGCGCTTGTATCCACCAATAGAAGTCTACATTCTCCTCCCACCTGAGGGAGCAAGACCAGGACGGAGATTCTTGCTCTTGAAGATGCCGCAGGTCGCTCCAGGGCTGAATTTGCGGGAGACCTTTTCCGGGTAAGCCCCGGCGAACGAAGATGTTTACGCCCCAAGAGATAAGGAGAACTGACGCCCCCGCTCCATAAACGATCGATGGAGAATGTGGAGGGTGGAGGAAAAAAACTGGCGGTCACAGTGAAACTGGGAAAATGAGAATTCTCGAAGCTGTCGCAACGTGAGCCCAGATGCATTATTTTTCGCATCGTGGATTTCGAATGTGTTTACGCCCCAAAACTACTGTCTAGCATACGGATGGTGGGGTGGAAAAAAAAAGATACTTTTGGGTTGTTATGTTGATGGTGACAAATGAAACGCCAATGGAAATCTCTATTTCGAACGGTGGAAAATCTTCAGCAGCAGTTGTTGTTGATTATGAAAGTCGCTGAACGATTACGGTTTGGGGAATCGGACTTAAGTTTACTTTTTGTTCCATTTTTTTGTTAATATTTTTCCTCGGGTCAGATCAGTCAAATGACAGGAACAGTCTTTAAATCAAAAGCTATGATGAGTTGTAAGATATTGAAAAGATAGAAAAGTAACTGCGAGCGAAATGATTAGCACCACAACTGAAGGCTACAGCTGCATTGAACCAATTAACGTACTATTCTAATTTTCAGTATTTTCGAATTTCCTTTAATTTAAAATAGCTTAGCGGCATATTTGTTTGTTCGTTTTGAGCATCTTCCGATTGCTTATTGTTTTTGGTGAATAACCCCCCACCGCACCTCTTTAACATATTCGCTATCAGTAAAATCGATAGTGTTTTAATGATTAAAAACATTCCTTATATTTTAGTATAGTAAAACCATAAAAACTGAAAAAACTCCTTTATTTTCGTGTTACACTATTTTCTAGTAATTCTAATATTTTGGCCTCAGTCTTTTTATTTACATTCTTTACAGTTACAGTTAATATCTTTATGTGAGATATGGAACGACAAAGGCTATTATCCCATTTACTTTCCTTTTCTTAGGCTGTGAAGGCCCTGCAATATTTGTAATCGCCACCATTTTTAAAAACGGATATAAAAAAACAATTAAACACAAAATTTAAAACCAAGCACATGAAATATAAAAATCATGCTTCACTAACATGCCTCAAAACTCTCTACGTTCAAATTCTAAAATCGCACTAAAAATAAAGTACATAACTTATCACAGTCGATCGTCGTCCCAGAGAGGCATGCTGATGCACCAGTGGCAGTGAACTTGTTAACATACCTAATACGCAACGGATGATATGGCCGTGGTAGCCTAGTGGTTATGGTTACGAACTGATGACCGGCGTGCTACAGATTCAATCTATAGTGCTACTGATGACCCGCCGTGTAGGGGGAGGCGATACACGTTAAATCTGTCAAGAGCTCAAACGTCCTCCCGTTGGTGTGGCGTGGTAGCTAGGAGAGGGGTGCCAGCTCAGGTGTCGTCCTCATCACTTGACCATGGTTCAAAATTACGAGGTCCGTCGTCAAAAGCCATCGTGTAGCTGAACAGTGCGAAGTTAATATTCCCTCACTCACGTCACTGATGATCTACCATGTAGAGGGGGCTGCTGGACGTTAAATGTGTCGAGACTCGAAGTTCTCCCATTAACGTGGTGAAGTTTGGAAAAGGGATGTCAACTTCGGTATCGCCCATGTCACTTGTACAAAGGTTGAAAATTACGAGGTCTGTTCC
Source organism: Trichonephila clavipes (assembly GCA_019973935.1). Lineage (NCBI taxonomy): Eukaryota > Metazoa > Arthropoda > Arachnida > Araneae > Nephilidae > Trichonephila > Trichonephila clavipes. The sequence continues at coordinate 1,331,726 of BMAU01019618.1, forward strand.
CAATAACGCTCGTATTGTTTCAAAAAGCGTGACGTTTATATAAGCCCTGACTAAAACTAAATTCACACCAAGGCTGTCAGCGTTGAGCGTCTCGGGCGAGATGAAGTCTCTGATTGGCTAGACCAGTGATTCCCAAAGTGGTCTATATAGACCCCCAGGGGTCTATGACGACCTGCAAGGGGTCTACGTCATCGAAAAAATAATTTGGGGGTCCATGAGGTGTAAATGGGGGTCTACGATTGTGGCTTTTTTTTAAACCAGATCGTGACTTTAATTTTAAGAGGAAGTTTCATCAAGTGGGAACCAAACTTACATATTTAACAGATTTATTTACTAAATTGAATGAGGATAATTTGCAGTTACGAGGTGACAGCATAAATTTTATTAAAACAAGGACCACATTCCAGCCTTTCTTGCCAGAATTATGCAAAAGGAGTATAATAATGAACGTCGCAAATTTTTCCATTTTCTGAATTGTCACAGACAAGGACTATCTGGAAAAAAGACGTTTCAACCTACGTCGAACATTTAAATACCCTTATTTTAGATTTTGAAGTTAGGTTTGAGAATATTTTGACTATCGTAATAGCACATTAGGCAATGAATTCATTAGGTCACTTTGTAAAAAAAAATGTCAGATTTCAAGAATCAGGCACTAACGAAGATTTTGAAGTAAATTTTAGAGACGGATGTCAATAATTTGGCTTTAAAAAGATATACCTGTTACTTATTCCATATTATGGAATATAGTGAGAAAGGTTTTAATTGTTTTTCCGGTTGAGAAGGAGTTACAGTGTGCTTGCCTATCTCCAAAACAAAAAAGGAAGAAGAAAAGACTTGACACTATTAACTGAGGAGATATATTTAAGGTTAAATCTGACAAGATTGGTATCAAATTTTGAATATATGTTATTGCATACCCAGATTCGTCCCTCCCACTAAAAGCCTTTGTTTGATGCTCAGTTATTTTATGTATTAATTAAATTTTAATTTAATTAATACATAAAATTCATACATTTAATTTAAAAAAATTACAAATTAATACATTTAATTTAATTTAAAGTTTTTTTACACTATACCTCACTGCAGTTAAAGATTTAAACCTTTTAAAGTAGCTATATATCTGCTATCAAAAACACATTTAAGTTGATGAATTTACAAAAATTTAATATTACGTTAGTAGGGGTCTACCCTAAGCCGAAAAACCTGTCAAGGGGCTCTATGAGGCAAAAAAGTTTGGGAACCTCTGGGCAAGACGCTCAACGCGCGAGCTTAATAAAACTGAATACGGCTTTACACTCAACCAATGTGAGTACTTTGAACCTGGATTGAAGCAACGTGCATCAGCCATTTTGCTTTGTTAGTGTTCAGCGCAATAAGGAACAGACAACACGATTGCAACTACACTGGCCACGAGCCATCATGACTACTCGGCAGTTAATGATAAAGTTGTATGATAAAATTATACAAACGACATAGAACTTTTGTAACAAGGCATTACGTTTACAAGAATTTTTTTTATAACATTCCATGTAGATTTGTGTGTTGAGTAGAATATAGACTCCGTAAATTGCATTTTGTATGCTTTGTTTGTGTTAACTGAATCTTTTGAGTTGTGTAGAAATATATTTCGGGAAATGTTAAACGCGAAAGTTTTTGTATGGCATTGTCGTAGGACTTAATTAACAAATTGTTTTAAATCGTTCAAAAGGGATCATAGCCTGTGTTGCTTTATATCCCCTTCAACCTTTCAATCAATCAAATCGTTCAAAGTTTAATAAAACTTAAGTAAGTGACTTTTTTTTATTAGAGTATTCTTTCAACTAAACAATGTATAAATTTTTATGAAGAAAATGTTAATTGTGCTTTTTCGATGAACCAAAATAAAGCATCGATTGGTAAGTTTGATTCTTTAGTTTTCAAAAAATTTTCCTCAGCCTTGGCATATAACTTTGGTATTTTTTTTAACATTGCAACATTAAAAAAATATTTTCAGGTATTTTCTACCAGAAATAATTAAACGCATCTACTCATATAGTTTCTTTTTTCTTTTTTTCAAAAAAAATGCTGATAAATTCATGATGTTTATCAAATTAAAACCACTTTTACTTGACGTTCAAGAATTGGTCCAAAAGTAAGAACACGTTTTCAAAAAGAAGTTCTCGAATCAATACAGCAATTAATCTAACATACAAAAATTTATTTCATTATTAATTTATTTTTAGATTTGTTCCATTTTCTCATTCATAAATTATTTCACATTTTATCATGCAATTTATAAAATTAAATGGATTTTTAATATCAAGTATCGAAGTGAATAATTATGTACCATTTGTGGTATGTGTGTTCTGAATTTTAAAAACAACGACGATAAAAATATATATATATATATAGTTTGTGGATGCAATCAAAACCTCTTACAAATACGTGGCTATTTATTAGTTAGTTGCAAGTAAAGAAATTTTAAAAGTAATGAGATTAAACATAAAATAACTTTAATGTAGAACTAAATAATGAAACTGCGATACTTAAAAATGCCAGATTCTAGTGTTCTCATACACTTTGAATTTTGTGTAAAATATTTTATTTTAAACTTCAAAGGATAACGCAATATAATACAAAATAATATCTTTAGATGAAGAATAAAATTCTTAATTTTAATGTTTTTGTTAATACGAATCATATGCTAAAACATTTTCGTACAGCTATTTTGTTAATCAGCAATTCATTTATATTTTATTTGACAAGTCAGTTTTTCTGAATGTGCTAAACTTCTTGCGGTGTTGGAAATAGGAAATATTTTTTCAAATGTGGTTTATATTTGTAATTTCTATCGGCTGATTTATTAACCTCAAACTAGCACTGGCGTATATATACGCTCAACCAAAGCGCTAAATGTCGCGGACGTATATAAACGTCTTTCAGAAATGCAATCCTTTTCTTTGCTCTGCTATCAGTAAAACTATTCCAAAGGCTTTGGAATGAAATAAAATGATTTTAACGGTGCTTGAGAAGGATTTAACTTATTTTAGAAAAAAATTTGCTTACTTTATGCCTTTTCTTTCCCCCTAATACATGCACCTATGTGAAAAACGGTGGCACTGGAGAGAAAATCGCTAACTTTTAATTGGCAGTTAAGGGGTTAAAAAGAGCATATTTTGATTTGTTTCATTTTGTGTGTTTGTATCATTAATATACAAGTTAATAAAAACGTTAACTGGGTAATTATCCAAGTGAATATTTTTATTATTGAAAGAAGTAACTGTGTGGCATTTTTCTTTTCTAATTTTTTCTTTAAAAATTTGTTTCCATGTAATGTTTTTTTATGATTGTAATCATCAATATTTACTGAATCGTCGTTACATAAGTTTTAGTTTCAAAAACGCAATGGAGAAAAATTCACGTGACGTCATAGTCACATGATAATGACAACCATGATTTTCTGGCCGATCAGTTCAAAAACTCACTGTCACAGGATAAAAGCAATCATGTGTTTCCAGCTAATCAGTTGATGCACTTCTTGATGCCAACTTCTGCTCTTTGCAGAAACTTTCTCTTAAAAAGTACATATTTGTAAACAATAATAACGCACATAGGTATACATAAAGCATTTTATTTTAAAAGTACATGTATTAAATGAGGTTTTTTGAAATTTTAATGTTTTTGAAAATTTTTTTTTGTGCCATTTGGACACATCTTTACCCAATTATGAAATTTGTAATTTTGGATAAGTTTTTCATATAGAACAAGTACATTTAGTTATAAAGGGTGTTTTTTTCAGAGGTATAGGACTCTTTAAATTGCAATAAAACAACGATGTATTATTCGATTGACATGATTTTTTTTATTCGAAAGATAATCTTATGGCATTACATTTTAAATATGATTTCTGGCATATGACTGCCACGGCTGGCTCGGATGTAGTCCAATTTGGACGTCCAATTTTCGATGACTTTTTCCAACATTTGTGGCCGTATATCGGCAATAACACGGCGAATGTTGTCTTCCAAATGGTCAAGCGTTTGTGGCTTATCCACATAGACCAATGACTTTACATAGCTCCACAGAAAAAAGTCTAGCGGTGTTAAATCACAAGATCTTGGAGGCCAATTCACAGGTCCAAAACGTGAAATTAGGTGGTCACCAAACGGGTCTTTCAATAAATCGATTGTGGCACGAGCTGTGTGACATGTTGCGCCGTCTGGTTGGAACCACAGCTCCTGGACATCATGATTGTTCAATTCAGGAATGAAAAAGTTAATAATAATAGCTCTATACCGATCACGATTGACTGTAACGTTGTGGCCTTCATCGTTTTTGAAAAAGTACGGACCAATGATTCCACCAGCCCATAAAGCGCATCAAACAGTCAGTTTTTCTGGATCTAAAGGTGTTTCGACATACACTTGTGGATTAGCTTCACTCCAAATGCGGCAGTTTTGTTTGTTGACGTGGCCATTCAACCAGAAGTGCGCTTCATCGCTAAACAAAATTCGCTTATGAAAATCGACCATTATTTTTGAAATAAAATTGCACAATTTGAAAGCGTTGTTCAGGCGTGAGTCTATTCATGAAGAATTGCCAAACCAAACTGAGAATAAATCACTTGACAGCTGTTAAATCGGTCGCCATCTTGGAAAGTAATGCCAGCTTAAACTTCTATACCTGGAAAAAAAACACTCTGTAAATGTCTGTTTCACTGGGGGCGCATTTAATCCTCAGTAGTCCCCGTATCAAAATTTCTAGGAGGCCTATTTTGGTGGGATCTCAACATTTTACTATTTATTCTTGCACATTTTGGGGCTCCTGAAGCTTGGAGGCCCCGTATAATACGGCTGATACGGCGGTAGCTACGGCCCTGGTCTGAATAGAATACCATGTAGAACACATGTTTATTTTTATGTTACCGTCATAAATTGAGACCTTTCGCTAAAATCGTTTTTTTTTTTGCATTCGAATTTTTTATCTGTTGGAAATACGTAGCATACAGTTTTTTTTAAATGTGACAAATTATTTAAAACTAAATTATCCGAACAAACGTCTGTTACTTATTAAATATGATACATTGAATAAAAAGTGGCTGAACATTTTCAAATATTAGATCGACCTTCAATGACTTTTACCAGCAACAAAAAAGAAAGGCACGTTTTTTTATTTAAAAAAAAGGCATGAAACAAAAGAATACCAAAAAAGAAAAAGTTCTAAGAAACGAACAAAGAAGAGGTGCAGGGGAATTCAGAATTAAATTATAAAGACGGAAAATTCGAAGTTAAGTTATGGAACGTGGAATGGAATGTAGCATGGAAAAATTTTTCCTGGCAGTTTGCCAAAACTTATCTCCAGGTGAAATAATATGTACTTTCAATGTCCCTGTTTATCATCTCGAAGATAAAATATTTATTTTGCTCCAAAAGTAAATACTTTTCTAATTTGGAATTAACGTAATTTGCTTAGTTTATTGGTTATATTTGTCGAAGATAACTTTTAGGTTCTTGATTTCGTTTTGGAACGAGAAAATACTCAAGGAAGAGTTAAAGAGGCGAAATAATTGAATTTTCTGAAAATAATATCAACCCTACTTAGTATTTCATTCACGTAAGGAATGGAATCGTTTTTTTTTTTTGTGAATGATAAACAGTTGAGACAGGTGTTTTAACTGTATGGAATTCTAAATCACGTTCTTAATGCATTTTAAGCCTAAAACCACGTTATAAAGTTGATAATGTTCATTGCTAGAAGGCTGAAATATAATTTGTATGAAAAATATTTTATTTAAAAATGGAGAGGAAATAGAAACTATGTGAACAATAAAAAGAAATATTAATGAATAATTGTATACTTGTGTATAAGAAAAAAAATTCATGGCTTTGGCGAATTTTAACAGGCATTTGGCAAGTTATAGGTTGAAATATGTAGCCAAAAAATTAATGAGAGTATAGGTTCCATAACTAGTAAAATCTTTGGCGATTATTTTATGACACTCACAGTTAATCTTTGGCGATAAATCGCTAGTACGGAGTTATTATGGAAGTACAAAGTTTGTATTTTGTTTCGTAGGTTTTGAAAATTAATCTGGGTGTATGAAAAATAACCTTTTTATAAATACAGTGATTAAAATATGCCCGAAGACAGACCAAAGATTTCCGGTGTTAAAAATTACTTTTTACTTTTTTAAGAAATTAAATCAAATGAAAGGAAATTCCTTAAAATCATTGTAAAAGCAATTTTTTTAATATTTTCACAATCTTATACATCTACAGTATGATAAGCATAAATGAAAAGATGTTTACAGTTATTTAAAAAGAGTTGAGCATAAAAATTTTCTAAATGTAATAAACTTTAACGATTTATATGGATAATTTGATAACAGAGTTCAACTAATATATTAGTAGCCTTTAGTATAGTAGTATACTATATTATAGGAGGAAATAGTTACAGCTATTTCCGTCAAATAGTTGTAAAATTTCGCCTAGTGAAATGACGTTACAAAATGATAACATTAGACTAGTCGCCAAAGAGATTTATTTGGCGCTGTTTCAAGCTAAAAAATCATGCTATAAGTGAGTAGCGTACTGATATCAAATTAGTTCCTTTATCTTTTACCTTTTGAAATTTTTTTAGAGATTATGGAGTTTGCATGACTAGTAGACTCCAGTATTTTCTTCTGAAATCAAAACTAAGATTAGTCTTCTGCTTGCGAAAATCAAAAGCGCTCAAATTTCGAATGAAAACCGTTTTTTGTCCTCTTTACCCTTTCATTAAAAGAATCCAAATGAAACCGAAATAGTTTCTGCTCTATAAAAGAACTCGAAATTTGTAAATTCAAAATTTACAGTTTCAAATAATAATTTAATATGATTCTTCTAAAAAAGTAAATTTTTTTCTTATATAATGTGCATGTTTTTAAAGCAAGTGAGTTGTTTATGTACGTTTGAATTGTTCTGTCGAAGCTGGTATAATTAAATCATTGAAGAAACGGTAAGATATAAAAAAACATTAGTTTTTTTAAATCCAAAAAATCTAATTCTTTTATTCCACTTACGAGTTCAATTATATTTAGCAAACGATTTATTTGAAAAAAGAGAATTGAATATTTAACTACAATTACGCAGACGATAAATAAAAAGTTAAATCGCAAACCTTACACAATAGCGTTGTCCACGACCCGCGACTCAGAATTACGAAGTTCCTTTCTAAGATTTAGCATTTCCCTCTCATCATAATTAAATAGAAACTGAAAATAATTATAGTTCCATAATATTTAAGATTAGCCATCCTAATTAGTTTAAATTATCGTAAAAATGCTCTAAAATAAAGCTGCTCACCCGCAGATGAGAGTCATGGGAAATCCATCTTAGTGAGGAATTATGTCAATTATGATAACAAATATTTATTTTTTAAAAGAAGTTTCTCAATAGAAAAAAATTGGCAACACAGTGTAGCTCCTGAAATAACTGTCTGGATGACAGTTTAAATGCATGAAATATTTGTTACGGTTGCGTAGCAGATGCAATTACACGTCATAAAAGCAGGTTATATTTTATATAAACAGATATCTCTAGATTTACCTTAATGTTATGAGAAATGATATAGTATAGTATTAAGTTGTTATTCTTATTTCATAAGTAAAATTATATATTTCAAACAATATATGTTGTCATTGCAGAAATCTAAGCTCAAATTTTAATCCATTCTTAAATACTTAAAAATAAATTTTATTACTGAGCTCTTATTCGAATTGTTAAATCAAATAGCATAGATTTCAAGATTAACTTCTAAAAAAAGGCAAGTAAAAATCGAATAGTTAATTCTCCGTTCTTTTATCAATATTTTGTACAAGCCTTGGCTTTTGTACCTTTAACCAATAACTGAAAAACCTTTCTTGTTCCGGAAGAACAAAAGGAAAGTAAAAAAGCAAAATGCCCGAAGTAAAATAAGAGTTCCAATGAAAAGCGCTTAAATTTCGAATGAAAACCGTTTTCTGCCCTCTTTACCCTTTCATTAAAAGAATCCAAATGAAACCGAAATAGTTTCTGCTCTATAAAAGAACTCGAAATACTCACTAGAATAAAAATAATGTTAAAAAAAAAACACTGCGGAGGCAATACACTTCTTAAAAATGCATCTCTAAACGTTCCACAGTCAAATTAAACTCGTCCTCTCTTTCTTTCACTTCATTCATCATTCTTAATCGTCACGATACTAGTTAAAGTAAAGCGCTCTCTAACGAAATTTCGAACTTCCGATGTTGCCATTTTAATTAGAAGAAATAAAAAGTCGGAATTCTAGAAAGAAAAAAAGAAAGCAGAGAACGCAGGAAGAAGAAGCAAAACGTGTGTAGTATTGACGTCACAAGCGTTTGTGACGTCAGACGCTTTCGCAAAAGAGGTTCATTAGTTCGATTTTATCGTTTAAATTGGTTCAATTTTATGATTTTCAAGTACTACAAAGACCTTTTCTTTCATACATGGAAGATGTTAAAAATGTAATAAATAGAAATAGTTTATCTAAAGAGCGATTTTGGTTATATTTAACGATATTTTAAGGTACAACTTTTACACTTTCGAAAAAAGTCTGAGGGAGTTTTAATTAAATTATGTTTGATGTAAGGAAAAAGTTATTAACGAATAATTGTAAAATGTTTACCACATAAAAATACCTTTAACTAACCAATTGTTAAGTAATCTATAAACATGATTCGATAATTTTGAAAAAGTGTTAAATTTTTAATATAACAAGTAATATAAGTAATATAATTTTTTAAAGTCTGTTCCTACTTAGTTCAACAAAGAAAATTTTATTTTAGCTGCTTTTTATTAAATAGTTACAATTAATATAAATATATATACATATAACACAGTCAACATTAAGTGGTAGTTAATTTTTTTCTCTTTAAAACGTAAAATCTTATATATTATACAATTACTTCTATTTCAAGCTCAATGGCTTACCGATGTGTGTTATTTTTATGAATTTTGGGTAATGAATGCTTAAAATAGTGTAAAATATATCTTGATGTGTAATACGTTAACATTACTTACTGTTGTATTTATTTTGAGCTAAAATGGTAACATACGCAAGCTAAGCCGTACCTTACATTATAATGGCAATTCAATGAAAACTTGGCGAAATGTTGGCGGTAGAGCAGCCAAGTTGGCATCATTTTTGTCGACCATGTTAGTGACTTGGCGGCCATGTTGGCGATCACATAGATGCTTCTGGAAATTACTGGAGAAATATATTAATGTCACGATCTATGACGAAAAAAAAATCTTTTGAGAAAGATCCGGGAGGTCTATAGAAAGGAGTCACTCATTAAAACTGCGGCGTGAGTATTGTTTTGACCGTTGAAGAGTCGATTAGTTGCTACAAACGAGCGAGTGCTTGCGAATAATCTGAAATATTAAGTGTTTGTATTTTTAGATACTGATAGTTGTGTCTGAGCACTGTAGAAAGTGTGAAGATCTTCTGGGGATTATTAAGGGAATTCTAGTGCTGTATCCTGTATTTCAAGGGTTGTTTTTCTACTACAAACTTTCATTGCTCCTGAAGAACAAACAGTCTTGTTATTTGAGACTAACATCATAAAATTCTCGAACGCGATCTACGTGACATTATTGACAAATAATGAACTCTTTAAAAGAAAGTTTCTATAATATGTAAAACCTGGCAACAAGGAAACGCGTAAACTGATTGGCTGGAAACACGCGACTCTGATGTCACATGAATTTATGAACTAATTGGTTGGAAACGCGTGTTTACAGTTATGATGTGACTATGTTGTCACATAAATTTAGCCCATTGGGTAAAAGTTTTTGAATATTAGGAATTTCAAAAAAAAAAAAATAAAATTTAAAAAAAAATATCTTAAGTAATACGTGTACACTTAAATTAAGTGCATTTTGTTTAACTATGTACGTTATTATTGTTAACAAATATGTACTTTTTAAAGGAAAGTTTCTGTAAAAAGCAAGAGTTGGAATCTGCGTAATGTGATTAGTTATCACGGGCAGTGGCGACACGCGTAAATTTAGCCCATTGATTTCTTTGTAATATAACGAATCTAAAACTATTATATTACGGAGTTTGAATTAAATTATTTAAAAATAGTCAAAACTGTTTAATGTAGTTAAATTTCCCCGAATATATCTTGAATTTCGGTTTAAAAAATTGATTGTTAATCCTTATTGCTATTAGTAGATTCCTTTTTTTATAAGATTCAGTAATCATACAATTAAAAATATATGTTCCTATTTTTTATTATTAAAGTTTTCACTCTACATTAATTAACATGTTAATTACCATTAATAATGAAAAACAAAAATATATATATAAATTTTTTGATAGTAAATTATTCATGAATTTCTTTTTTTATTTTTGTAATAATGATATTGCCGCATATTAAATGATGATTAATAAGAAAAATTTGACGTTAAAATAGAATAATAATAGTAATAATTTTTTATTCAAAAAAAATTATTGAAAATTCATAAAAATCTTCTTTTTTACATGAAAACATAGAACCAAACAAGAAGTTTCTGATTACAACTCAATGTTCAAAAAACTAATCTAAATCTTTTTTTTTGAGGACTTAAGACGAAATTAATTAATTATACATGCATTAAACATGAAGACAGTCACTTATATGATAATTTGATTTTAATACACTTTCGTACTTCAAATAACCGCATCAAATATTAAAAGAAAAAAAATTGTGGGTACAAATAATAACTAAAAAAAATCCAAACTCGCCAATTTGAGACAGAAATTTCCCAGCATGCGTCAGAATTTTATATGAGCCCAGATGAGAAGAACATTAAGTTTCATTGCTCAATAAAATATTCAGAGCTCGTTTTAACATGATAATATACAGAATTTCGTATAAAGAACTTATTTTTAATGTTACCAGAATGCATTAGTTTGTGCAGAACATAAAAACGGCCACGTACAATCTGCAATTCAGATTTTTGAGTTTAATGTCCAATAATGAGCTTCTTTTAAGAGGGATGCATAACTTCTGAGTCTTTCGAATTTTTCCATATTATAAGCGATCCAACGGTTGAGGTTACAGTTATCGGTTTCATGAGGTGATATTTAATTCAATGATGTCTTTGAGATATGTAAAATATTTACAACATTTCGTGCTCAAGCGTTCCTGGTGGATAATATCTCAGTATGCAATATCGTATCTTAACCGAGATCTTCGATTTGAAATAGCTTCCAGTCTTGTTTTTTAGTAAAGAATTTATCTCTGTTTGACTTTAAATGGCTTTTGCCTTTTGTTTTCGGTAAAGGATTTTATATGCTGGTCTTAAGGCTCCATAGATATTTCTTTTCTGTTTTGAATTTGATTTTTTATGAATGCAATAAAGTAACTACTGGAGAAATTGTATTGTAACTCCGTCTCTCTCTCTCTCTAGTTTTTTTTCCTCCAATTTTCGATGATTTATTTCTAGATTGTGTTATTTCTGGAATTTTTGTATGTGTAGTTAGTTAAGCTTATATCTATGTTTTTATAAGACCAATTTTAGAATTTTATTTGGCTTATAATTTTTTTTATTTGTGTAATATCTTTAAATTAAAATTTTTGTGCGTTTCTAAGGCTTTTTCTATTATGTCATGCATTTAAATTTTTTTCAACTCCTATATATTATTAGTTCATTCCATCCCTGTACATATATATCTTGTTTAAATTTTCAATCGTTGATAAAATACTTTCTATTCATCCATTCAAAATTCAAATAATTTTTTTAAAACTTGTAGTAGGTGACACTTGATGTTGATAGTGTTTTCAAATATTAGCTCATTAATCAAATTTTATTTTTAATTTTAAATTTATTCTGCTTTATTTCTGTCGTAGTGAAAACTAGCTGCAACAGATGGCACCAGTGCGTTTATCTAACGAGGTAGGGATTGACGTTAAAAAATTATATTACTTATTATAAATAGCAACTCTTTGGTATTTCCTTTTAAAAAAATTTAGGATTATTGCAATTTTATGTACTGAGTGTCAACAAATAAGGTGGGAAAAAAAGATTCATTACGTGTAACTTACAGGAAAAAAATTAAAGTTCATATTGTTGAATGATAGAAAAAGAGTCAAAGTCAACCATTATCACAAATGTTTGATGTGGCTTTCTGTCTTTACTCTGCAAATGTCCCATCGATAAATCAGTTCTTACTACAGATTTGTCAGTATCTTTCAATTTAATTTCAAGATCAAATTAATTTTAGAGCCGATTCTGGATTTTAGTTCAGGAGTGAAAGTCAAAATTTGCGGAGTGTACACTTGAACCTGTACAAAAACTATACGTTGAAATTTAGCGGAGGAAGATCTCGTGATCGTGGTGGCCATTGAATAACACCTTCACGATCAATCCTTAACTTTGAGATGAGATGTGAAGTCGTTGTAATGGTGAATAGGGGCTGAATCCTGTTAAAAATGTAATCACCTGGCATTTTTCCTTGATGTTTGTCGTAAGGAAAATCTGTTGCATGTCCAGGTAAACGATTCACATAAGTCTTTTCACCGACAAAAAATAGGCCGAAAACATTCGAGAAATTCACTGCCTGCACAAAACACTTTTACTTTGAGACTACCCTTTTCATGTTCTAAAATAGCGGATTTTCCGATCCCCAAATTCTAACATTATTGCCTCTAAAGTCCTTTACGAATAAACTTAGAATATATTACTACTAGTCTGATTTTAAACGACTTAATTTACTTTAATATTTCGGAAGTTCTTAACATAAGAAATTGCCCAACTAATTTGTAGGCAACCTATATTTTTCTTCTATTATTTTCTGTCATTACAGAGATTTTATTTCTCGAATAAAATATAAAAACTTTAAAGATACTTTTGCTGACATAATTTGCTCATAAAACTCTAATGTAAACAAAAAATCCTATAAGAAATGCTTCAGACGATTGTTAAATTTGAAACAATATTTTAGAATAATACTGACTGCGATCAAATTTTTAATAATTTTTCCTTTTAACCTGTTGATTTTTTCAGAGTCAAAAATATTAGTGATATTACGTAAAAAATTTGAACAAAATAATCAAATAAATAAAAAAAAGAAATAATGACAGTTCATTGTATCATCAAAATCGCTTGGAGCTCAAATTATTCAAAAATAGAAACCATTAAAAAGCCATGAGAAAAAATGACGCCTCGAAGCTTCTCTTAAAATTTTGAATAATTTGACCATTTTTCAATAGTTTATTAAAGGATTAATTCTTGATTACACATATATAAATTAAAAAAAGAGAGA